>CM018698.1:9448918-9809009 GCA_009363875.1 Mikania micrantha
TGTGCAACTTAGCGTCCTGAGAAAACATGTAAATCAAGTCAACACAAGGTTGGTGCATTACACAGGTTAAGCATTCACAAATGTTGAAACCACAGTTTGAATATAAAGTTTGCAGATAACATAATCACACATGCATAGTCATGATTGCTAGTCATTTATACTACTTACATAAGTGGTCGACACCCGAAGCTGACTAGTGCATGCTATCACATGTTTTGCCTTGCCACTTTTGTCTAGCACAAACAATAGTAATGAGTGTTTGGTCAGTCAATCACCTGCGTAGATCCATCTACCAAGTGAGGTTTGTCAAACCTAATAGATCTATTTCCAACTACCACGCTTTGCGCTACGGCAAACCAAACGGTTCAAAGTGTAAGGACTTGTAATGCTATGTTGGCACATAATGTAAACAGCTAACTCATGCAAGTGATATGTATCTAAAAATGTTTGTTGCACATGTTTTCTCCCCCAAAATAGTTAAAATAAGAAAGGGGCCATGTACGCACCTTTGTTTGCAGTAGAATGATCAACTTACGTAAAACTGCGCTAGTAAACCTCTACGAAGAATCTATGTTTTAAACAATACGTTGTGTTATTCGGGATATCGTTTTGTGCTTGAAATCACATACGTGTCAACACACGTATGTTAGAGTGTTAAAAATGTGCAAACGTAAGTACGCGTGCCTTTGAAATCGTTTAAATAAAACCATATATGATTTTATTTAAATAAACATAATTATACGTGATTTCGTTTTCGGGTTAAAATATGACTTTTATTATTCTAAAACATTCGGGACTGAATTCTGTTTCTAATGCAATTTGAATGATCAAATCCGAGTTAAAATGACTAAGATAAGATTAAAATACTAAAATTGGTTTCAATGTCAAAAACCAGTGGAGCCCCGGGTTCGAACCCGTGACCCCCCACTCCAAACACACGCTCATTACCAGTCAAGCCCGCTAGGGAATCGCATTAGGATTCACAATTAAATTGTTTTAACTTCCCCTTAAACAGT
This sequence comes from Mikania micrantha, assembly GCA_009363875.1. Classification (NCBI taxonomy): domain Eukaryota; kingdom Viridiplantae; phylum Streptophyta; class Magnoliopsida; order Asterales; family Asteraceae; genus Mikania; species Mikania micrantha. The sequence goes on from CM018698.1 coordinate 9,449,935, forward strand.
TTCCCTTTTGCTTCTAATAATCTAATCCTTATGAATTCAATTGCCTACCAATTCGACTAAGATCGAACCCGATATGTTAGGGCTTTTGTTCCAGAGACTCATGCGAACCAGGGGTGATTTTTAGTTCAGCCATAGACCTAATTTAGAGTCCCAATTCAGTCCTTAACAGAGTCGGGTTCGAACGGTTTGAATCTCATTTCAATCGAGCTAAATTCCATCTTGTCAATTCACGAATTCATAGGGTTTTCATCCTATATAAATTTTCGAACTTAACTGTGATATTTAATTCAAATAACAAGTCCTATTAGTTCGAAACCACAACCCATGAATACCTAAGAACCCTAGGATTCAAAAATCATTTGATTCATGCTCCTACTTGAAATTAATATAATAATTTGCTTGATCGGAACCTACCTTGACTCAAATCTATCTATACTATTTAATTGATTCTCAAACCGGTTTTGATCGAAACCCCCAAATCAGTTTGGATCAAGAACCCTAACACTCGAAATCCATCAATTCATTGAAATTAGATGAAATCCTCATAGCATTATCATTAGTCGGAATCTTCTGAAACTACAGATATTATTCAATTTGATTCTTAAACATGATTGATCAACAACCCCCAAATCCGTCTCTTACATGAACCCTAATTATCGAAATCCTAGTACTCGTTGTTGTTTGATCCAATCATCACATGATTTTCCTTAAAAGAAGACTTAGAAACTATCTGTTAGATTTAATTCGGTTTTATACACCTTAAGTCGGAAACCCCCAAATCGGTTTATGATATAAACCCTAGTGATCGAATTCTTACAATTCGATGTTAAGGATCGAAATTGACATGGGGTTTCTCTAAATCGGTATGTTTAGTTTGTATAGAAGTCGATTTTTACCTCGTTTGATGCTGATTTGATGTAGTTCACTTAGAACCCTAGTTTCGGCCACTTCAAGATTTAATCCTTCTCTTCGCAGCTTCTTAGCTCAATTGATTGTATGAGAAATCTTCTAAAAGTGCCGATGGAAGTTTAGGAATGTGAAATTGTGCGCATTTCGTTTGGGTTCTATGAATTTGATGCTAGCTAGTATCGGTTACGACTTTTTACACTACCAATTGAGTTTAATTCGACAATAAAGTGCTCCCATAATGTATGACAGTTACTAATAATCATATTCCTGATGATTATTGAGGTTTAATTCGTTATAACCTCTTGAAATCATGAAATTTCGGTTTAATTGCACATATATCCGAATTTTGACTCTCTAAAGTCAAAATTCAATGACTTAGTATAATTACACAATTAATCCTTGTAACCTAAGTGTCTTATACCTAGTTTTATTTAATTATAGCATTGTAGTGTGATTATGTGACATTCATATCATTTCTGATTATTTTCAGTTAACAAAGTTAACCCGAAAAGTCGGATTGTCACAAGCCTTTTCACAACTCGAACAGTGGTCAACAGTCATCATCATCAGGTGGGTATATTGGTAAACACCCAAAGTGCAACAGGTGTGGATTTCATCATGCGGGAAATCAGTGTGAGTGTGATAAAATTAAGTGTCAACGGTGTGGTAAAGTTGGACACGCAGCTAAGGATTGCCGCGGAGAGCTGCAAAACAATTCCAACAATCAAAATAAAAAATCAGAACAACGCACCGAGTGTGGTAAGATGGGGCACTTCAAAAAGGATTGCCCACAATTAAAGAAAGGCGGGACTAACAATGCAAATGGCAACGGCAACGGCAATGGCACCAATAACAACAACAATAACAACAACAATGGTGCTAGGGGCAGGGCGTTTGTGATTGGAGGACGTCAAGCATGAGAGGATCCCAACATTGTTACGGGTACGTTCCTCTTAAATAATCACTATGCCTCTATGTTATTTGAAACTGGTGCAGACCGGAGTTTTGTATCTAGTTCACTTTCTAAGTTGCTAAATGTTAGTCCCACTGCCTTAGAAAATCCATACACTGTAGAACTAGCTGATGGTAAGCTAATTGTAGTTGAACAAATCCTTAAGGGATGTATACTTGATTTGATGGGTCAAACATTGGAAATTGATCTTATGCCTATCACCTTAGGCAGTTTTGATGTAGTCATTGGCATGGACTGGTTGTCCAAAAACCAGGCTGAAATAGTGTGCCATGAAAAGATCGTTCGTATACCTCTTTCGCATGGAGAGACATTGTATGTACAAGGCGAGAAGAGCAGTACGCCACTGCGTCTCATATCTTGTATGAAAGCACACAAATGTCTGCGAAAAGGTCATACGGCAGTTATAGCACTTATAACTGAAAAGCCGGTAGCTGAGAAGAAGATTGAAGACATTCCAGTAGTTTGTGAATTTCCGGAGGTATTTTCAGAAGACTTACCGGGATTACCGCCTATCAGACAGGTGGAATTCCGAATCGACCTTACACCAGATGCAGCACCGATAGCTAGGGTGCCTTATCGACTTGCACCGTCAGAGATGCAAGAGTTATCTACACAACTGCAAGAGTTGTTAGATAAGGGCTTTATACGACCTAGTTTTTCACCGTGGGGGGATCCAGTCTTATTTGTTAAGAAGAAGGATGGGACTTTCCGTATGTGTATCGATTACTGGGAACTGAACAAGGTTACCATCAAAAACGGTATCCGTTACCCAGAATTGACGATCTATTCGATCAGTTGCAAGGTTCGAGTTATTACTCGAAGATTGATCTCAGATCGGGTTACCATCAACTCAGAGTTCAAGAAGAAGATATTCCGAAGACAGCATTCAGAACGCGCTATGGCCATTATGAGTTCTTGGTCATGCCATTTGGGTTGACAAACGCTCCAGCAGTATTCATGGATCTCATGAATCGTGTTTGTAAACCTTATCTCGATAAGTTTGTCATTGTTTTCATTGATGACATTCTCATCTATTCTCAAACTAAGGAGGAACACGCTGAACATCTTCGACTGCTGTTGGAATTACTGAAACAATAACAATTGTACGCTAAGCTCTCGAAATGCGACTTCTGGATACGAGAAGTACAATTTTTGGGTCATATAGTCAATGAAAAGGGCATACATGTTGATCCAGCAAAGATTGAAGCGATTAAAAATTGGGAAGCACCAAAGACCCCTACCGAGGTACGACAATTCCTTGGCTTGGCGGGTTATTACTGACGATTCATTGAGGGTTTCTCAAAGATCGTTCAACCACTTACAGCTCTTACGCACAAAGGAACGAAGTATAACTGGACGGATAAACAGGAAACTGCATTCCAGTTATTGAAACAGAAACTCTGCAGTGCACCGATTCTGTCTTTACCGAAAGGGACGGAAGACTTTGTGGTATATTGTGATGCATCTGCACAGGGTTTGGGATGTGTGTTGATGCAGCGTGATAAAGAGATTGCTTACGCTTCAAGGCAAATACGACCACACGAAAAGAATTACACTACTCACGACTTGGAGTTAGGAGCAGTGGTTTTTGCTTTGAAAATTTGGAGGCATTACTTATATGGAACTAAGTGTACCATTTACACTGATCATAAGATTATGTAACATATCTTTGATCAGAAGGAGCTTAATATGAGACATCGACGGTGGGTTGAATTGTTGAACGATTACGAATGCGAGATTAAGTATCACCGGGGAAAAGCAAATGTGGTAGCTGATGCTTTAAGCAGAAAAGATACAACATCAACAAGACGGGTACGCGCACTTATGATGACGATACATACTGACTTACCTGATAGGGTACGCAATGCTCAGCTCGGGGCTTTGGAAAAGGAAAACTTGGTACAGGAATCCTTACAGCGAATGGAGGAACAATTGGATGTTAAACCTGATGGGATTCGTTATTTCATCAATCGACTGTGGATACCTTTGCATGGTGGGTTAAGGGAACTTGTGATGGATGAAGCACATAAGTCCAGGTATTCAGTCCATCCGGGGTCAGACAAGATGTATCATGACTTGAAGGCACTGTATTGGTGGCCTCACATGAAAGCCGACGTTGCTAGGTACGTTAGCAAATGTTTGACTTGTTTAAAAGTCAAAGTTGAATATCAGAAACCATCTGGTTTGCTGCAACAACCAGAAATACCAATGTGGAAATGGGAACAGATTTCGATGGACTTCATTACTAAGTTACCCCGTACACCGAGTGGTTGTGATACGATATGGGTAATTGTGGATCGATTAACGAAATCTGCACATTTCTTAGCAATCAAGGAAACCGACAAGATGGAGAAACTGACTCGTATTTACATCAAGGAAGTGGTAGCACGGCATGGCGTGCCAATCTCTATCATATCAGATCGGGATGCCCGATTTACTTCCAACTTTTGGAAATTACTCCATAAGTCATTGGGAACTCGTTTGGATATGAGTACCGCATATCATCCACAGACCGATGGTCAAAGTGAACGTACGATTCAAACGCTCGAGGATATGTTACGAGCTTGTGTAATTGACTTTGGTGATAGTTGGGAAAACCATTTACCGTTAGTGGAATTCTCTTACAACAACAGTTATCATACAAGCATTCAGGCGGCACCGTTTGAAGCTTTGTATGGTCGCAAATGTCGTTCACCAGTTTGTTGGGCTAAAATTGGTGACAGTCAGATTACAGGTCCTGAACTAGTGCACGAGACGACAGAGAAGATAGTACAAATCCGGAACCGTATGGCAGCGGCTAGGGATCGACAAAAGAGTTACGCTGACAAACGTCGAAAGCCATTGGAATTTCAGGTAGGAGACCGAGTTCTTCTAAAGGTATCACCTTGGAAAGGTGTGATACGATTCGGCAAGCGCGGGAAGCTTAGTCCACGTTACGTAGGACCTTTTGAGATCCTGAAAAGGATTGGTCCGGTTGCGTATCAACTCAAACTACCGGATGAACTCAGTGGAGTTCATGATGTCTTTCACGTATCGAATTTAAAGAAATGTATTTCTGATGAAACATTGATTGTACCATTGGAAGAAATACAAGTGGATGAAGAGTTACGATTCATTGAAGAACCAGCTGAAATCATGGACCGAGAGGTCAAGCAGCTCAAACAAAGCAAGATTCCGATAGTCAAAGTCCGGTGGAATTCAAGACGTGGTCCGGAATTCACATGGGAAAGGGAAGATCAAATGATGAAGAAGTATCCTCATCTGTTCAAAACAACAACTACAAGCACTGAGAGCGCACGTTAAATTTCGGGACGAAATTTCCTTCAACAAGGGGATGACGTGATACTTCACACATCAACAGTTCAGATTTCAAACTGTAAGCACAAACACTTTATTCAATTGGTTTTGTTACAAACACTATGCTACATTACATTTTATGTGCTACATTTCATATGTTACATGTTATGGCAGTACATGCATGATTAGTTACACACATTTTACTATGTACGAGGTTATATAGTACAAACAGTTGCGAACACTCACTATGTGCGAGATTATAGCACAGTATGATCAAACACAAACATACACAGTTAGGTGAACTAACTAGTGTACACGCAAACAGTTACATAGAACAATCACACTTAGGTGTGTTGTTGTAAACATGGGGTTTGTGTGTAAGTACACATAAGCACACAGAATGATCAGACGTCACACTAACACGTACAATTTGAACTCGCAAGTAGTTTCCTAACTACTTCTAACACTAATCAATTTTCGGGACGAAAATTCCTTCAACAAGGGGATGATGTGACAACCCAGTATTTTCGAATTAACCCCGTTAACCGAATGTAACGAAATCACAAAAGGTTCGCTGGACACTAGATCGGAAACAGAAGGCTTATTGGGCTGTATAGATTAGAAGGCTTATTGGGCTGTATAGATTGTAGGCCCAATCTTATTTTATGAGGCCCAAGTGGGTTAACCCAGCCCAATAATAGTCCAATCGGCCCAATTAGTGACAATTCGGGATTTTGGTCTAACTTCGTTAATCAAAAGCTAAGGAAATCATAGGAAACCAAACTAGAAGTATTAGAATTAGCCTAAGCAAGTTCAAGATATTAAAAATTACAAGTATTAGACTTGTAATCACCTAAAATGATCAATTTTGACTTTTAAGTCAAAATTTGTTCATAGAAATTGGGAGAAACTTGAAATTCAAGTTTGTTCAGTGATAACAGCCGAATTAAACACTCATGGGCGTTACATTGTTGATCATTACCATCACCCAACCGTTATTAATCGGTATATTGTCGAATTTAACTCAAATGGTAGACACAAAGGTGAAACCGTAACTCCTCATTATTGAAATCACATCATTTAGCCTAATTACACAAAATTGAAACTCCAAACATCCAAGTCGACATCCTTAGCAGTGGTTACAAGCAGCAATTCGATCGGTGAAGTTTCGATTTGAAGAATTGATCCTGAGGGGCCGAACTTAGGGCTAGAAGTCAATCTCGTTCAATTGATCATCAAAACAAGTAAGTTCTTGTTTCTACACTTTCTAACATGGCCGACTAAGGATAACCACATGTTAATTTCAGTTTCTAACATCGGATTAATCGATTTCAATAGCTAGGGTTCAAATAAGAAACGGTTTTGGGGGTTGTTGATCAAACAGGTTTAAGAATCAAATTAATATGCATGGTTAGTTTCATAAACCTCCGATTTAAGAAATCCATATGCGAATTTCATGAAATTACAACGAATTAGTGGATCTCAAGTTTCTAGGGTTCTAAGTCTAAACGGTTTTGGGGGTTTCTTGCTTAAACGATTTAGTAATGAAATTCAATCGCACATATAGATTCAGAAGGATGCGTTTGAGATAATACCCATGTCAATTTTATGAAACAAAAATGAATTCTAAGATTTTAAGTTCTAGGGTTCTTGAGTGTCGAACGGATTAGGGTTTTCGAATCAATCGAGCATAAAAATCAAATTAATCATTACAGACATGTTCGAAATATCAAGTCTAATGAAAACCATATGTATTCGGGTATTTTCTAGTTCAAATTCGAAGATATTGGGTCGAGCTTTAGTTCGGTTGAAACCGCACATTTGGGATCGATTAGAGGTAAACGATTAATAGATGATCGAATTAGAACCACCTGTAGGTGCGCCTAAGTATCTGAAACCATAGCCCCATGGTGTTGATGTCGGTTGGGTTTGAATCGGGTCTCAATTGGAGCCTTGTTGGTTCGGTTATTACTAAACAAAAGGAACTGGGTTTCTCAAAGTTTAAAGTAATTAAATTCCAAGTTCTTATGCAAATGATTAGTTAGACTAGATGGTGAGATGGGTCTGTTGTGTCCGGGAGGTCACAGGTTCGAACCTGTGCCTCACTGGTTTTTGATATTTAGACCAAATTTTAGTATTTTGGTCATAATTTCTTCGTTATAACTCCGATTTGACTCGTTCGACTTGCGTTAGAACCAGAATTTAATCCTGAACGTATTAGAATAATAAAATTCACATTTTAGACCGAAAACGTAATCGCGTATAAATACGTTTATTTAAATAAAATCATATACGGCCATATGATTTTATTTAAACGATTTTAAAGGTACGCGTACTTACGAATGCACATTCCTAACAAGTTTAACATACGTGTGTTGACACGTATGTGATATCAAGCACAAAACTACATCAAGAATAACACTACGTTATTATTTAAACACAGGTTCTTCGTAGAGGACTTTCTACGCGATTTCAAGTGTTTGATCATTCTATTCACTATTAAAGGTGCGCACACGGCCCCTTTCTTATTTTAGCTGTTTTGGGGGAGAAAACATGTGCAACAAACCTTTTTAGATACATATCACTTGCATGAGTTAGCTGTTTACATTGAGTGCAAACATAGCATTACAAGTCCTTACATTTCGAATCGTTTAGTTTCTCGTAGTGCAAAGCGTGGTAGTTGGAAATAGATCTATTAGGTTTGACAAACCTCACTTGGTAGATGGGATCTACGCAAGTGTTTGACTGACCAAACACACATTACTATTGTTTGTGCTAGACAATAGTGGCAAGGCAAAACATGCGATAGCATGCAACAGTCAGCTTCGGTGTCGACCACTTATGTAAATAGTATAAATGACTAGCTATCATAACTATGCATGTGTGATTATGTTATCTGCAAACATTTTGTTCAAACTGTGGTTTCAAACATTTGTGAATGCTTAAACCTGTGTAATGCACCAACCGTTGTGTTGACTTGATTTACATGTTTTCTCAGGACGCTAAGGTACACAAGAAAGCAAGCATGGACTAGGAGATCGAGTCGCATGCATATTTTAGATTTCTGTTATTTGGATTTGAACATTTGGGACTTTGTTTTTAATTTATATTTTACAATTGTTACATTTTTTATTGTTTTAAAACGCTTCCGCAAAATTTGAAAACTTTGATGTTACAGTTTTAGACCAAAGTATGTTTTGAAAATCATATAGAGGTCTTCGTTATGCCTAATGATCTGAGATCCTGGTTTGTCACGTCCCAAACGGTATGATTCCGTTAGTTGAAAATTGGGGGTGTGACAGTTAGTGCTCATGTGCTTACGATGAAAGGGTACATCGACCAACTAAGTAAACTTGGTTATCCCCTGTCATATGAAATGGCAACGGACTTCATCTTGAACTCTCTCTCAAATTCTTACGACTAGTTTGTAATGAACTTCAATATGAATGCTTGGGAGAAGACTGTGCCTAAACTGCATGGGATGCTGAAGACGGCTGAGATGAATGTACCAAGCAAAGTCAATCAGGTATTGACATTAATATTTGCTGGTGTTAGAAAGCCCAATCCCAAGAAAAGGGGTTATAATAGCAAGGGCAAAAATAAAGCTATTGTTGCTGCCAATCTTGCCACCAACAAAGCCAAGGAAATTACTAAAGCACCACCCCCTGAGGAGCATGTTTTGAATGCAACAAGATGGGGCCTTGGAGTTGTAAATGCCCTTAATATCTTTCTTAGCAGAGGATGAACAAGGCCAATGGTGCAGGTGTCACACCCCTGCGCCGCGTGCGGAATCCACGGCGCGGTGACGTATGAACAATTGAATCATGCACAAGTATTGAATAAGAACAACCACAATGGATTAATAAATTGCATAATGTTTAGACAATTGTTTAGTTACAGACAATCTATCTACCAAAAGAAAGACAACTGCAGACCCAAAATATAGTTACAAAATAAGACTTCAAACAAGACAATTAAACAATTAGGATTTAGTGTGTTTCTAATCCATCCTAGCATGTTTCTTCATCTTGTTCTATCTTAGAATGGTCTCCTTAGTTGTCCCTGAGAAAGTCTTAAACCTGATTACCTGAAACACGTGAAAAGTAACTGTCAACTACAGAAGTAGTTGGTGAGAACAATAGGTTTAAACATTTGTAAACATGAATATGTGACATAAGGCATAGGTATGTTAAAGCAATAAATGATTCACACGGATGAGCTGCAACCCAAACTAACATCAAGTAAGAAAATGAGTGTAAACAGTCCAATCACTGTTTGCACGAAAGCCAACATATAATATCAAGTCCTAAACCACGTTTGGAGTTAGATAATGTATAGCAATTTTGAAAAGAAACCATAATGACACCAAACCTGCAGTTAGCTTTTAAAACAAATTTAAAAGCTAACTCCATTTTGGATAAGAACCAATGTGTCCGCTTTCCCTTGTTGTGATCACCCAGTACTAACGCTAATGAATATGATACTTGATGCGTTTACAAGTTTGTTTACAACAATAGACACCATGTTTATGAACCTTACTTTAACCGAACGTGTTAATGCCTTAATTGATAACATGAATTGAAAACCTTGATTTAATCCCATGAATTAAATCCTTTGTTTTGAATACCACGAAATGAATCTCTTGATTTGATTACCATGAAATGAACCTCTTGATTTGAATACCATGAAATGAACCTCTTGATTTGAATACCATACTATAGTGACCTTGTATAATAACAAGGTTTATAACCAAAGAGTTTATAAAATCCATCATTTAAAAATGTTTATCATTTATAAAAGCATTTGAGTAAAAATGTGTCTAAAATAGTGCAAAGGGTCTTTATAAAACCTTTTTAGGAAAAAGAGTTTAATAATTGATAAATCCTTAAATACAGTTGACAATTCCTTTAAAACAGTTGATGAATCCCTTGGATTCGTAAAATGAACCTGCAATGTTTATAAGAATACACACAACTTGTGTAATGGAATACCATTGTAAATAGCTGGTTTGATCACGTGTTCCACCCCAAAATAGTTATAAAACAGAAAAAGAGGGGCTAAAGTTCTCACCTGTCTGCAGTAGACTCTGAACTAAAACAGATAGCAAGTAGCAAACAGGACTTCTAATTGGTTCCTATATCATTTTAATCATACATAAGATATAAGATTTATAGTTATATAGACTTTGATTCATTGATTGACTTGTGTTCTCTTGAAATTGATTAACACTTGTATACTTGATCTCATGATTATGATTGTTGTGTAAACTTGAAAGTTATGATTTGAATCAATTGAATGATCATGGGTCCATGAAAGATATGTAATGTTCTTTTGTGCACAACTCTTATGCATAAAATGATACTTGTTTGTGAATTTGATAACCATTGATTACCATGAGCTTTGATATAAATGTTTACATTGTTTAAGTCCTTGAGATTGTGACTTGATCCCACGATTAGGTTAAGTTGCAACTTAAACCAACTAAGATCAAATTACAATCACTTTATGTTGTGACCCACAATGGGCCCTAAGCCCATAAAATCATGGTGGACTTAAACAAAGGCCATGGGCCATTTAAATTTAAAAAGGGCCAATTGAATGTGGTGTTGGGCCAAGTGAGTGTGATGTTGGCCCAACAACTTGTATATAGGCCTTGTAACACGCCAAAGCTAATATCGAGCTAATTGGATCATAATGAGCCGTATGGGCTTGGTTTTGGGCCTAATGGATTTAGTTGGGCCAAGCAAGGTGTAGGTAGGCCATGTAAAGTTCCAACGTGATATTGGGCCAATTAAAGATCCTCATGGGCCAAACTATCTCAATTGTGCTTGATTTAAACCTATGGGCCAAGTTGATAATGGAATTGGGCCTTGTAGCATTGAGTTGGGCCGAATGGTTTTGGGCTGCCACCTTAGGCAGCGAACCCTTCCCTTTTACATCTAGGGTTCAGCTAAATCAATCCATTGGTTCGGCTCTAGGGTTGCTGCATCATAGGTTCGGTTAACATGACATCATGCAGGTTCGTGGATCAACAAGAGTTCGCCCCATGCAGCAACAAGGTTCGTGAGGGTTTGCCATAGACTAAGGGTTAGCTGAAATGCTTTGGTTCGGCAAGTTGAGCAACGAACCATATAGGGTTCGTCTGGGTTAGCTTTTGCATGGAGGTTCGCAGCAACAAGGAGGGTTCGTGGAGTTGATGATAGTTAAGGGTTCGACAGAGGTTTTTTTTTTTCCTAGAAGGTTTAGTTATTCTTAGTGTCATATGGTTCGGCCATGTGGTTTTGCGAACCATACAAGGTTCGTGGAGGTTTCCTGTAATTCAGCAGCTCATGAAACGAACCATACAGGGTTCGTTATGGTTCATCAAGGCTCCAAAGGCTCGTGATGGTTCGTGAAGCACCTCAAGGTTCGGCCAGCTGCACAAATGAGGGTTCGTTGGACACTAGTTGGTTCGGCGAAGGCTCGTGGGAACCCATAGGGTTCGGCTGGTTGCTGAAGAGGGTTCGACAGCCCCTTTTTCCCACGAACCTGTAACAACTTCACCTCCCATTCGAGCTATGGCCTTCCTTGATGAAGTCTCCACATCCTCGGTGTTCAAGAACCAAGTGTCGAGTGTCTAATGTTGGTCTATGTGGGCTTTCATTACCGGTTATAGAGTTTGGTCAAGCAACAAAACAAAAACCCTATTTTTCAGCCCATTCTCTCGATCATACCTCGTTTTTGGCCGGATAAAACACCAGATCTCTTGTACTTCTGTGTAGAGGATGTCGGGAGCTACGCGTGGACACCAAGAACGCCCAAATCCGTGTAGAATCGAAGGAGATATGAAGCTTGGAAGGTTGAGATTCTAGTGTGAGAAAAGGTTCGCGAATTTGGAGCTAGAGAGAGGTTGTTGGCTGCATTTATGAGAAGAATAGCCTTGTTCAAGGCTTTTATAGCCCGGGTGGTATTCGGGTCCGTTTCGGTCGCTCGGTTCGCGTTTCCGAGACGTAACGCGTATTTTACGCGGTTTTAAATAAAATAGTTGTTAAACTCATTAAAATGGTGAGTTTCAAAATAGTAAAAATATAAAATAATTATTTTAACTATTTTTACTCTTCGTGTCTTGTCAAATCGTTAAACATTCACAATTACGTGTATACCCGAATCGCGTACGTTTTTCGATCGTATTAATTATTTAAAGTCGTTTAATCATAATTATAAGTTCAACATTTGTATCATTATGGATCGTCACCCATAACTATACTCAGTCTCGCTTACGTATTATGATTCTTGTTGAATTAATTAATTGTCATAATATTCGTCTCAACACTACGCACTAACACTATCCTGTTACACCGAACGCATTATATATATATAGGGCTCACTCTCGCTGCCCACCACTGTTTCGATATAACACAATACTGTTCTTGCCTAGTGAACTCGACTCTAAATAAATAATACATACTTGTTTCTGAACAAATAAGATCCTGTAACACACAAGCACATTATGAACATATGAAACACATTGATTAACTGAACATGAACACACACCGTTCTAACACTGTTTATGACTACCATGACTAAATGTACAAATGTTATAGCAGGCCCTTCAGGTATCTCTATTTATGTTATTGAATTTTTTACTGTTTCCAGCAACACATGGGTGTTTGACACTGGATGTGGTTACCATGTTATTAATGTCTTGCAGGAACCTGAAAAGTGGAAGAAGTTGAAACAAGGCGACATGGAGCTCATCGTTGGTGATGGGAAAAGAGTACCAGTTCTTGCAACTGGGACATATCATCTTACATGTCCTTCTGGTGTTGTACTTATTTCGAAAAATTGTTTTTTTGCACCTGGTTTGGCCAAAAACATTATTTCAGTTTCTTTATTGTTTGTACAAGGATTTAAGTGCGTTACATTTTTAATGGTACTGTTATATCTACCTACTTAAATGATGTCTTTTATTTTGAGGCTAAACCTCGAAATGGTATTTATGAAATAGATGTTCAACCAAACAATTACGTATACAATCTTTCTAAACGTATCAAAACTGGTATTAATGATACATTTCTATTGCATTGTAGACTTGGCCACATAAGCAAATCTCAGATAAAAAGGCTCCAGTCTGAGGGGATTCTTGAATCCACTGGATAAGACTCCTTTGATGATTGTGAATCTTGCTTAGCTGGGAAACTCAATAAAGATCCCTTCACCGATGTTGATGAACGAGCAAAAGATCTGTTAGCACTCATGCATACTGATGTGTGTGATCCTTTCAGAACTATGTCTAGAAATCATGAAAGATACTTCGTTTCATTCATTGATGAGTATAGTCGATGTGCATATGTTTATCTAATAAAGCATAAGCATGAAACCTTTGAAAAGTTCAAAGAATTTCAAAACGAAGTAGAAAACCAACTCGGTAAAACGATTAAGAAACTTCGATCAGATCGAGGGGGCGAATATCTCAGCTTAGAGTTCATCAATCATCTGAAGGAACGTGGAATTATTTCACAGCCCACTTCTCCTGGCACACCCCAACTTAATGGCGTAAGAGAGAGGAGAAATCGCACCCTACTTGATATGGTCCGATCGATGATGTGTAGAACTAACTTGCCTCACTCCTTTTGGGGTTTTGCTCTTATGACCGCCTCCCGCATTTTAAAGCTGGCACCGACTAAGAAGGTAAACAAAACACCATACGCGATATGGTTTGACACTAAACCCAGTTTGTCTTACCTTAGGATATGGGGATGCGATGCATATGTCACTAGAGATTCTGATGCCAAACTTGATCCTCGAGGCAAAAAGGTTGTTTTCGTCGGATACCGTAATAGAAGTGGATATTATTTCTACCATACTGATGCAAACTTGATTTCCTTCAAAAGGAAGGGCCACTTTCTCGAGAAAGAATTTCTTAATCGAGGAACTGGAAGAAATATTGTGGATCTTGAAGAAATATTGTCCAAATTAAAGTTGAAAAAAAATTGGGTTTTGAATAAACAAATCATTTTTAATTTTGGTTAATGTGGACCACATATTTATTTTCAAGATTCCAAATAAATGGCTAACATAGGTTTAAGGATTTTCTCTTTAAGATTGGGTTTTCATATGATTCAATCCCTATATATATATCAAAAAATTACTCCATACTTTGTTTTTATAACATTTAAATTTGAAATAAAAATACTAGGGATTACACAAAGTCGTCAAGTAAAATAACATCCTTTGTTGCCATCTCTTAAAGTCCAAACACGAAAACTTTTCGGGTCTTTCAGCATGATTTGCCACAGTCTGTGTAGCTTGTGTACCAACTAATGGTCTCATAGGTGTTGAAGATAAAGCAGGTTGAGTAGTCATTTCTTAAACAAGAGTGGAAATACAAATGAAGCAAGTCAGATTTTCAAAAATAAGGTTTACACAAAACCAAAGTTTAAACGAAACTTTTAACTCAAACAAAGTTATTTGAGTTCATGCGATGTTTGCATGGTTTGTTTTGGCCTTACAGATTAAGATACTCTCCAAGAATTCCCAGTAAAACAAGGCATGTCTCTCGGTTGTTTGGATATATGTGAAATGCTTTCCTAGACAGGATACTCAGATAACGATGTACACCCTTCTGGTTACTACAAGTATGTCACTTAGAACTTAAACTTTGACAAGCTTAATTTATCAAAATATTTTATGATTTACAAAAAACCGTATGGTTTACACTAAATCAAAATCAAATTTTACTAAAATTTGACACTCATTTGAGGAATTAAGGTTTACACAAAACCGACCCCAAAATCGAATTAACTTTTTAAAAAAAAATCAAACATTTTATAATTTTTAGTATTTATATAATAAACATTTTTCTAGAACCCTTGTTAGAAATAAACGATTATAACTAACGTTCCTAATACTTGTAGTTCATGAAAAAGAAAAAAAAAGATTTGAATATGTTCGTTAAATAAACGTTAACAAAATGGTTCTTAAAACTTTTGCTTTACACAAAAGCAAATTGAATTATATAAAGCCAAACTTTATTAACAATTATCAAAACAGAAAACAATTAGTTATGGTTTACAAAAAACAAAAACAAAATGTTTGAATTTTCTAATTAATAAGAAAATAATACTTGTTTACCAAAAAGAAAACAAAATGTTTTAGTTTTCCTATTAATAAAAAATACTTGTTTTCCAAAAAACAAAATTTGTAACCATATTTTGAATTTCTTGATAAACAAATATTTGTACGAAACTAAATAGTTATATTTATGTTTTGTAATCCGATTAATTTTAAAAACACAAAATTATGAACGGTGATTTTAAAATCTGTTTTAAGCTTGTAGGGGCACCGTTCACAAAATAGACAAATGCTTTTGTTATTCAATTACTCGAATTACAATCTAGAAAAATATAAAATAAAGTACTAAAAGAAATATTAAAATACTAAAAGAAATATTAAAATACTAAAAATTAAATTACAAGAAAGTAGTATAGAAGATGAAACAAGTTCTAAAATTTAAATTACAAGATTGAAGTATAGTATTAAGATAAAACGAATTGAAATGAGTTCGGTGACTGAGGATTTATGTTTAATAGAGGTCCCTTAAAACATATTTCGGGTCACCTAGGTGGACCCGACTGTTTCCCAGGGTACAACAACCGAAGCTGTATGTACTGCCATAGTTTATTGAAAACCCGAAATGTTGCCTGAAACAAGAGTGTTTTGCTATGTAACACAAGGAATCGATCGTTGTAGATTGTTGAGAACTCAACAAAGTATATGCTTGTGTTGCAAACCTTTGTTTGTATGTATTTCTAATGTGTAGAGATTTCTCAAGATTGTAGCAACTAAAACAAGAGACTAAATGTCTTTCTTTATACATGTATCACATGGCATTCCAAAGGTTGGCATCATGAATTATTATAAACATATTTATGACATAATTAAAACTAAGTAATGGCAATTTAAATAGTTAGATGAAAAGTGTCTTATTTTTCTTTTTCTTTTCCCTTTTCTTTTTAGCGTTTTACACAACATAATTTCGAGTATCGATGTCATTCATCTTTGCTCAATTTTGATCCATGTCATAAAACATAACGTAATCTACAATAATCATATTCGTAACATATACGAATAATTATCGTGCTCCAAACTTAATAATAAAACATATTTATAATTAAAAATTCCAACATATTTCTTATACTATATAACTAATAGTTTTATTTGTTGGAGGGACTCATATGTTGTTGGAAACAAGAACATTCATTGAAATATTTTGACCAGTCAAAGTTTATATCGGTTATTCTAGTCAAAAAAGCCAAAACATCGTAAAACATTTGTTCATAAATTTCAATCGGAATGTTAGGTATTTTTACAAAAGAAGATACGATACAATTGAGATGTTGATATATGGAGAGGAAAAAAATGGATATTAACATGATGATTTTGAATTTTTAATTTCCCTATATTATTCTAATAAATTATCCTAAAAAGTAGTAACAAATTATTACTACAATAGAAGATTATATTATAGTCCTTGATGTCACAATTATGAAATAATCCATCATATTGATTTAACTTATATGACAATTATTATCAATTAGACACTAATAATCTTGCCAAAACTTACAAAAAAAATGGTATGTTATACTTACTAATATGTAGATTTATGTTATACAATTATTTATCTTGTAATTAATTATTAGAGAGCCAACAGGGTAATCCCTGGACTCTCTAACGCATAACCACTTTGTTGCATATCTCTCTAACGCATAACTTCTTTGTTGCAGATCTGGCCTATACTTGAAATAGTCAGACACAATTCAATCTAACATCAAGCCTAGCCCGAATTTTGATGTAATCAATCAAAAACCATCAATAACGATGTCATTCATAGATCATTAAATATAATATTTGAAGAAAAAGTTGATAAAAATTCTGTAGACATAATTACAACCACCATTAGCTAGATCTAGTTTTTCACTAGCTAGTAATATCAATGGAAGCAGCCATGTATGCGTTGAAGCAACATAATTAGAAGCCCATGTTCATCAAACACACATCATCCTCCGAAGCGGACTCTAGATTCTGGTAATCAATGCCAAAGCAGGAACATAATTTGCAATAGAATAATATACGAGGCGAACTCCATTCCATAAATGTCTCCGGAGCAGGTGTCTTTCGTGAGTGAACAATACTCATAAGTTTAACAATGCTACCTGTTGAGACTTGTGTCTTCACATCAAAGGGGTGCTCAACCTGGTCTCCCAACGGGGTGTAGCCGGACATATTGTATCTAGGCCCGTCTTTTGCAAAAATGGTGTCATACCCGGCAATAAGAGAGCTGGCCTTTAGCCGGTCACTGCAAAAACAAAAAAAATAAATAATAAAAGTTGTGCATAAAAGTTGAACTAATAAGAGGTGATTAAGAAAAGACTAGGGGGCATGCATACTAGTTCCAGTCCTTTGGTAGATGAGAGTGGAAGTAGAAACAAAAAAAATCAATTTTTCTCTCTACTGTTGACAAATCTAACAGATCATTAAAGTTTTCGTTCCACTCAGAACGCTTCATGATATCAACTGCTTCCTTAACCAACAGATACAAGTGATATGGAATGTGATCAGGTTCAGTCCCTGGAGAATAACAACCGATTTGTAATGGGCTGCTATGCCATCGCCTTCCGCCAGGATTCGGACTCTAAACAAAAACAGGAAATAAATTAGACTAATAATAACAACCGTTAACTATATGTGTTTTTACATACACTTATCAGGTTCTTTACGTAACTCCTCTCATCTAGCTTAAGTGCTGATGATCCCCTGTTACTGTTCATCAACACCACAAATAAAATCACAACTAGAACCAATAAATAAAACACAAATACAAAAATGCATTCCAATATAAGTACCAGCTCTTCTTGTGCATGTGGTTGCGACTGCCCCTGGCACTGGTGTGAGGCTGTAAGGAAAAACACGGACCCATGGCTAAGTTTGCAAAACACTAACTTAAATGATTACGAAAGAAACACCAAGGATATACACAAGAACAGGTTGCCAAAAATATGGGTTTTTCATAAACTCCACACGCAGGTGTGCAGTCTAATGCGAAACCCAAAATCCCAACCAAGGTTATTCTAAACTTTCAAATATTGGTGTGAGCAATAACATTTTTATTGTTTTCTAACTATTACCATATGCACAACTACATATATTGATTTAAACTAAACCTACTGGTTAATCTGATCATCAGTTTTGATAAACAAGAGTACGTGTCCTTACACACTCCTTCAATGAGATCTTTTGACTTGGCTTATTAGCTGATGATGACCTCTTTCTGTTCACCAAAAACAAAAAACAAAAAAACAAACCACATCTAGTCATTCAAACAAACAAACAAACTTACCCAGTATATTCTCACTTTTCAGTAGGGTCTGGGAAAGGGAAGGATGAAGACAAACCTTACCTCTATCCCAGTTGGGATAGAGAGGCTGCTCCGAAGAAGTCCCCGGCTCAAAGTTAACGTTTGAGGTTAATCATCCCAACGCTTATAACGTTATTTTCACAAAAATAAGTAAAATAACGTTTAAATTAGTGAAATTTTACTTTTGCCTGTTGAGAACCCACACATATATACATTATATGCGTGCACAGCTAGTCATGTAAATTAAACACAAACATGCATTTGAATGAAAATGAAAACAAGTGTGTGTGTGTGTATGTAGTATATGCGTGTATACAAAATAAGTGTATAAATCATTAGAAAAAGATTCATAAACCAAAGATCATGAGGACTTGATGGTGTTTAGAAAACTCACAAATCATCTCTCCATGGCAAGTTTGGGACAAATAGACACTTTTTCTGCTTCTTCTGCAGCATGATATACAATTTAAGCAACAAAGTTGGTTTCAAAAAACTTAAAACCACAAAACATACAGCCTTAGACTGATGAGGAGCCTCTTGGTTTGCCACTCTCTTTCGAGATAACATCTTGTAAGTGAAATTAAACATGCTGTTGAATTAGAACAAAAATAAAATAAAATAAAATACGTTTACAAATTCATTCATGAGATCAGAGCTGCCTATTTACACATGCAGGAACGACAAAGCTACTTGAAAAATATATATGTTTATAGTGAAATTGATGAAACATCGTAATTTTTGTTAGAGAAATATATTAATTTTTTGCAGGTTAGGGCAGGTGCAATAAATAAACACAACAACCGGTGTTTCCTTTCAAAAATTCATCTTTGTCAATAATGATAAACGCAGAGCCAATTAATTACCTCTCGGGTGTTGATAAAAATATCACCTAGGGCTTGTGAGGCAGGGATGTTGAGGATGTAGATAGATACGAACCAAATCATATAACATAGCATTAACAGGAGATAAAAGGGTGAAAAAACAAACGAAAAACGAAGCAGACCTTGACAGGCGGCGGCTGATTTTAGGAGCTTGATGCTTTCCGTTAGATATCAAAACCTGCTCGTCGCACCTTAAAAGTGCTTGTATTCGTATGCATAGGATCGGGCTCACACCTCCTCGGATTGCCACATTTAATATGGGCCGGAAAGAAATAAATCAATTGGATTCCTTTATAATAAAATCATTGAACCCAAAAAGTGTTGGATCTAGGCCCCTCAAATCTAGCCCAAAGTTCGTAAATAGTAGTGGCGTGCTAAAACTAATTAAAGATGGTCTATGGTTCAAAGTGATCAAAGCAATATATTAAACCACTTATATTGGTTTTAGCATATGATTAATCAATATGAAAGATTCATGATGTTTAGCTATGGATTTCTATTCTTGATGCACCTCACGCGCCTCTGATTCCATCTACTGAAAATGCAAATCAACTTGTTCTCAAGAAACTTAAAGATTAAAACATTTGTTTAATACATAGTTGCGTGTATAAACAATTTGTTTAACACATTTGTTTAATGATGTGTATTTTATGGGTGTTATCAAAAGGTTTAGATTCTTGGTGAATGACTAGAGTGTAAACTTCACTCTTATCAGGAGAACCAGCAAACATGAGAAGATAGATTTAGACGTCGATATATCAAAAGGTTTACATATTTCATGTAACGGTTAGACATTATGGTGCCCTCGTTGATTCAAACTGGTGAAGTGTAATGCCTTATCCAAACTGACTTTTTTTTTAATCCTCAAGATTATGCCTTTTAATCTTCTTGTTCATAACTTCCTCAAAACTAAACCAAGTAGAATGATTCCTTTTTTTTTTAAATGAAATTCCGAGTTTTAGCTTTCGTTTGATATATTTTGAGATTCTTAACTCATCCGTTAACATTTTCAAAACAAATTTTGAAGTTTGGAACTAAAATCTATATCTAGGCACTTCCCAGCAATCAAATCTTAACTTTAAACCACCATAACCTAATGAAAATAAGTGATTCTTTTTTAAATTAATTTAGAGAGTAAGATTTCCATCCATATACGACTCGAACCTTAATTCATAGAAGTCGACACCTAAGGTATAAAACAAAATAGGTGTGCAATCCGCCAACATTTTATCCAAAACCCAAATTAAAAATTCCATTAAGGATAATTAATGCACTGAATTTAAAACAACAAAGTAATCAAACTCATAGTTAATCTTATAATGAATAGATACTAAGAATCCAAAGCCCAATCCATAACCTAAAAATTTATTAAAAATTTCAAAAGTTTGGGTCTCCAAACTTCAAAAATTATGTTTCAAAAATCCAAAACTCAATCCAAAATTTATACCCAACCCATTAAGCTTTACTCTAGCTTTTCAAACTCTTACATTCCTGTTAGTCCCAACCACTTGGATCTTAACAATTCGATATAACTTAACACACTTAAAGTGCAGAAAATAGTTGTGACATCCAGTACCTGATCGTCCGGCAAGTCCGTACGGTATGTGTACTTTCACTATTTATTGTGTGTAAATACAATGCGTGAACAGTGTGTGTAACAACAAAACTCATATCACAAGTAAAAGTTGTACGTGTTTAAGTGAAAACTTAACCACTGTAAGTACAACAACTCACGATAAACAACAATTGTTCGTATTTAGGTGAAAACCTAAGTACAGTTAATACAACGAATCAAAAGAAACAGCAGTGTACAATCAAATAACAAGAACATATCGGTTGCGATCTGATATCCATAGATGACAAGAATCAGATGGCCGATAATTCAAGGAAAACAATGTGAAAACAGGAAGTTTAGTTGAGTCCGTCAGTGAGGAAACACAACTCCGAACATAAATGCAGTGTAATTTCAGAATAACGAACTGACAGTGTGTTTGCGTGGGTGCAATTCTGGTGAAGTTCCAGCCGCAAGGGACACGTGGCAGCTCCTGGGCGCGCCACGTCAGCCCTAAAATTTGACTTTGACCCGCGAGAAACCGGATGGAGCCCCACAACCCGCGCAAAACCCACATATACACACATGCAGACCCGCCCCCACCCCACCGGGTGACCCATGACCCGCGCGCATGTGCGCCTGTTGACCGGCCTTGGTGGCCGTTGACCCGCGTTGACCAAGCCTCTTTGGCCCTTTGACCGACCCTTTGAACCCCCTTGTGAGCCCATTGAACCGGCCATGAACTCCTGTCGTGAACCTTAAGCTTATTTTCAACTAGTTAAGCTTTGGGAAACCCTAATTCGCATTTTTATCACCCAAGGACGGCTGAAAACGTAGGAGAATCATATTTTTGAAGATTTTGGAGCTTTGGGATCGATTCGGACGCTCGGGAGAGGCTCAGATCGCGTATACAAGTGCTCGGGATGGTTTTTCGGGTTTGTTTATGCATCGTAGTTGTTCTTTTTCCATTTGTTCTTGAATTTTCTACCATGTTTAGATCTGATTTCATGTTATTTAATGTTTGGATGATGATTCTAGGCTAGATCTCTAATTCTACCTAGATTTTGGATGATTATCGGATGGAAAATCGGTTTTTCGGGTTTGTTTGATTGAATGAATCTTTGCTTTTGATTTGAATCTGATTGTGAATGATTTTAGACTATTGTGAATGATCTGATTACATGCTTAAATTACTTTGTGAATAAGGTTTGATTCGGTTTCGATAAAAACTCGATTTTCACATGATTTTGGGATAAAAACTTGTTTTAAACCTAATTGTGGTTTGACTAATATTAGTAAATCATAAGAATTTCATATAATCAGATTGTAATCAGTGGGATATACCACCTTAAAGGCTAATCAAGTAATAAGGTGTCGAGATATAGTGGTTTAAACGGGTTTTTCAAGTAATTCGCATGATCATTGGGTTATTTGTTGATTGTTTATGCCATATATTTCAAATTCATAATTAATCTGAATTAGGTTGATTCATGAGTGCTTTGGTATATTGTGGTTGTTGAGATTGACCTAATTATCAACCATAGAATTCTTAAGCATTGCTAGTTTAGAGAGACCGACTCGGTGATCCATTCTTATATCCCGGTAAGCTTTACACAACTAGTAGGATCTTTCTAAGTGTTGGATTGTCTGAACATGAGATCTAGCATTCCTTAAGTTCCTGAATAGGTTGTATCCTTAGATCCGGTATCATTCAACTAAGCATTCCCGATAGCTGTTACGATTCCAGGTCTAGATAGAATCTCCTTCGTATTTGGTTTGCTAGTTCTTGCGGTGTTGAGTTGACTTAATTAGTTTTATTAATTTCTTTAATTTTTTAAAGTCATTTTCGTAAAACAAATTCCGTTTTCTAAATTTAGTAAGTTTCTTATTTCGTTAGGTTTGCAGTTAGGGTTTATTAGCCGATTACGTGTCCTTAGGTTCGATATCCGGACTTTCCTTAGCTATACTTCATAAGTCAGGTACACTTGCCTGTAGTGTGTAGTTCGGTTTAGGTCATTTCGATTTATTACTCGATAGTGTTGAATCATTATTATTTCTATATATATAAACCGACACATCAAGTTTTTGGCGCCGTTGCCGGGGATACGCTAATCCTTAGATTTACCTTAGCTTTAGACCTAGCTTTCCTTTTTAGTTTCCTAGTTTCGTGATAAGTTTCTATTCGTAGGTACCTTCCATTTTTAGCAGCTGCTATTTTTGGCAGGTTTCTATTTTTAGTAAGTTTTTGTTTATAGGATTCCTTTTAGAATTCCTTTTAGTTAGTAGGATTCTCTTTTGAGTTTTACTTCTGCTTGGTGATTGTTTCTTATTTAGTTTAGTGATTTATTAGACTGTAAGTAATTATTTAGGTTAATTTTAGTAAGTAATCATATTTCTTTTCTTTTTCTTTTCCTGTATTTTTACAGTGCATGCACCGCAGTAGACGGACTGAGTCACCAGAGTACGTTCCTTTTGCTGAGCCAAAGAGAGAGTTTCACTCGAGGTTACGATCTCACCTTCTTTTTCACAGCACACACAACACTGCTATAGGAAAGATGGCTGCACCTGCTAGGAGGACCGTTGCTGATTATGCCAAGCCGACTGCTGCTGGCACTCGTTTTTCCATCACTCTACCAGTTGTCGCCGAGGATAACTGGCATATCCCGACTCAAATCATCAATCTGATCATTCACTCATCTAAATTTCATGGACTGCCCAAGGAGGTCCCCAATGCTCATCTGGGTTAGTTCCTTTGTATGTGTGACACCATTAAGATCAAAGGTGTTTCTGATGATGCGTTCTTTATGCGTCTCTTTCCATTTTCTCTCGAGGACAAAGCCATCACTTGGCTTGAGTCCCTTCCATCAGGATCGATCACTACTTAGGATGAGATGCAAGAACTGTTTCTGACCAAGTATTTCCCACCTGCCAAAACTGCACAACTTAGGAGTCTGATTCTGTCACACCCCCAAATTCCCACTCGTGGTGTCAGTCCACGTGGGTGTGACGTGGCCAGGATCATAGCTCATGGTCATATAGAACGACTCTATATGAGTTACACATTCACACAGATTGTAAAATAATACAAGTTTCATTCAAATAGCAGCGGAAAGTGATTGTTCAAGACACTACATAATAAATTGTTTTCAAATCATAACCAATGCACACAACGCCTAAGATACGAGTCTATATGCAGGCCAGACTCCTTAAGGCTTCCTTGTGTGTATCCTAGCGTAAGCTCCATCAGTTACCTGAGAATACATGCGAAAAGTGTCAACTAAAAAGTTGGTGAGTTCACAGGTTTAGACAGACAGAAATTGTAGACAGATATGTACTGGACATGTTTAAGTTTAGTTGTTGGATCTACGATCCGTGAGTGTGTCATGTCATCTTACCGAAACTAGACTGTTTCCATTTGCCTCCGCGAGTCATCGCTGAACTCGCAATTCACATCGATTATTACACTCGTTATGACCTCCAGTCAAAGTTGTTGCCGAGTGGGGCTAGTCAAACCCAGTAGTACTACGTAATAACGACTCGTTCGTAACAATTAACGGTAAGGATAAGTGAGGGCTTTATGCGATAATAGTTACACTCAAAAATAGTTTTACAACATACCAGTCATACATCTAAAACAGTTGCATAGTATTCTCACCCCAAGATTGAGTAAAAGCAGTTAAAGAGTAAAAGTGGGGCCGTAAACTCACCTGAGTTTAGATATGCGTTAGCTCAAAAGAGTACGTGTAGCTCGCCGGCTAGTAGTCACCTATATCACATAGGTACTATGAGTTTGTGTTCACAAGTGTGGGTCTCACTGGCCCGTGTTAGTGTTCAACAACACTAAGTGGTTATGTAGGTCGAGTTGACCGTGTTTGACCGTGTCGATCGTGTTTGACCTAACGACCCGTTGGTGACGGTTTGGATCATGTGTGCGTGTATCATGCGGTTTTAGTGTCGTGTGAAGTGTACGGATACCAAATTCATTCCTATGAGGAAACTTACTATTTATGGTAAGTTCCTATTTTAGGAAAGTTTCCATATTTGGCAGGTTACGCATAAAATCATATTCCGATTATTCTAACATGCATATTTATCCTAAATGAGCATGTTATCACATAGCACATAGATACACATAGCCGGTTTAGCATAGTTTGCGCGTAAAAGTTTCCATTTATGGAAAGGTACTAAAATGAGCATGTTTAACCAAGATTAGTAACAAACCTTTTCTAAAGATCATTACCCTAGTCCTAAATTATCATAAAATCATATTCGTTTCAACAAACATATTGCTATTCATAGACTTTGTAAAATAAAGTTACTATTTATAGTAACGTTCCCAAAAATCACACTTTTGACTATCCTAGACATTTCTATGCATCAAGTATCCATCACAATAGTTTCTAATCATCATTTTAAGCATAACATTTAGATCTAAACACATGCATGTTACTATTTCATCAAAAATCACCACTTTGTAACATAAAAGTTACTATTTATGGCAATAATCACCCAAATGACCAATCTTGACATAATCAACCATCCTAAATATTACTTCTAATAACATCTCATCACCCATTATCAAGCCAACATACTTAGATCATCCATGCATGTTCTTAAAAGTAACCATATTAACAATAAAATCAACAAATCATCACCATATTCAACATACATCATCATAGATCACTCTTAAACATCAAATCAGTAGCATTAGCATCTGATAACATGTGCACAAGTCCAAATTTTCGTGGTGAAGGTGGTGATGGTGGTGCATGTGGCCAAATGGCTTGCATGTGTGTGTTTTTAGTGCTAGAAGTCCAAAAATGACGTTAGAACTACCTCAAGAGGGCTCTAGAAGGTTGAGATGAGGTTTGAGCAGGTCTAGAGGGCTCTGATCGTGGCTGAGGTCGAGGATACAACGGCTTTTCTTGGTTCTTCGATCCCCTCGTTCGACTTTTGGCCTTTGAAGCTTCTATGGATCTCCAAATGATGCCCTTGTTGGTTGTTACTGATGGGAAATGGTGGTAACAGATCGTTTTTGATCGAGATTGAAGGTTTCAGTCGCAAGATTGTGTGAAGAGGTGAACAAAATGATTAAACTTGGTTTTATAAAGATTTCTGCGAAACTAGACCTGTCGCGTACCGCGACACCGCCCAAAAAGAAGCTCCGCGACACGCGACGATTAAAATAATCGTCTGGTTCCCGAAACACGCCGCGTACCGCGATGGTTGAAGATGATCGGTCGTCGCGTACCGCGACGTTTTTCGGAGAATTCAAATTTCCCCGCTCAAGCTTCGCGTACCGCGAAAGCCCAATTGCTTGCCCATCGCGTACCGCGATAGGTTTCGGCTGAGCCCAATAGGCCCAATTCATTGTTTGGAACCGATTCTTTCGCATTTCTCGAATACGATCATCGTTTCTCGTCATAATGGTCTTGTTCTAACTAAATTAGGTTCACCGAACCTAAGTGCAGTGTTTTGTGTTACAGATTGATCCGTTCACCAACGTTCGTCATTCAAGACACGTGCGATTGTTGTGCGATAATTCCTCGAATTATCGGTGTGTTCAGACTGTTGTGCCACGTGTCACACTAAATGCATTTATTCTAGTGCCACGTATGAAATAATAATAAACATTATTATTAAAATAATAGAATTGCTGACCTGGAAATTACGAGGTGTCACATCATCCCCCAGTTATTGGGAATTTCGTCCCGAAATTCAGTTCATGTGCCGGTGTTGGCTTGTTCGGCGAATAGGTGAGGGTATTTCTTTTCATCTGATCCTCCCGTTCCCAGGTGTATTCCGGTCCTCGTCGTGAGTTCCATCGAACTTTTACAATGGGTATCTTACTATGTTTCAACTTCTTGAGTTCCCGGTCCATAATTTCCACCGGTTCCTCTATGAAGTGTAGTTGTTCATCGATCTGGATTTCCTCTAAAGGAATTGTGAGAGTTTCGTCCGACAAACACTTCTTGAGGTTTGAAACGTGAAACACGTTGTGTACGCTACTTAGTTCCTGTGGTAGCTGTAGTTCGTAGGCCACCAGGCCTATCCGTCTAGTGATCTCGAAAGGTCCAATGTAACGAGGGTTTAGTTTTCCCCGTTTCCCAAATCGTATCACTCCCTTCCAAGGCGAGTCTTTAAGAAGTACTCGGTCTCCTACTTGGAATTCCAAAGGTTTGCGCCTCTTATCGGCATAGCTCTTCTGTCGATCCCGAGCTGCCGCCATTCTGTTACGAATTTGCACGATCTTTTCAGTTGTTTCGTGCACAAGCTCGGGTCCGGTCAGTTGGCTTTCCCCAACTTCCGCCCAACAGAGTGGTGATCTGCATTTACGCCCGTAAAGCGCTTCAAATGGTGCAGCTCCAATGCTGGTGTGGTAGCTGTTGTTATATGAGAACTCTACCAAAGGTAAGTGAGTCTCCCAGCTGTTACCAAAATCAATCACACATGCTCGAAGCATGTCTTCCAAGGTCTGGATGGTTCGTTCACTCTGACCATCCGTTTGTGGGTGATAAGCAGTACTCATATCCAACCTCGTCCCGAGTGCCTTGTGCAAGGACTTCCAAAAGTGAGCCGTGAAACGGCTGTCTCGGTCTGATATTATGGAGATCGGGACTCCGTGTCTGGATACGATTTCCTTCAAGTAGATTCGGGTCAACCTTTCCAATTTATCCGTTTCTTTGATCGGCAGGAAGTGTGCCGATTTCGTAAGTCGGTCTACGATAACCCATATGGTATCGCAACCACTTGTGGTCTTTGGTAGCTTTGTGATAAAATCCATGGAAATCTGCTCCCATTTCCATACTGGAATTTCTGGCTGTTGGAGTAATCCCGAAGGCTTCTGGTATTCTACCTTGACCTTTGAGCAAGTCAGACACTTACTCACATACGTTGCGATTTCTGACTTCATGTTAGGCCACCAATAAGTTGCCTTTAGGTCATGATACATTTTGTCAGAGCCTGGATGTACTGAGTATCGGCTCTTATGAGCTTCATCCATTACTACCTTCCTTAAGTCTCCGAATCGTGGAATCCAAATACGGTCCAGCAGGTAGTAAGCTCCGTCGTCCTTTTGTTTCATCTGTTTATCCATCCCTCTCATGGCTTCGAGAGTGAGGTTCTCGGTTTTCAACGCTTCTTGTTGTGCGACCCGAATTTGGTTAGGCAATTCGGAGTGAATGGTGAGTTGTAGTGCGCGCACGCGTTTGGTTGTTTCCTTCCGGCTTAGCGCGTCGGCGACTACATTGGCTTTACCGGGATGATATTTGATTGCACAATCATAATCACCTATCAGCTCGACCCATCTGCGTTGTCTCATATTTAACTCTTTTTGGTCGAAAATGTGCTGTAGGCTCTTATGATCAGTAAATATTGTGCACTTGGTGCCATACAGATAATGTCGCCAGATCTTTAGTGCGAACACTACGGCTCCCAACTCTAAGTCGTGAGTTGTGTAGTTCTTTTCATGCACCTTCAATTGTCGTGACGCATAAGCTATAACTTTCTCACGTTGCATCAGCACGCAACCGAGTCCTTGCTTTGATGCGTCACAGTACACCACAAAATCCTCGCACCCATCTGGTAGTGATAAGATCGGTGCACTGCACAATTTCTGCTTCAACAGATTGAAAGCAGCGTCTTGCTTTTCTCCCCATTCGAATTTCTTGTCTTTGTGTGTAAGGGAAGTCAACGATTGCGCGATCTTTGAGAATCCCTCGATAAACCGCCTGTAGTACCCGGCCAATCCTAAGAACTGTCGCACCTCAGTTGGAGTCTTAGGCGCTGCCCAATTCTTGATTGCCTCGATTTTGGCTGGGTCTACGTGTATCCCTTTCTCGTTTACTACGTGTCCAAGGAACTGAACTTCGCGAATCCAGAAATCACATTTGGAGAATTTCGCGTATAGTTGTTCCTTCTTTAGTAGTTCTAAGACACGTCTCAAGTGATCGGCATGTTCTTCCTGAGTCTTCGAGTAGATCAAGATGTCATCTATGAATACAATTACGAACTTGTCGAGATACGGTTTACATACCCGATTCATGAGATCCATAAATACGGCCGGTGCGTTGGTCAACCCAAATGGCATGACCAGAAATTCGTAATGTCCGTACCGCGTCCTGAATGCGGTCTTTGGTATATCGTCCTCTTGTATCCTGAGTTGATGGTAACCCGATCTCAGATCGATTTTCGAATAGAAGCTTGACCCTTGCAACTGGTCAAACAGATCGTCTATTCGAGGTAGAGGGTATCGGTTCTTGATCGTTACCTTGTTCAATTCTCGGTAATCTATGCACATACGGAATGAACCGTCTTTCTTTTTCACAAACAAGACCGGAGCTCCCCATGGTGAGAAACTCGGTCTAATGAATCCCTTATCTAATAACTCTTGCAGTTGATTAGATAGTTCCTGCATTTCAGTAGGAGCCAGTCGATATGGTGCCTTGGCTATCGGTGCTGCTCCTGGCGTTAGATCTATCTGAAACTCCACTTGCCGTGCCGGTGGTAGTCCCGGTAGATCGTCAGGAAAGACTTCTGAATAATCGCGAACAACAGCAATGTCTTCAATCTTTCGTTCCTTCTTTGGTTGTTCGGAAATAAGAGCCAGGATAGCCGTGTATCCTTTCTTTAGATATTTGCTAGCCTTCATGCATGACATGATGTTTAGTGGTATCCCGCGTCGTTCTCCTTGGATTGAGATCTGCTCTCCACTAGGTAACGTAACTCGTACGACCTTCTCGTTGCACACGATCTCAGCATGGTTTGCAGATAACCAATCCATTCCAATCACCACGTCGAAGCTTCCGAGAGTTACTGGCATCAGGTCGATCACCAACTGATGGTCTGCCAGTGTCAGAACGCATCCTTTGATGATGTGTTGTGTTTCGATGAGTTTTCCATCCGCTAACTCTACGGTATACTTATAATCTAGTGGTGTTGGTGTCGTGTCAAGCAATTTGCTAAATTCACTAGAGATAAAACTCCTATCGGCACCGGTATCAAATAATATACTAGCGTAGACATTATTTAAAAGAAACGTACCGGTGACGACGTTCGGATCATCTTTGGCTTCACCGGATCCAATCACGAATGCCCGACCCCTAGCCGGGTTGCCTCCTGCGTTCTTGTTTTGCGGACAGTCTCGGCGCATATGTCCGGGCTTGCCGCAAGTGAAGCACCCCTTCAGTGTGTTATCCTTGTTGGGGTTAGGGTTGGGGTTTGATCGGCATTCCTTGGCCAGGTGTCCGTTCCTGCCACAGTTGCTGCACCGAACTCTTCGGCATGGGCCGTGGTGGTGGTATGAGCAGTTGTTGCATTTGGGGTTGTTGCCCCGGTATCCTCCTTTGTCCTGATTGTTCGGTTGAGTGGCAGTGAAGACTTTTGCAGGTGTGGGTCGGTGTTGAGTTGGCTGTTGGGGTGAAAAGGTTCGGTTGTTGTTGTTGGGCTCCCACTTCTTCTTGGGTTCTTGGGGTTTCAGGTGCTCACCCCTCTTTGGCAGTTTTCCCTGTGCTACTGCCTGATCAGTTAGTTTGTGGGCAAGTCGGATCAATGGTTGAATTGTGGTGTGATCGGAAGCAGTCACTATGCTCTGTATCTGTTCCGGCAATCCACTGATGAATTGCTCGATCTTTTTATACTCCGGCGTTACCATTGCCGGGCAGAGCTTGCACAATTCATGAAATCGAGTACAGTATTTCTCGATCTCGGATCCCACCATTTTGTGCGTCCAGAATTCTTCTTCCAGCTTCCGAATTTCGTCCCGAGGACAATACTCCTCGTGGAGCATTCTCGTAAAGTTCTCCCATGGGATGGAGTTTGCAGTATCCAGTCCGAGTGTCTGGACATGAGTATTCCACCAGGTGAGGGCCGGTCCCTCCAGTACTCCTGTGGCATATTTCACTCGGTTCCCGTCAGAGCATTCGGCCATAGAGAAAACCGATTCCACCTTCTCTATCCATCGGAGCAGTCCCACTGCCCCTTCCGTGCCCTGAAACTTGTGAGGATGACAGCTTAGGAATGCCTTAAACGAGCATCCCTTTGCCGCTCCTCCCTGGGGTCCTGTGCATCGGTAGTTCAATACAACGTGTTAGTATCTAGGCTGTCTATTCTATGCTAGTTACGTTAGGCAAAAGCTAATACCGTTGTTAGTGCCACTCGTCTCACTGGTGTGACGGTTGGCTTCGTACTCTGCGAGTACCTTGTTGAATTTTCGTTCGACCATCATGTCGATCCGTGCCTTTTCGGCCTTGCGTTTGAGTCGTAGAGCGTTGTTTCCTCTTGCCGACATGTTTCTATATAGAGAGGTTAGAGTGTTAGTCATCAGATGCTAAGTGTTAGCCAAAGTTAGGATTGTTGTCATGTCAAATGTCAAGTTAGCTATCATAACAAAGCTTCAAATAACAGTAGTAATAATAAAGCAGATAATCATAATAAAGCATAATTCCATTAATATCAATCTTGAAGTACAATAATTTGAAAAGAAAGTACAATGCGAGTTCTCCGAGCACATCCCGCTCGTCTAGGCTAAATAAGATAAAAGGAAAGACAGTACAAAATAAGGAAAAATCTACTAATCCGAGTCCATGGAGACATGGGAGATGTTGCTAGCTGCGTCCTCATCATCATCCTCGTCCTCTTCCGGATCCTCTTCCGGATCCTCGTCGAGACCCTCGAGGTCCTCGGCCTCGAACTGTGGCTCATCGTCCTCAGCTGGTGGCTCCTCGATAAATTGCGCCGCCCATGCGTTAAGCATGGCGTCGCTCGCCTGCACCATCGCCTGCGTCTCGACGATATCTGTCCGGTTCTCGGTAATACGCCCGTCGTGCTCCTGCACAACATCAACTATTTGCCCATGCTGGGACATGAGCTGAGCCACTTGGAGACGTAGTGTCTCCACCGTCTCCTCTAGACGATCCTTCTCCTCTTCCAGCCGGTCACTTCGCCTTTCCAGGCGATCGTTCTTCTCGCGAAGAACACGAACCTCGTCGGACAGCTCGGCGTTTCTCCGAAGCTCCCGCCGGGTTACAGCAACATGAGCCGCGAAGGCTCTCTCCATCGGCATCCCAAGTGCCGGCAGTCGTGGACCTTCAGAGGTATCACCTCTGTATCGCGGGGTAGGCACCCGCTCAGCTACAACCCACTCTTGTAGGAGGTCAGGCAACCACCCCCAATAGCGCTCCCGTGCTAACATCTGGGTCCTCCTCTCCATCTCTGCATCCACCTGTGCTACTATGCTGTCGATCCTACGTCGACTGTCCTCAGTCAAGTCGTCAAGGGCTGGGCGTCTGCCCGGGTTCCTGTCAGCGTTTCCGTTGCTGTCAGCCATCCTGTAAGTTTTCAGGTTAGTACATAATAGTTCAATAAGAGAATTAACATCAGGGTGCGAATTCTAGTGTAGTGTCTATTGTAGAGCAGTGGCTATAGTCTAAGTTTACAAAATGCAAACCTAGTTCCCTATAACCAAGGCTCTGATACCAGTCTGTCACACCCCCAAATTCCCACTCATGGTGTCAGTCCACGTGGGTGTGACGTGGCCAGGATCATAGCTCATGGTCATATAGAACGACTCTATATGAGTTACACATTCACACAGATTGTAAAATAATACAAGTTTCATTCAAATAGCAGCGGAAAGTGATTGTTCAAGACACTACATAATAAATTGTTTTCAAATCATAACCAATGCACACAACGCCTAAGATACGAGTCTATATGCAGGCCAGACTCCTTAAGGCTTCCTTGTGTGTATCCTAGCGTAAGCTCCATCAGTTACCTGAGAATACATGCGAAAAGTGTCAACTAAAAAGTTGGTGAGTTCACAGGTTTAGACAGACAGAAATTGTAGACAGATATATACTGGACATGTTTAAGTTTAGTTGTTGGATCTACGATCCGTGAGTGTGTCATGTCATCTTACCGAAACTAGACTGTTTCCATTTGCCTCCGCGAGTCATCGCTGAACTCGCAATTCACATCGATTATTACACTCGTTATGACCTCCAGTCAAAGTTGTTGCCGAGTGGGGCTAGTCAAACCCAGTAGTACTACGTAATAACGACTCGTTCGTAACAATTAACGGTAAGGATAAGTGAGGGCTTTATGCGATAATAGTTACACTCAAAAATAGTTTTACAACATACCAGTCATACATCTAAAACAGTTGCATAGTATTCTCACCCCAAGATTGAGTAAAAGCAGTTAAAGAGTAAAAGTGGGGCCGTAAACTCACCTGAGTTTAGATATGCGTTAGCTCAAAAGAGTACGTGTAGCTCGCCGGCTAGTAGTCACCTATATCACATAGGTACTATGAGTTTGTGTTCACAAGTGTGGGTCTCACTGGCCCGTGTTAGTGTTCAACAACACTAAGTGGTTATGTAGGTCGAGTTGACCGTGTTTGACCGTGTCGATCGTGTTTGACCTAACGACCCGTTGGTGACGGTTTGGATCATGTGTTCGTGTATCGTGCGGTTTTAGTGTCGTGTGAAGTGTACGGATACCAAATTCATTCCTATGAGGAACTTACTATTTATGGTAAGTTCCTATTTTAGGAAAGTTTCCATATTTGGCAGGTTACGCATAAAATCATATTCCGATTATTCTAACATGCATATTTATCCTAAATGAGCATGTTATCACATAGCACATAGATACACATAGCCGGTTTAGCATAGTTTGCGCGTAAAAGTTTCCATTTATGGAAAGGTACTAAAATGAGCATGTTTAACCAAGATTAGTAACAAACCTTTTCTAAAGATCATTACCCTAGTCCTAAATTATCATAAAATCATATTCGTTTCAACAAACATATTGCTATTCATAGACTTTGTAAAATAAAGTTACTATTTATAGTAACGTTCCCAAAAATCACACTTTTGACTATCCTAGACATTTCTATGCATCAAGTATCCATCACAATAGTTTCTAATCATCATTTTAAGCATAACATTTAGATCTAAACACATGCATGTTACTATTTCATCAAAAATCACCACTTTGTAACATAAAAGTTACTATTTATGGCAATAATCACCCAAATGACCAATCTTGACATAATCAACCATCCTAAATATTACTTCTAATAACATCTCATCATCCATTATCAAGCCAACATACTTAGATCATCCATGCATGTTCTTAAAAGTAACCATATTAACAATAAAATCAACAAATCATCACCATATTCAACATACATCATCATAGATCACTCTTAAACATCAAATCAGTAGCATTAGCATCTGATAACATGTGCACAAGTCCAAATTTTCGTGGTGAAGGTGGTGATGGTGGTGCATGTGGCCAAATGGCTTGCATGTGTGTGTTTTTAGTGCTAGAAGTCCAAAAATGACGTTAGAACTACCTCAAGAGGGCTCTAGAAGGTTGAGATGAGGTTTGAGCAGGTCTAGAGGGCTCTGATCGTGGCTGAGGTCGAGGATACAACGGCTTTTCTTGGTTCTTCGATCCCCTCGTTCGACTTTTGGCCTTTGAAGCTTCTATGGATCTCCAAATGATGCCCTTGTTGGTTGTTACTGATGGGAAATGGTGGTAACAGATCGTTTTTGATCGAGATTGAAGGTTTCAGTCGCAAGATTGTGTGAAGAGGTGAACAAAATGATTAAACTTGGTTTTATAAAGATTTCTGCGAAACTAGACCTGTCGCGTACCGCGACACCGCCCAAAAAGAAGCTCCGCGACACGCGACGATTAAAATAATCGTCTGGTTCCCGAAACACGCCGCGTACCGCGATGGTTGAAGATGATCGGTCGTCGCGTACCGCGACGTTTTTCGGAGAATTCAAATTTCCCCGCTCAAGCTTCGCGTACCGCGAAAGCCCAATTGCTTGCCCATCGCGTACCGCGATAGGTTTCGGCTGAGCCCAATAGGCCCAATTCATTGTTTGGAACCGATTCTTTCGCATTTCTCGAATACGATCATCGTTTCTCGTCATAATGGTCTTGTTCTAACTAAATTAGGTTCACCGAACCTAAGTGCAGTGTTTTGTGTTACAGATTGATCCGTTCACCAACGTTCGTCATTCAAGACACGTGCGATTGTTGTGCGATAATTCCTCGAATTATCGGTGTGTTCAGACTGTTGTGCCACGTGTCACACTAAATGCATTTATTCTAGTGCCACGTATGAAATAATAATAAACATTATTATTAAAATAATAGAATTGCTGACCTGGAAATTACGAGGTGTCACAGATTCATTCATTTCAGCAGGAGGAGGGAGAGAGTTTCTTTGCTACTTGGGAAAGGTTTAAGGAGATGTTGAATAGATGTCCACATCATGGGCTTGAGGATTGGGCATTGGTTGAAAAGTTTTATATTGGAGTTACTTTTGCTACAAGGCATACACTTGATTCCACTGCTGGGGGTGACTTGCTTACCAATATGGCCCCCGATGAATGCCTGAAGATGTTTGAGAATATGGCTATGAGTAGCTACCAGTATCCCATGAGGGGTAAATCCACTGCCACCCAGAAAACTGGAGTCCTACATGTCGATTCGAACACTGCTTTAATAGCCCAAGTTGAAGCATTGACCAAACTAGTCAAGAACATGCAAGTGAAGAACAATGCAAGGTGTGAAGTGTGTAGGGGAGGACATGAAACCATTCAGTGTCCTCAGATGGCTGATGAATCTCAGGAGCAGGTTGACTATGTGGGAAATCCTAACCAAGGACCTAGAAATGCCTTTGGCAACTCCTATAACTCGGGAGGGAGGAACCAACCAGGTTTCACCTAGAAGAGTGGTAACCCACCTGGGTTTAACTCTAGACCTCCAATGCAGAATCTGTTTAGAGAACCAGGTCAGATTAGTGGTGGTTATGGGGAGGAGAAGTCCACTTTCGAGGAGATGATGCAACAATAGGCCCAGCTGTTGACTCAATTCATTACTGAGAGTAAAGCTCAACACAAGGAGCATGACATTATGATTAAAAGTCAAGGGGCAGCATTGCAGAATCTTAAGAGGCAAGTAAGTCAGATTGCTAGCCAGTTAGGTGAGAGTGTCACACCCCGAGCCGGCGGGGTTGGATCGGGTTTCCCCGTCGGGCGGAAGGTTCTCGGGGCGCGATATCGTGAGTGATAATCGTGATGATCAGATTGTTTACATAGCATTAATGTTAAGAATAATCAAGCACAATGTAATATTAAACTAGGATTACAAAGTTAAATTACAATTAACAATGTTTAGTAATATAACTAAGTAAACTTAACCAAAAGAATCACATATATCTATCTTGTATCTATACAAGATATCAAAAGAGATTCGTATTGATCTCAGAAGATGTGCTTCTTCAAAAGTCAACTAGGATCTATATCTGGGCATCCTAGCATGCAATCCTGAACCTTAGCTTATTCCTGTGCGTCACCTGAGAAAGCATATAAGAAAACAAGTCAAAACAAAGGTTGGTGAGTTCACGTAGTTTTGTATAAAATAGTTTGAAAACCGTTTGAACGACAACCTTAACCTCACCATTAACCACCTATACCATCTGATTTAGTATGCTTATATATAGGGCATATGTAGGGTCGAACTTACCGCCCGCCCGCCCAGCCACCGTCCCACCACATACTAAACCACATGATATATTGTTCCTGATGATAATTAAGCGTTTCATCCTGCATCTTTGATTTCATAACATTCGATTCTTTGAATTCGATTACCCTGAAAATGTTTACCTTGATTCCCAAAATGACAACCTTAACCTCATCAACGACCACCTATGCTAACCAACCAGGTAAGCTTATATATAGGGCATATGTAGGGGACAAGCCCCAGCCACCATCCCACCACACACCGGGCTGCCTAACATATTGTTGTTAATGATAATTAAGCGTTCCATTCCCTACCTATGATCCATAACGTTTGTTTATCCTATGTATGTTTATCTTGTTTCTCCCAAAATGACGACCTTAACCTCATCAACAACCACCTATGCTATCCAACCAAGTATGCTTATATATAGGGCATATGTAGGGGACAAGCCCCAGCCACCATCCCACCACATACCGGGCTGCTTACCATATTGTTGTTAATGATAATTAAGCATTCCATTCTACATTATTGATCTATGACGTTTGATTACCCTGATTATGTTTACTTTGATTCACCCAAAATGACAACCTTAACCTCATCAACAACCACCTATGCTATCCAACCAAGTATGCTTATATATAGGGCATATGTAGGGGACAAGGCCCAGCCACCATCCCACCACATATCGGGCTGCTTAACATATTGTTATTAATGATACTTAAGCGTTTCACCTCAAACTATTGATCCACAACGTTTGTTTATCCTGAATATGTTTACCATGATTCCCCGAAATGACAACCTTAACCTCATTAACAACCACATGTGCTATCCATCCAAGTATGCTTATATATAGGGCATATGTAGGGGACAAGCCCCGGCCACCATCCCACCACATACTGGGCTGCTTATCATATTGTTATTAATGATAATTAAGTGTTTCACCTCCCAACAAGTAAGCATTTATTTGTTCTATAAGTAGTTTTGAATTCACTATCAAGGACAAATAAATGTTTTAATCCTCAATAAACAATAAAACCAATGGATAGAGAAGAACACTGAATGACTAGAATGGGTTGACTCCACAGGTCAACACGCGATGGCCATTCAGTCTGTCTTACTAAGTCCTGACAACGAAGAACACTGATGACTAGTAGGGGTTGACACACAAGTCAACACGTGGCGGTTAAACAGTCTGTCTTACGATGTCCAAAAGTTTATCCATACAAGTCTATAGCATTCACATAGATTCACTGATGACTAGTAGGGGTTGACAAATAGGTCAACACGCGGCAGTCAATCAGTCCATGGCTTAAGCATTCCAAGTGTAACAAGCATTCCAATGTTCAAGTATTCCAAGCATATCAAGTATTCACATTGTTTCAAGTATCCCAAGTATATCAAGCATTCACGTTGTTTCATGTATTCCAAGTATATCAAGCATTCAAGAATTCAAGTATTCCTTATGAAATTAAATAGTTAAAAATTTTTAAACCGATAAGCATTGTGTAAATAACTTTAGCATATAGTTTAAGCATCGAGTTTGTTGCATAAGCATCAAGACTCTAGTTTAGGCATCAAGTATATAGCTTCTCAACATTAAAAGTTTCCCCAACATAAGCATTAGTGTAAGCATAATGTTAATGTTTAAAAGCATTAAATAACATTTCAGAAACTATCAGTAAAATGTTTAACATGCTTCTCAATCCCGAGTTAAAACAAATAAGTTTGAAAAGGGACAAATGAACTCACCTGTGTTGCTAAGTATGAATTACAATAAGTAATGCGCACTCGTTAGTTGTAGCTTAAGTATCTTCAAGACCTGAGTTGTTTTAAGAGGTTCGAATTCGATAAATCGTTATAATAGACGCAAACTAGGGTTTTGGTCTCGGTGTGCAACTAAGTGTCCTATATCACATATGTGTTTTCTAGGACTTCTTCTAATTAGTCTGAGGCATACCCCTCATTAAGAACCCTTAACCTGATAAGTAATCATTTCAAAACTTAACTTAAATGTTTGCAAAATAATTTATTTTAAATAAATCTTAAATTAGAAATCGTTTAATTACTTTAAGACAATTTATCATTTATTTCATTTACTAAACTATATGGTATTTTAAGAAAATCATAGCTTTGTTTATTAGTCTTAGGTTAATCCACTTTGATCAACTCTAAGTCTAAACTTTAGCTTTAGCTTTCTTTGTTTCTTAAATCCTTTGTGTTATAGAATTTAGATTTGAAAGTTCAACGGAACTATCCAATTTAATTGTATATATTATAGCGGCTTACTAAGCAATAGGTGTTAAAACTAACACTAACACTTAGTTAGATTCCTTGATCCCTTGCATTCTGTATTTTGTGTTTGTAGTAATTAAAATCCTTAGTGTTATTGCATAACTCCTTGTTTATCACCAATTCCATGCGATAGACAATTATATGTTTAACATCTTATTAGCAACCCATTGAAGCCATATGCCTTAACAAGAAATCGTTTAAGCTTATCATCTTTTTTTTAAAACTAAGATTTGCTTCTCATTAGTTAATTCCTAATAAATTTCCCATGCACAAACACATGCATGCATGCATGAAAGTTCACTTACCTTCCATGCATGCCCTAAACCCATGTATCAAAACCCCTGGTTCCATTTCCACATACTTGGCCGAATAACATAACCTACCCGAATAGCCTGGCCATATGGAGCTTAGCTCGAATGGACCCTTGGCCGATTGAGGGCTCTCATACGAATGAATGTTGGCCCGAATGAGTTTATAGTGGATGAGGCTCGGCCGAAGGGGTTAGGCCGAATGATGTGTTTCCAAACGGGTTGGCCGAAGGTGGGCTTGGGCGAATGGTGGCTGTCAAATGAACTTAGTTCGAATGAGACAGCATCTAAGGCCGATCGAATGGACAGGGGGGCTCATTCGGCTGAAAGAAGGCTTGAGTTATTCGCAGGTGGCCATTCGGCCTACCTGCTATCATTCTCATTCGGCCGTCGACTGCAACAAGGCAGCCTCACCATTTCGAGCCCAATGTCTAGCCTTTGGTATCTAGAATGTTCCTAACACATCCAACATGATTTCGTGATATTTCCCTAAAGGTTTTTATGGCTTGAAACCGGTTAACAAGATGGATCGAACTATGGGTTAGAAAACCCTAAAATCGCCACTTTGAGGCTCAGATTACCTTCGATTCTGAGATCTCTGAGTCGGATCCTTTGTACTTTCATGTAGAGGAGATCACAAGCTTCGATTTGGTTCAAGAATCACTCGATTTCGTGAAGAAACGGACAAGTTATGGTTGTTTGAAGTTCATGATTTTAGTGAGAGAAGGAAACCGGGATTTAGGGTTTTAGAGAGAGAGAGAAAAGGGAAAATGAGGAAGATGAGCTCATTCAAGGTATTTATACCTCGGGTGAGTTTGGGTTCGTTTCGTTTGCTCAGTTTTTGTCTTCGTCATGTTTCCGGCACGTTACGCGTATTTTTACGCAATTTAAATAACAAGACTGTCACACCCCCAATTTTCAACTAACGGAATCATACCGTTTGGGGACGTGACAAACCAGGATCTCAGATCATTAGACATAACGAAGACCTCTATATGAATTTCAAAACATACTTTGGTCTAAATCTGTAACATCAAAGTTTTCAAAGTTTGCGGAAGCGTTATAAAACAATAACAGTTGTAAAATGTAAATTACAATGCAAAGTTTTCAAATGTTCAAATTCAAATACTATAATGTAAAGACATGCATGCGACTCAATCTCCTAGTCCATGCTTGCTTTCTTGTGCACCCTAGCGTCCTGAGAAAACATGTAAATCAAGTCAACACAAAGGTTGGTGCATAACACAGGTTTAAGCATTCACAAATGTTGAAACCACAGTTTGAATATAAAGT
The DNA here is from genome assembly GCA_009363875.1 of Mikania micrantha. Classification (NCBI taxonomy): domain Eukaryota; kingdom Viridiplantae; phylum Streptophyta; class Magnoliopsida; order Asterales; family Asteraceae; genus Mikania; species Mikania micrantha. The sequence goes on from CM018698.1 coordinate 9,490,379, forward strand.
TTGCAGATAACATAATCACACATGCATAGTCATGATAGCTAGTCATTTGTACTATTTACATAAGTGGTCGACACCGAAGCTGACGATTGCCATGCTATAGCATGTTTTTGCCTTGCCACTATTGTCTAGCACAAACAATAGTAATGTGTGTTTGGTCAGTCAAACACCTGCGTAGATCCCATCTACCAAGTGAGGTTTGTCAAACCTAATAGATCTATTTCCAACTACCACGCTTTGCGCTACGGCAAACTAAACGGTTCGAAATGTAAGGCTTTGTAATGCTATGTTTGCACTTAATGTAAACAACTAACTCATGCAAGTGATATGTATCTAAAAGTGTTTGTTGCACATGTTTTCTCCCCCAAAACAGTTAAAATAAGAAAGTGGCCGTGTACGCACCTTTGTTGGTGAACAGAATGATCAACACATGTGAATTCGCGTAGAAAATCCTCTACGAATAACCTGTGTTTAAAGAATACCGTCGTGTTATTCGTGATGTAGTTTTGTGCTTGATATCACATACGTGTCAACACACGTATGTTAAACTTGTTAGGAACGTGCATACGTAAGTACGCGTATCTTTAAAATCGTTTAAATAAAATCATATGACCGTATATGATTTTATTTAACTAAGCGTAACTGTACACAATTATGTTTTCGGGTTAAAATCTAAATTTTATTATTTTATTTTGTTCGGGATTTCGTTACGGTTCCAACGCAACTTGAACGAGTCAAATCGGAGTTAAAATGAACGAGATATGATAAAAATACTAAAAATTGTTTAAAACTCAAAAACAGTTGGAGCCAGGTTCGAACCCGCGACCTCCAACTCCAACACACTCTGCTTACCATCCCAACCAACTAGACTTTTACAACAGAGAACCCAAATTATTTGTTTTAAGCGCAAACCAACCAGTTCCTTTTTGTTAACCTTGACTAAACCTGTAACATCCGTGAAAAATCCAGGTAAAATCCATATTAAGATCTTAATTATTTAGTCATTAATGGACAAAAACCAAGTTAATACGTATGTTGAGTCGATGGTATTTAAACAACTAAGAAAAACATGATCAGTCATGGGTTTTCAGATATCGTAATGCGTATGAAAATAATCAAGGATTAACGGAATAACTATGAGAATTTGGAAATATTTAATAACGCAAATTATATTATAAACTACTTATAAATATCCCAAATATTAGAATAAATTTTATGAAAATTTTGAGTATATTAATAAATATAAATTCATAACTATTTTAATATTTAAATCAATGTTTAAATAATTATAAAATTTATCAAACAAGTTCAAAGTTGTTCATAATGTAAAATAAATATTTAATAAGTTCTTTTAAATAAATATGAATCAATAAACATTTTCAAGAAATTTTATAAATTTTAGAAATATTTAGTACTAAGTTCTTTTAAAGTTCTTTATTTTATAAATATTATTACCCATTTTTTTTATAAAAATTCAAAGAACTCTTTCCCTAATTAAAATTTAATCAAAATTCCTAATTAAACATAATCATTTAACTTTTTAACCTTAACCTACACCCCAACATCCGTGTCTCCCCCAACATCTTTGTCACACTCACACACCCTCTCCCCTCTCCCTCCCTCAACTATAAATACCCCATTACATCCTTCCTAAATCCTTTGCACCAAATCCATTCTTCTTTGGATTTCTAATTCTATCTCCCTAAACCACATCTCTTGGGATCTTTCAAGATCTCCAAGGTAATAAATACTTAAACTAAATGCTCTTACATTACTTATGTTATTCATCTTCTTCTTCTAATCCTCCAAATTTTTAAGTTGTTACCATGCTTGATAACACAAAGGTTTGTGTGTTGTAAGGTTTCCTAATAACTTGTCTTATGACAAGTAACCTATGATCAACCCATACACAAACATACTTTCAAGTCATGGATTCTTGCAATATTGATAACAAAAAGGTTTGTATGTTTGTTCTTTACCAAACATCCAAGCATACCTTCAATATTTGCCTTATTATTTTGAATGTTGATAACACAAAGGTTTGGTATAATTATGGGTCTTTAATCAAAGATCAACAACTATACAAAACATACTTTCAACATTTGCCTACTTATACATATATTTGTAGAAACTATAAATCAAAACCATGCACTTGTTTATATTCAATTATAATAATTGAATGATATTAAAATATTTTGAAATTTACTTTAAAACCCTCATTCACTAATATTACTTCAAAGTAATACCCTAAAATATCTAATACTATTAAAACTTGATTATACGCATTACAAACTTTATTATTATTAAACCATCCGTGGTGTCATTATAATTAAACCATCCGTGGTTTCATTCGTAATTTGGTACGACTCAAAATAAAGAGTCGATTAAAATGCCAAATTAAAAAGCGAACTGTTTTATGGCTTAGTATCATTATTAAGTTGGAAGATGACAAGTTCGAGTAACGTATTATCATTTCTTTTATGACTTAAGGAAAGTCATTACTTTGCAATAACCCCAATCTATTAATCGGGTTAACGCATATCTTATATATATACTAAATATTAAATCCATCATAAAACTCAACAAATGTATACTTTCCTTATTTTAGGGGTTTGAAGTTCGTGACAAGGAGCAAGATCTTAATATTATCTATCTTCTAGCATCCTACTATTAGTGAGTTTCATAGCCCCTCTTTTATTTAATATTTTGGGGTGGAATACATGCTAGATACTAAAACTTTACATCCATACGTGTTTAAATGAAATAGGCATTTTAGTGATTACTTGAGTATACGTGTTACTATCGTTTAAACTTCTTTAATATTCATGATGTACATTAATAATATTTTGAGTGAAGTATACGTTTGACATCGTTTAAACTCATAATCATAAAATGCATGCTTTATTGTTAAACATTATGGGATGTATGTTACTATAAACTTCTTTTTTGTAATCATGCTTTATCGAGTCATAAACCTATGGACTCACCAACTATTTTAGTTGACACTTGAGCATGTATTTCAGGAAATTAGCCTCAGGGGAATATTTTGCAACAAGAAGATTTTGAAGATATTGTTTAATTTAGATTAGACTATATAGAGAAATCTTTCATGTTGTATTATTTTGGTCATATCATTTTGTAAAACTCTTGTTGATATGTTATCTGAATCCTTGCAAATCTCTTATGTATGTTATTTGGATTATGAATGCAATTTAGTAAGTTTCTTTATAAACAATGTATTTGTAATCCGATTTCGTCTCGCCCTCGTGATTCCGCTTTAGCGGGGGTGTGACAAAACCCATTGGATCCCAATTCACCCTCGATTCAACCAAAATCGATCTTAAAACCACAGGGGTTTTGTTTAGTGGATCCAAACGAGTCCATCAGTGAGCTTAATTGGATTATTGTTGGTCGAATCATTCGATTTTATGGTCTACACCGATTAGAACCTAACCTCTTTATCATTGATTCAAATTGACTCAATTCTTTAAGATTACACTATAAATCCATAGGGTTTTCATCTAGTAAAGAATTTCGAAACTATCAGTAATATTCAATTTGATTTTTAATCTAGTTTGCAATAAAATCCCCAATTCGTCTTTGCTAAGAACTCTAGATTTCAATATCACGAAATTCATTGTTGTTTTATAGAATTAACATAGGGTTATTATTAATCGGGGTTTTCTGAAACTAATAGTAACATTTAATTTGATTTTTCCCCAAAACCGTTATAATGATGAACCCTAGATATTGAAATTCTAGAATTCGTTACTGTTAAGTGAAATCAACATAGGGATTTCATTCAATAGACTATCACGAAACTATCTGTATGATTTAATTTGAGTTTAAAACACGTTTTTGTAGAAACCCCCAATTCATCATAAGTGATGAACCCTAGAATTAGAGTTCATATGATTCAATGTTAAAAACCAAAATTAACATGTGTTTATGCTTAATTGGCCATTTTAGGTTGTGTAGAAGTGACTTTTTACCTGGTTTGGTGTTAAATCGATTGAGATCAACTTGAAGCTTGAGTTTCGGCTAACCCCATGACCCAACTCGTTTTCTTAGACTTTTGTGATCGAATTGTTGGATTTAGTAGCACCTAATGATGTCGACTAGAAGCTCTGCTGTTCCAATTTCATGAATTATGATCTAGTTGTGTGAATTTGATACCACCTTGAAACAGATACGACTTTTGATTAACATTTTGAGTTTAATTCGATCATTGATTGTCTAATAACGGTTGGTTAATGATTATAATCATCAATGTGATGTTCATGAGTGTTTAATTCGATTTGTAACTGATTATCTATGTGAAATTCGAATTCCAATTTGATCCCTAAACCGAATTTTGACTATAAAAGTCAAAATTATGTATTTTAAACTAATTACGAACTTAATCCTTGTATTTTAATTGCTTTGGAACCGATTTGTTTAGTTCTAGTCCTTCAGGTTTGATTTTGTTCCATTTCGATTGATTTCTGATAGTTTCTGGTTAACGGGATTAGTCCGAAATGTCGGATTGTCACAAAGACTTTATTCTAATTATTTGGAAGTTGGTTATTTCAGGTTAAAATATTTTAAGCATTATTATTCTTGAATTATTTATCGTAATTTATTATTTCACGCGTTTCGTTATCATTTTCGCGAAAATGTTCGTATTTTCTATTTTATTTCATTAAATTTATTATCGTTCGATTTGTCTTGGTTTGCATTTCGTCATTCCAGAACACGATCGTTTCGTTTCACTTTCTGATTTTTTTTTCTATTTTTTTTCAGTCATCATTCCAGAACTTTAAACTTTTAGATCTATTCGTACAGATCGTCACCTATACGAATAATCCGTCAGTTTAGCATTCCGTAACAACAACTATTATGGTTTTGTTCTGTTTTTTCTCACATACATTTATATATAATAGACTCAAATCAAACATGTCTGTATCTGTTCATCGTTGTGTGATGTGTTTCTGACTGTTTAAACCATAAGGTTTAAATCAGAATTTCAGAAACATCGTGTAATAGTTTATGTTTAACATCAAGTGTCACTAGTTTCTACCTAGTTTACATAACTTGTACTTGAGTTACTGTACAAGTTACTGTACAAATTACTGTTCCGGTAATGATTCCGGCACAGATGTTACAGAGAGACAGTCAGGTTCTCTACCTAGCAAAACAGAAGAGAACCCGATTGGGTATGCTAAGGCAATCACTACGAGGAGTGGAAGGAGTACAGGGACTAAGAAACCTGTTGTTGAATCGGTTGAGGATGAGGAAGTAATGGACGAGGAGATAGAGATGGAGGCTCCAGGAGAGGTGCAACCCACTAGGCTAGTCCCAGCAAGTACATCACAACCTGAGAAGACTCCCGAGAAGAAGAAGGATCCGGGGATTGACCTTTCCAAGATACCATACCCTGCGAGAGTCCTTCAACAGAAATAGGAGAAGGTGTATGGGAGATTTCTTGAGTTGTTCAAGCAGCTTAAGGTGAATATCTCATTTGTTGAGGCACTTCAGCATATGCCAAAGTATGCGAAGTTTCTGAAGGATCTGTTGACAAACAAGAGGAACATGGAGGAGTTGTCAACTGTTAAACTGAGTGAGAAATGTTCTGCGGTTGTTCAGAACAAGCTGCCACAGAAGAAGACTGATTCGGGTAGTTTCACTATCACGTGCACATTAGGCAGCTCATCTGTTAGCTATGCATTAGCGGATCTTGGGGCAAGCATAAATTTGATGCCTTATTCATTTTTTGCTAAATTAGACTTAGGCGAGCCTAAACCCACCCATATGAGCATCCAGCTGGCTGACAGATCAGTCAAGTATCCAAGGGGAATTGTGGAGAATTTGCTAGTTAAGATAGATAAGTTTGTGTTCCCTGTTGATTTTGTGATTCTAGATATGGAGGAGGATGAGAAAGTGTCACTGATCTTAGGCCGTCCATTCTTAGCTACCGCTAAGGCATTGATTGATATCTGTGATGCTAAGCTTACTCTTCGAGTTGCAGACGAGACAGTGACTTTCGAGATTCGTACATCTTTGCAGCATACAGAGAGTCAGGACGATACCTTGTACTTCATTGACACTGTCATGTCACACATGGATCGTTGCTTGAACGAGATTAGGATAGGGAGGTAGGGATTTCTGTTCGTTCCAGTGAACAACATTAAGATATTTTGATTTATGAGATCCCAATCTCTCAAGAGGAGTGTGAGGTTTTAGACAGAGCAGAGCCAGCTGATAAGCCGTCTGTCGAGGCACCCCCGTCCTTGGAGCTTAAAGAATTTCCATCACCCTTTGAGTATGCATTTCTGGACGAGGATTCCCGATTACCCGTCATTAATGCTGCTGAATTGACGGAGGAGGAGAAGAAGAGGTTGATTGAGGTGTTGAAGGCACATACACAGGCAATTGCGAGGAAGCTGATAGACATCAAGGGTATTAACCCTTCCTTTTGCACGCATAGGATTCTTATGGTGGATGAATTTAATCCTGTTGTGCAAGGCAAGAGGAAACTGAACCCGAACATGCAGGAGGTTGTTAAGAAAGAGGTGCTTAAGTTGTTAGATGCTGGTCTGATTTACCCGATCTTAGACTCTGCATGGGTTAGTCCGGTTCAGGTTGTCCCCAAGAAAGGGGGGATGACAGTGGTGACTAATGAGAAGAATGAGTTGATTTCGACGAGGACAATCACAGGTTGGAGAGTCTGTATTGACTATAGGAAGTTGAATGATGCCACGAGGAAAGATCCGTTTCCCCTACCCTTTATCGATAAGATGTTGGAGCGTCTGTCAGGGCAACAGTTCTACTGTTTCCTTGATGGATTTTCTGGTTATTTTCAGATCCCCATTTCTGCAAAGGATCAAGAAAAAACCACATTTACATGCCCTTATGGCACTATTGCGTATCGCCGAATGCCATTCGGGTTGTGTAACGCTCCAGCTACTTTTCGACGATGTATGGTGGCGATATTCCATGATATGATTGAGGACTCCATGAAGGTGTTCATGGTTGATTTTTCTGTGTTTGGGAGTTCCTTTGATCACTGCTTAAGGAACTTGAATAGGATGCTGGCACGGTTTGTTGAGACGAATCTGATGTTGAATTGGGAGAAATGCCATTTTATGGTAAAAGAGGGGATAGTGCTAGGGCATAAGATTTCACGTGCTGGGATAGAGGTTGATAAGGTTAAAATAGAGACCATCAGCAAACTTCCACCACCCACCAACGTGAAATCCATTAGAAGCTTCTTAGACCACGCCGGCTTCTACCAGCGGTTCATTAAAGATTTTTCTAATATCTCTATGCCAATGACTCAGTTTCTAGAGAAGGATGCCCCATTTGTGTTTTTTGAGGAGTGTTTGAGGGTGTTTGAGCTACTGAAGGAGAAGTTAGTGAATGCCCCGATTTTGATTGCCCCCGATTGGAGCTCGCCTTTCGAGCTTATGTGTGACGCGAGCGATTTCGCGGTTGGGGCAGTTTTAGGGCAGCGAAGAGACAAGCACTTCCATCCCATCTACTACGCGAGTAAGACGTTGAACGACGCACAGGAGCATTACACGACCATCAAGAAAGAGCTCCTTGCGGTGGTCTTCGCATTCGACAAATTCAGATCTTACCTCGTGCTTTCCAAGACAATCGTGTACACCGGTAACGCGGCATTGAGGTACTTGTTCAGTAAGAAAGATGCGAAACCGCGATTGATTCGATGGATTCTGTTGCTTCAGGAGTTTGATATTGAGATACGGGATAAGAAGGGCGCAGAAAATGTGGCCGCAGATCATTTGTCGAGACTTGAGAATCACGAGCGAGAGGAGATGCGAGATATGGCCATCGGGGATACCTTTCCTCATGAATTTTTGATGGTAGTAAATGCCGAGCAACAAGGGTTGCCATGGTTTGCTGACTTTGCAAACTATTTGGCTGATGGTGTGCTACTGAAGGGGTTGACTCACCAGCAAAAGAAGAAGTTCTTTGCTGATGTGAAGCACTACCTATGGGATGACCCATACTTGCTTAGAGTTGGAGCGGATCAGGTGATTCGACGTTGTGTGCATGGAGCTGAGGCAACCGACATACTGAGGCATTGCCACGTGGAACCGGCCGGAGGACACCATGGAGCGACACTGACGGCGAAGAAGGCTTTTGACTCTTGTTTCTTTCGGCCAACGATATATAAGGATGCACATGTGTTTGTGAAGAGTTGTGACAGTTGCCAAAGAGTTGGAAACATCTCATCCTGCAATGAGATGCCCCAGACATCCATTCAGGTCTGTGAGATTTTTGATTTATGGGGTATTGATTTCATGGGACCGTTCCCGATGTCTCAAGGGAACCGTTACATCCTGGTTACTGTTGACTATGTATCTAAGTGGGTAGAGGCCCAACCTTGCCCCACGAATGATGCCCGGGTTGTAGTGAGATTTTTGAAGAAGTTATTTGAACGCTTTGGTACTCCGAAAGCCTTGATTAGTGATAGAGGCACCCACTTATGCAATAAGTAGATGGAGAAAGCCTTGCAACGATACGGGGTGACCCATCGTTTAGCTACGGCTTATCATCCACAGACGAGTGGGCAGGTTGAAGTTAGTAATCGGGGTATCAAGCGTATTTTGGAGAAGATTGTGAGCTGGAATAGGCTAGACTGGGCATATAAGTTAGATGTCGCACTATGGGCTTTTCGCACTGCTTATAAGACACCGACCGGTTCCACACCATTTCGGATGACATATGGTAAAGCCTGTCATCTGCAAGTTGAGATGGAGCATAGAGCATACTAGGCACTGAAGACGATGAACCTAAACATGGCTACCCAAAAAGATTTTAGGTTTCATCAGTTACAAGAGCTGGAAGAGTTGCGCGATCATGCATACGAGCATTCTCATGACTACAAGGCATGCACGAAGGCGCTGCACGATAGGAAGTTGCGGAGCGATAAAGACTTTAAGTGTGGGGATGCGGTGTTGTTATACAACTCGCGACTGAGATTGTTCTCGGGTAAGTTGAAATCCCGGTGGTCTGGACCGTATAAGGTGAAGGAAGTGTTCCCGTATGGCACAGTCGAGATTGAAGATAAGGATGGGGCATCGTTTAAGGTAAACGGACATCGATTGAAGCATGTGACATCCGGCCCCTTACACCCCGATATTGTCCGCTTTGCCGAAGCTCATAGTTTTGTCTGGACAAACGGTCCAAAAGGCCTCGGTAGGTGTACGGAGATTATCACTTATGAACCAAGATCTCCCCAGTCCACTGACCGATGTGGGATTAGCCAGCCACACTGGAGTGGATTCCACCCCCTTAGGGTCTCAGCGTCCCCGCTGAGCACACTCGGATCGAGTGCGACCAGGGTGTCTCTGATACCATATGTGACATCCGGCCCCTTACACCCCGATATTGTCCGCTTTGCCGAAGCTCACGGTTTTGTCTTGACCAACGGTCCAAAAGGCCTCGATAGGTGTAAGGCGATTATCACTTATGAACCAAGATCTCCCCAGTCCACTGACCGATGTGGGATTAGCCAATCACACAGGAGTAGATTCCACCTCTCTTAGGGTCTCAGCGTCCCCGCTGAGCACACTCGGATCGAGTGCGACCAGGGTGGCTCTGATACCATCTGTGACATCTGGCCCCTTACACCCCGATATTGTCCGCTTTGCCGAAGCTCACGGTTTTGTCTGGACCAACGGTCCAAAAGGCCTCGATAGGTGTAAGGAGATTTTCATTTATGAACCAAGATCTCCCTAGTCCACTGACCGATGTGGGATTAGCCAGTCACACTGGAGTGGATTGGTATCAGAGCCACCCTGGTCGCACTCGATCCGAGTGTGCTCAGCGGGGACGCTGAGACCCTAAGGGGGGGTGGAATCCACTCCAGTGTGACTAGCTAAACCAACATCGGTCAGTGGATTGGGGAGATCTTGGTTCATAAGTGATAATCACCTTACACCTATCGAGGCCTTTTGGACCGTTGGTCCAGACAAAACCGTGAGCTTCGGCAAAGCGGACAATATTGGGGTGTAAGGGGCCGAATGTCACAAAGCACTACATTAGTGGTCCGTTTGAGAAGAAAGTGGTCGAGGACGTCTATCTTGACCCACCGACTGAGAGATTGTGGGTCTGAGTCTGGGTGAAGACTCGTTAATAAACCAAGCGCTTTTGGGAGGCAACCCACATTTATGTACAATTTCGTTGCCTTTTTATTTGTTATTTTGCATTTTTAGTTTTATTTTATGTTTGTTTGTGTGCTAACCTGATTGTCAAGCCATGCATTCACGTATGAGCATTTGTTACTGGATCCCAGGTACTTTCATGGTTGTTTCGTTTTACTTGGATCTTAGTAGGTCACTATGGAGCTCACGCATTTGCATGGATTGCTAGTCAGGGAAGTTCCTCTATTTCTTTCTTGTGTTTGTCATTTATTACTTTGTTTTTATTTCAGTCTTAGTCTTTCCCTATTTTAAACACATTAGGGACAATGTGTGTTTCAAGTGTGGGGATGAGAATATTCCTTTCTTTTTATGTCTTTCTTTTGAGTCTTGTCTTTTTGAAAAAAAAAATTTGAAAAATTTTTGAAAATACCAAAAATAAAATAAAATTTGAACTTTTGTAAGCCCCGGTTACCTTTTGTACAATGCTTAACAAGTCTATTTCATTGTGAATCGTTAACAAAAGGAGAGTTGGCATGGGTTATTGAGTTGGTTATACAGACAGTCTTTAAGTTGCCTGATAAAGTTTTCCCAATTGGATGTGTTTTCAAAACTTATGGGTTGGGATTCTTAAGATAGTGAAACATGTTTGATAGTTGAAAACTATTTATGTTCATATCATTAACCCTATTCCACACGTTTCCAGTGAGATTTTGAGCCTTAACAGTCTTTATTCAATCACTGATTTGTTTGTGTGTGATTTGACTTACCTGTTGCATTGCTTTAGAACTTGTGCTTGTATACATTTTGAGACTTTGTTTAAGGTTTGACACATATATGATTAAGGCATTAGGTTCACCCATTTCTTAGCCTTTTCTATTTCTCTTGCTTGAAACCCTTAAATATACCAAGTAGACACCTTGTTGAGCCTAAACCCTTTTCAATTGATTACCCAGTTTAATTTCAATACATCCGGTTAGTTAGACACTTATGTGTTCATGTCAGTTGCTTTTAGTAAAAAAAACAAAGAAAAAAATGAGAAAAAATAAATATAAAAGAAGAAAGAATAGTAATGTGTGAATAAAAGGTCAAAGAAGACCAAGTGTTGGTAGTTTGTTTAATTAAATTCTTGTTTGTGAATAAAGTCAACTACCAGATTTTTCTTTTGTGTTTTAGCCACTTTAAAAACCCTACTGCACCCACCCTTAGCCTAAGCCTACCTTTTAAAGTCCTTTTTGATCTGTGTTAGTCTTGACATTAGGTGGAGATTTGATTATAGCACAAGCTTATGTTACCATTGTTGCAGTGTTAGGTTCTGAGAGTTCACTTAATAAAATGCATACATTTAACCGAGTGTCGAGTGACAATTGTGAGGGTGTGAATGTAAATGGTTTGATACTTGACAAATATGTGGATCTTGATTAGGAAATCCCATTTTCTAAAAATTGCTTCATTCATGTCCAATTGGGTTGTAAATCTATTGACCGATGTAAGTCTTGTGATTGATTGTGTAATTAATTCATAAACTCATGCTCGATTTTTGCTTGATGTGAAACGTTTGTGGATTAGATTTTGTTTTGCTTTGTTCTAGGTTTGCTTAGGGACAAGCAAGGTTTAAGTGTGAGGATGTTTGATGTGTCGTAATTTAGACATCGTTTTAGTATTTATTTTATATTAATTTTTCTTCTTTTATTAGATTTTTATTTAGTTTCTATTAGATTTTAATTAATTTTTACTTACTTTAATTTTTAATGTTAATTTTGTAGGTTTCGCGAGAATAAACGTTCGTAATTGGGAAGAAAAAGAAGCCCGGAATAAATTTTGTGAAGTGTGGAAGCTAGAAATTTTATTTTCAGAAATTTCGGGATTAAAAAAAGGCATTTCGGGACGTTCTGGGGCTTAAAATCAAATTTAGCAAGTGCAGGGGGTGTTTTTTCAATTATGGCGAAGTTCCAGCCGCAAGGGACACGTGGCAGCTCTTGGGCGCGCCACGTCAGCCCTAAAATTTGACTTTGACCCGCGAGAAACTGGATGGAGCCCCACAACCCGCACAAAACCCACATATACACACATGCAGACCCGCGCCCCACCCGGCCGGGTGACCCATGACCTGCGCGCATGTGCGCCTGTTGACCGACCTTGGTGGCCGTTGACCCTCGTTGACCAGGCCTCTTTGGCCCTTTGACCGACCCTTTGAACCCCCTTGTGAGCCCATTGCACCGGCCATGAACTCCTGTCGTGAACCTTAAGCTTATTTTCAACTATTTAAGATTTGGGAAACCCTAATTCACGCTTTTATCACCCCAAAGGCAGAAAACGTAGGAGAATCATATTTTTGAAGATTTTGGAGCTTTGGGATCGATTCGGACGCTCGGGAGAGGCTCAGATCGCGTATACAAGTGCTCGGAACGGTTTTTCGGGTTTGTTTATGCATCGTAGTTGTTCTTTTTCCATTTGTTCTTGAATTTTCTACCATGTTTAGATCTTATTTCATGTTATTTAATGTTTGGATGATGATTCTAGGCTAGATCGCTAATTCTACCTAGATTTTGGATGATTATCGGATGAAAAATCGGTTTTTTGGGTTTGTTTGAGTGAATGAATCTTTGCTTTTGAATTGAATCTGATTGTGGATGGTTGTGAATGAGCTGATTACATGCTTAAACTATTTTGTGAATAAGGTTTGATTCGGTTTCGAAAAAAACTCGATTTTCTCATGATTTTGGGATAAAAACTTGTTTTTAACCTAATTGTGGTTTGACTAATGTGACAACTAGTACCTGACCGGCCGGCAAGTCCGTACGGTACGTGTACTTTCTACAGTAACTATGTGCAAATACATGTGTATAAACAGTACTTGTATTAACAGAATTCTAAATACAAGAAAGAGTTGTACGTATTTTAGTGTAAACTTAAATACTGTAAGTACAACATATATTTGAAACATTAGTTGTGTGTATTTAAGTGCAAACTTAAGTACAGTTAACACAACAGATCATGAGAAACAACAGAGTACAAGCGAATAACAATAACAAATCGGTTGCGATCTGATATCCATAGATGACAGGAATAAGATGGCCGACAATTCAATGTGAAAGCAATGTGATAACAGGATGTTTAGTTGAGTCCGACAGTGAGGAAACACACTTCAAACACAATTATAGTGTTATTTCAGAATAGCAAACTGACAGTGTGTTTGCGTGGGTGACGATTCACACAAACATATCTGTGAGTTTAATGTTCTGAAATGATGACTGGAAACTAGAAAACAAAAGTCGGAAAGCAAAACCATCGTCGTGTTCGTTCGAATGACGATTCGAACGAATACGCGCGATGGTGACGCGATCTAGACGAAACGAAAACGAAAATGAAAACACGAGCAACCGAAACTAACTCGAATACCCTCGGGGTATTTAAAGGCTAAATGAAGCCCTCTCCTCCATTTTACACATTTCCACTCTCTCTACATTCGATTTGCGGATTTCACCCTTCATCCCCATTTCCAAGCTTCAAATCCATATATCTCGTTCGTTTCTTGTCCAAATTTGATGTTTTTGGTGTCCACGTGTAGCTAGGAACAAGCTCTACATGAAGTACAACAGATCTGGAGGATTACCCATTGAAAAACGAGGTATGGAGCTTCAAAAGTCACGAAAATTAGGGTTTTCGTCCACCTCTTGATTCTACTTGACCCTAACCGGTTCTAGGTCCACTCTCATGACCTTTACACCTTCGGAGCACCTTTATAGAGTGACCTAACCATGGGGGAGGACTGGTAACATCAGAGATTCGAAGATGGCAAGGAGACATGCACAGGTTCGTGAGGTTTTGATCGACCGAACCTGTTGGAGTTCGAGTCTATACGGCCAAACCTATTATTCCCAAGGTGGCCGAACCCTGATTCAGTGGGGCCGAACCCTATGCTGCTCCTTCTCATTGCCAAACCTCTTAGATTGCAGCGAACCCTTCATCACTAGCTGAAACAGTGGCACCCAGCCGAACCCTTTACATGCGCACGAACCATCAACGAACCACCATGCATGGAGCCACGAACCCATCAGCACCACCGAACCTTCTGGAATTGATCTGCTCACGAACCTTCGATGCTAATGCCGAACCCTGCTCAACGAACCATCCTTTCCCTCGCGAACCTTACAGGGGCTACGAACCTGTGACTTTCACATGCAGGTCCCAAATCCAGCCGAACTATAGCCATGCAAGCGAATTTAGGCTAAAAACACAACATAAAATCACAATTTTATAACAATCTATGACATGTAAAATAAGGGCCGAATCAAGACCATGAGTCACAAGTGTTAGCCAACAATAGGGCTAACACATACACGCACACAAAACACAACAATTGATACTTATAAGTTACAAAAACACACAATTAATACAGGATTGTGAATTCACATCAAGAACAACAAAGAGCGCGTGCATTCTTCATTTAAGCTAAGTCAACCATTTCATACACAAGGTGAGTTCATATGCCCCTTTTCTTTAATCTTAACTGATTTTAAACTCACGGGGCTGAGAAACATGCTTTACTTTTATTTACTTAAAAGTTTTGCTTACATATTGTTTATACATTGATTTAGATAATATTAAATTGTTTATTATCGCTTATCATTGTATGCATGCTTGTTTGAACATGTTATGACAGGGAAACTAAGATGAATATGATATTACAATATCATAACTCATCAATACAATAGAATAACATAGTTGTAAGATTACATCTCACAACACTTAATTATTCTTACAAGAAATGACATAGAAACAATTACAAGGAACATGATGACAAGAACAAAACATAAGAATGATATGAAGATAATACATCTTTATTACATCATACAGCACTTGAGTCAACTAAGTGTAGTTAAGACTAGATCTTAACACAGCTTGGTGACAACAAGGTGACTTCATGGGAAACAAGGAATGGTAATCATGATAACGTAATTTCATGATAACAACACCATTCACACATTGATTAGCATAATGTAATAAGACAAGTTCTTATTCAACCTTGTTAATACACGGAGAACAAATACATCAGTGAACACTAATACAATTAATTGCTATTGAATTGTTGTATTATATCATTTCAATCATGTCCCATGTATTCAAAAGATCACGGTAAGACCCTCTCATAAATCGCTGAACCAGTTAGTTTGACGTGACTAAATCGACGATAGCATAGTGGTACCATAGGTTTGACAAGCCTCTAGCTTGTAGGGCTAGTATGTTGATCGTAATTTCATTGGGCCGGTAACGTATGACCGGTAACAGGGAGACTTCAAGTCAGGTTCTAGGAAAGCGTCACATGGTGATATTAATAAACAGGAATATTGTAATTAATCCAGCGGGATCCTATTGACTAGTAGGTTGAGAAATTGATCTTATCTCATGTTTCACTACTAGAAATAGCTTTCGTTGAGGACATTGGGAATACAAGGTGGTAGAGGTAAATCGGATGCATTGTACTCTGATTATGTGAGGATTACAATGGATTCCTTTTAGGCTCTATGCACTTCAAGTGAAAACAAATGACGATTGGTTAACTAACACTATTAATATTTAAAAGTGATTAACCGTTAACCCCACAAGTAATAGAATAATACAAGGACCAGATTAAAATAAATCTAAACTCCTTAACACATCAGGGGTTTATCAACACTTCGGTTTGATAACTAAATCCCTCATATTATATTATTCTACATACGATATATAGATGAATACATACCAGACAGGTTGAAAAATTGGGAAATGGATATCTCTAGTTGTATCGCAAGTGGTGTGGAACTTGACTGAGCATGTGGTGGGATGGCGTTTGGGCTTGACCCTTTCATATGCCCTATATATAAGCATGCTCAAGCAGGTGATACACTACTTGTACATATAACTAAGGAGAGGCCATTGGGTGGAACAGGTGAAACGAGTATTACAAGTAACAAGTATGACATTGTGGATGTGTGTATGATCAATTCAATGATTTCAATTACTAAACTATGAACTCACCAACCTAGTGTTGACTTGGTTTAAATGCATGTTTTCTCAGGTGACGAACAGGTGTAGGTACATCCATGCAAGGAATAAGCTGGTGGACTTTTTAGAAGACCTAGCTTTATTTTGTGTTGCATGCTTTTGGTGATAAGAATTATGAATCATCTTTTGTATATCTTGTACAGATACAAGATATAGCTACATTGATTCTTTTAGTAGATTTACTTGGTTAAATTATGAACTAAACGTTGTAATTTAATCTTGTAATTCTATATCATTGATGTGTTAGCATTTCTCATTTATTTATCATGTGCTATGTAAACAATCTGATCATTCGATTATCATTCACGATATCGCGCCCCGGGAACCTTCCGCCCAACTGGAAAACCCGATACGTTACCGCCGGCCCGGGGTGTGACAGATTGGTATCAGAGCCATGGTTATAGAGAAATATAGGTCATATTACTTAAACGGTTTGGCCTAGACTATAACCTAGGGACCCTCATATAGAAATCTTATGACATAGGATTCTAGTTGCATATGTCTACTGCTTCTGATCATAGTACTAACCGATTTTCATTCGGTTATGATCAGAATGCCGCCGCGAAGACAACCTGCTATATTGCCACCACAAGACTTGGCGCCGCACTCATCTACGCCATCTCCATCTGACTCTCCTACACAGCGAAATCCACCTCCTTCTCCGGATGTACCTCCTCCACAACCACCGCCTATTCATGAGTTGTACCCCGCTACTATTGCACTGGCCACACTGCTGACCAGTCAACTGAGGGATGTGATCCTGGAGATGATGAACCGAATCAACAACAACAACAGCAACAATATGGCCAAATCATCTGGAGAAGGAAGTGGTAATACCAGACAACAACAGGACTATGCCTACAAGAACTTTGTAGGTTGCAGGCCACCTAGCTTTTGTGGCAGTGAGGGTGCCGTTGGATTAATCCAATGGATTGAGAAGATGGAAACTACCCTTGACATCAGTGGCTGTCCTGAACAGAACAAAGTCAAGTATGATGCAGGGTCATTTCACAAAAGAGCGTTGACTTGGTGGAACGCTCAAGTTCAGATCAGAGGCTGAGATGAGGCCCAGTCTATGCCTTGGGATGACTTCAAGGTCATGCTACGGGCAGAGTTTTGCCCAAGGAATGAGATGAAAAAGGTTGAGACTGAACTGCTCAACCTAGTCATGGTTGGTGCTAGGCATCTGGCCTACACCACCCGTTTTCATGAGCTTGCTACATTGGCACCGGAAGTGGTGCCAACACTTGAGAAGAGGATTGAGAGATATGTCGGTGGACTGCCGCCCTGCTTCCGAGGGCATGTGATTTCTGCTCATCCTACTACCATGGAGTTAGCTGTTACTCTGTCAGCATCTCTGACAGATATGATGGTTGCCTCTGGGGTATTTCAAGAAAGAGGCTGAAGCAGCCAAGGCTGAAACTTCAAAGAAGTCGAATAAACGTCCGGCTAAGAAACAAAGAGTGGCTAGAAACTTTGCTGCCACCACTCAAACTCCTATGCTCAATCAACCACAACCACTACAAGTAAAGAAGCCCTACACTGGCACGGCACCTCGGTGCAACACTTTCCAGTATCATCACCTGCCAAACATTCCGTGCAAACACTGCACCAACTGTGGGAAGTTTGGGCACTGGGCCAACAGCTGCAGGAGCACGAGAGCTCCAAATAGAAACAACAATGTAGCCACTACTGCTGCAGCTGATCACAAGTCTTGCTACAACTGTGGTGAACCTGGTCATTTCTCTCGGGATTCTCCCAAGAGGAACCAACAAAGGGCTCCAGCAGCACGAGGTAGAGTCTTTCAGATCGGAGCAGCTGCTGCTCGACAAGACCCGAACGTGATCACGGGTACATTTATCTTATCTGACTTCTATGCATCCATATTATTTGACACTGGTGCGGATCAGAGTTTCATCTCATCAGAATTTGCATGCCATCTTAATTATTTTAAGGAATTGCTAGACTCCCCTTACACTATTGAGATAGCGAATGGCAAACAGATCACAGTAGACACAATATGTAGAAATTGCCCACTAACACTTGGCCATCACACATTTTCCATCGACTTGATACCGATGGAGCTGGGCAGTTTCGATATCATTGTCGGAATGGATTGGCTATCTCTTAACCGAGTTGAGTTCATCTGTTCCGATAAACTACTACGCATTCCAGTGGAGAACAATGAGATTTTGGTGATTCGTGGAGACCAAGCGAAACACAGTGTCAAGATAATATCGTGCATGAAGGCTCGCAAGTGCCTCAGAAAAAAATGTGTTGCATTCCTAGCTCACGTGATCGAGAAAGATAAGAAAGCAATCAAGATTCAAGACGTGCCAATTGTGGAAGACTACACGGACGTGTTTGCAGACGATTTACCGGGACTGCCACCCAAGAGATCGGTGCAGTTTCGAATCGACTTGATTCCGGGAGCGAATCCTGTAGCTAAGTCTCCTTATATACTTGCACCATCAGAAATGCAGGAGTTGTCCAATCAATTGCAGGAGTTACTCGATAAGGGATTCATCCGACCGAGCTTTTCCCCATGGGGAGCTCCGGTTCTTTTTTTTAAGAAGAAATATGGATCCTTCAGGATGTGCATTGATTATCGATAGCTCAAAAAACTCACCATCAAGAACTGGTACCCATTACCGAGGATTGATGATTTGCTTGACCAGTTACAGGGAGCACAGTACTTTTCCAAGATAGACCTACGTTCAGGTTATCATCAGCTCCGGATTCAAGAGGAAGACATACCCAAGACGTCCTTTCGTACCCGATATGGTCACTACGAGTTCATGGTGATGCCATTCGGATTGACGAATGCACCGGCTGTGTTCATGGATTTAATGAACCGGGTGTGCAACCCGTATTTAGATCAGTTTGTTATCGTCTTCATTGATGATATACTGATTTATTCAGAGAATGAGAAGGAACATGAACGACACCTCAAAACAGTCTTGGAACTTCTAAAGAATGAACTACTCTATGCCAAATTCTCCAGGTGTGAATTCTGGCTAAGAGAAGTTCAGTTCTTGGGTCACGTGATTAACAGTAATGGTATTCACGTGGATCCTGCCAAAATTGAAGCAATCAAGAACTGGGATGTGCCTACAACGCCCACTGAGATCAGATCATTCTTAGGATTGACAGGTTATTACAGGAGGTTCATTTCGAACTTTTCTAAGATAGCCTTGCCTCTCACCAAGCTCACACAGAAGGCTGAACCTTTTGTGTGGACACATAAACAAGAGGAGGCATTCCAGACACGGAAACAAAGATTATGCAATGCTCCAATCTTAACACTCCCAGAAGGCAATGATGACTTTGTAGTTTACTGTGATGCTTCCCATCAGAGACTCAGATGTGTTTTGATGCAACGAGACAAAGTCATTGCTTATGCCTCACGACAGCTGAAGATACATGAGAAGAATTACACGACACATGATCTTGAATTGGGAGCTGTTGTATTTGCCTTAAAGATTTGGAGACACTACCTTTATGGTACCAAATGCACTATCTTCACAGATCACAAGAGTTTACAACACATATTTGATCAGAAGGAGCTTAACATGAGACATAGACGTTGGGTTGAGCTCCTGAACGATTACGATTGTGTGATCAAATACCATCCGGGCAAAGCAAATGTTGTTGCAGATGCTTTGAGTCAGAAGGAAAGAGTCAAACCCTTACGCGTTCGCGCAATGGGAATGACTGTGCAAACAAGTCTGAGAGATCACATTTTACAAGCACAACAAGAGGCAGTGGCAAGAAACAAACTGAAACGCAAGCTCGATTGTGGAGCCGAGAAACATTTCGAAACAAAACAAGATGGAGTTATCTATTATCTGGAACGTGTTTGGATTCCAGCAGTAGATGAACTTCGAACATTCATACTTGATGAGGCACACAAGACACGATACTCCATTCATCCTGGTGCCTATAAGATGTACCAAGATCTTAGGTCGTTTTATTGGTGGCCAGGGATGAAGAAAGATGTTGCCACTTATGTTGGCAAATGCATCACATGTTCTGGCACGCGTCCGGCACTGATGTTACAGTCTCCCCTTGTTAGAGAAATTTCGTCCCGAAATTTAAAAGTTACTATCGGGTACTACTCCTTCTATAACAATTGGAAAACTTTGGTCGGTGTGATATCCTTACGCTCCCAGATTAAATTCTAGGTCGCGTTTGGGGATTTCCTACGTATGGCCTCAAAGTTTTGCCAGTCTTATTGCTCATAGTTGTTCTACTGTTATGGCTTGCTTAATCCTTGTGTGACTCTAAGACCTCATTGTTCAAACTAACCGATGGTATGAGCATCAGCTGTTACACAACTTTAGTGTTAGCTATGGTTTCCTACATATGTTATGTGCATCAACCAAGGATTCTTTCATTGCTTCTATCGAAATAAAAGAATTCCTAAGTTCCATGGAATACTCATGTGATTGTACCAATAGGAATAAGATAAATTTCTTATTCATACTAGTATCAAAATAAAATGAAGTCTTACGAGTGAGGAGATACTTCATACCAGTACCCGTTTCCGGGTCTTGGCGTGCTGCAACGGCTCTAATCATGAATGCCCTTCGACGAGGTGCTTGTGCTCCTTGATGTACTCTCTTCGGGCAGTCCCTGGAGAAATGACATGGTTCTCCATAGTTATAACATCCCTGATGGTTATTGTTATGATCACCAGGATTTTGTGGTGGAGGGATTGCTACCACAGCATTATTTACACCTTGTGTGGCTGGAGAGCGGCACTGTTGAGTCCGGTGACCTAGTCGGCCACAGTTGTTGCATTGCCTGCATTGCACCGTAGCAGGATGATGAAATTTGATTTGTGTACACTAAGGATGCATTCCCACAGTTTTTGGGTGCAGTGTTGACAGGTACTACAGTGTCACACCCCGAGCCGGCGGGGTTGGATCGAAGTCCGCGTCGGGCGGAAGGTTCTTGGGGCGCGATATCGAAAGTGATAATCATGATGATCAGATTGTTTACATAGCATCAATGTTAAGAATAACTAACCACAATCAAGCATTCAAATAGGATTACAAAGTTAAATTACAATATCAATGTTCTGCAATTTAAGTAAGTAAACATAACAAAAGAATCAATGTTTTCTATCTTGTAATCTGTACAAGACAACCAAAAGTGATTCGTATGATCAACAAAATATGTGCTTCCAAAATCCACTAGGTCCTCTATCTAGGCCACCTAGCATGCAATCCAATAGCCTTAGCTTAAACTTGTTCTTCACCTGAGAAAGCATGTAAGAAAAACAAAGTCAACACAATGGTTGGTGAGTTCATAAAGTGTTTAAGTTTAAAAATAGTTTTAACAAACCTCTTTCGGTAAAACCTTAATCTTATTAACTCCACCTGTAATATCCGAATCGGTATGCTTATATATAGGGCATACCCCTGGGTCGAGCCTACAACCCGCCCAGACGCCATCCCACCACATACTAATCCGGATATGACACTGTTGTTAATAATAATTAAGCATTTTACCTACCAATCAATCCATTCCTCATCCTAGCTTTTGTTTTCTGTTTCAACATTTACAAGTCTATAGCATTCATAAGTATTAGTTTCATAGTATGTTTAGCAAGCATCATAGTTTCTCACGCACATAGTTTAGCTGTCCCTAATCTCATGCGTGAGTACAAGCTCTGCACTAGCAGAAGTTTAGCAATTACGTAGGTCACGGCTAAATACAAGCTCTGCACTAGCAGAAGTTTAGCCATTACGTATCTCATGAATTAGTTAAGCTTAGTCTTGCAATGACGTGTCTCCTATACAAGATACAAGCTCTGCACTAGGAGAAGTTTAGCAATTACGTATCTCATACATAGACACAAGCCATGCATACACAAACAATCCAGCAATTACATATCTCATATAAGCAGACAAAAGCTCTGCACTAGCAGAAGTTTAGCAATTACATGTCTCTTATATAGATAATAACTTAGTCTCATTATGGTTTCGTTTTACTCCAGCAATTACATACCTCCTATAAGCAGACAAAAGCTCTGCACTAGCAGAAGTTTAGGAATTACATGTCTCTTATATAGGTAATAGCTTAGCCTCATTATGGTTTAGTTTACATGTATCTCAATACATAGGTACAAGCTCTTCACTAGCAAAAGTTTAGCAATTACGTAGCCTATGATTAGATACATGCAAATTGTTTCATGCGCAAATAATAGTTTCAAGCATACATTTTCGAGTGTCCACACATAGTTTAATCATGAATTCCATAGTATAGCGTTAAGTCTCATGTTTAAGCATATCGTTTCAGATGCATTCAACATATAGTTTCAAGCTTCTAGTTTGCAATATAGGTATCAAGTTTATAGCTTCTCAAAGTATAGAAGTTCCCAAGCATAAGCATCATTATAAGCATCATGTTTAAGTTTAAAGCATTAAATAACATTTCAATAGTTTATTAAAATGTTTAACATGCTTCTCAGTCCCGAAGTAAAACAAATAAGTTTGAAAAGGGACAAATGAACTCACTTTATAGTTGTTGTAGTTGACTTATCTTAAACGAGAATGCACACGCTCTTGTTTGTACTTGCGTTTGTTTTCACGTTCCTGTATTAATTTCACGTAGTTTGTAACTTGTAAGTATAAGTTGTAGAGTTTCGTGTGTGTGTATTTGTTAACCTTAAAATTGGCTAACACTCGTGGGTCTTGGTTGTAGACTTCATTCGACCCTTGTTGCAATGGTCCTAATTGATATTTACCATGTGCCTTTATGTTGTGTTTTTAGCCTTAGTTCGCCCTTGAAATTTATAAACTTGCCATTTTGTACTAATCATTTGTGTTGATATAAGGTTTAGTAATTAACTTCAAGAATAAACTTAGGAAGTAACCATTGTATAAACATGATGTTTTTAGATGGTCAATTTCCTTAGATCAAAGCTATAGCCATAATTATCTTTGTAGTATGTTAATTTAACATTCATGCATGATTACCCACGAAAATTTGATTTAACAATGTTTTTATATCTTTTATTATATGGTTCAAAAAATTAAATGTGAACCGAATTGATCTCAAGGGCCCGTGAACTTTGGGCTAATTGAAACACCATGGGCCGAATAACTGGGCTGAAACAGCTCTTAGGCCAGAACAGTGGGCCTTGGCAGTTTGTTGGGCATGTTAAATGAGTGCGTGGGCTATCTCACTGCTACTGGGCCAAAGGAGTTTGTTGGGCCAACTGTTAGATCAAAGAAATCTGTTGGGCCTGAAACAAGGAATGGTAATCATGATAACGTAATTTCATGATAACAACAGCATTCACACATTGATTAGCATAATGTAATAAGACAAGTTCTTATTCAACCTTTTTAATACACAGAGAACAAATACATCAGTGAACACTAATACAATTAACTGCTATTGAACTGTTGTATTATATCATTTCAATCATGTGCCATGTATTCAAAAGATCACGGTAAGACCCTCTCATAAATCGCTGAACCAGTTAGTTTGACGTGACTAAACCGACGATAGCATAGTGGTACCATAGGTTTGACAAACCTCTAGCTTGTAGGGCTAGTATGTTGATCGTAATTTCATTGGGCCGGTAACGTATGACCGGTAACAGGGCGACTTCAAGTCAGGTTCTAGGAAAGCGTCACATGGTGATATTAATTAATAAATAGGAATATTGTAATTAATCCAGCGGGATCCTATTGACTAGTAGGTTGAGAAATTGATCTTATCTCATGTTTCACTACTAGTAATAGCTTTCGTTGAGGACATTGGGAATACAAGGTGGTAGAGGTAAATCAGATGCATTGTACTCTAATTATGTGAGGATTACAATGGATTCCTTTTAGGCTCTATGCACTTCAAGTGAAAACAAATGACGATTGGTTAACTAACACTATTAATATTTAAAAGTGATTAACCGTTAACCCCACAAGTAATAGAATAATACAAGGACCAGATTAAAATAAATCTAAACTCCTTAACACATCAAGGGTTTATCAACACTTCGGTTTGATAACTAAATCCCTCACATTATATTATTCTACATATGATATATAGATGAATACATACCGGACAGGTTGAAAAATTGGGAAATGGATATCTCTAGTTGTATCGCAAGTGGTGTGGAACTTGACTAAGCATGTGGTGGGATGGCATCTGGGCTTTACCCTTTCGTTTGCCCTATATATAAGCATGCTCGAGCAGGTGATACACTACTTGTACATATAACTAAGGAGAGGCCATTGGGTGGAACAGGTGAAACGAGTATTACAAGTAACAAGTATGACATTGTGGATGTGTGTATGATCAATTCAATGATTTCATTTACTAAACTATGAACTCACCAAGCTAGTGTTGACTTGGTTTAAATGCATGTTTTCTCAGGTGACGAACAGGTGTAGGTACATCCATGCAAGGAATACGCTAGTGGATTTAGAAGACCTAGCTTTATTTTGTGTTGCATGCTTTTGGTGACAAGAATTATGAATCATCTTTTGTATATCTTGTACAGATACAAGATATAGCTACATTGATTCTTTTAGTAGATTTACTTGGTTAAATTATGAACTAAACGTTTAATTTAACCTTATAATTCTATATCATTGATGTGTTAGCATTTCACATTTATTTATCATGTGCTATGTAAACAATCTGATTATTCGATTATCATTCACGATATCGTGCCTTGGGAACCTTCCGCCCGACGGGAAAACCCGATCCGTTCCCGCCGGCCCGGGGTGTGACAACTAATATTAGTAAATCATTAGAATTTCATATAATCAGATTGTAATCAATGGGATAGACCACCTTAAAGGCTAATCAAGTAATAAGGTGTCGAGATATCGTGGTTTAAACGGGTTTTTCAAGTAATTCGCATGATCATTGGTTTATTTGTTGATTGTTTATGCCATGTATTTCAAATTCATAATTAATCTGAATTAGGTTGATTCATGTGTGCTTTGGTACATTGTGGTTGATGAGATTGACCTAATTATTCAACCATAGAATTCTTAAGCATTGCTAGTTTAGGGAGACCGACTCGGTGATCTATTCTTATATCCCGGTAAGCTTTACACAACCAGTAGGATCTTTCTAAGTGTTGGAATTTCTGAACATGAGATCTAGCATTCCTTAAGTTCCTGAATAGGTTGTATCGTTAGATCCAGTATCATTCAACCAAGCATTCCCGATAGCTGTTACGATTCCTTTAAGATTCCTAGTCTAGGTAAAATCTTCTTCGTATTTGGTTTTCTAGTTCTTGCCGTGTTGAGTTGACTTGATTAGTTTTCTTAATTTATTTAATTGTTTAAACTCATTTTCGTAAAACAAATTCCGTTTTCTAAATTTAGTAAGTTTCTTATTTCTTTAGGTTTGCAGTTAGAGTTTATTAGCCGATTCCGTGTCCTTAGGTTCGATATCCGGACTTTCTTTAGCTAAACTTCATACGTCTGGTACACTTGCCTGTAGTGTGTAGTTCGGTTTTGGTCATTTCGATTTATTACTCGATAGTGTTGAATCATTATTATTTCTATATATATAAACCGACACATCAGTGAAGATTCACACAGACATATCTGTGAGTTTAGCATTCTGAAATGATGACTGAAAAGTAGAAAACAAGAATCAGAAAGTGAAACCATCGTCGTGTTTGTTCGGGTGACGATTCGAACGAATACGCACGAAGGTGACGCGATTTGACAAAACGAAATTAATTAACGATTTCGATATGGTAATAAAATTAGGAATATAATTATATAACATTTATTAGGAATCACAACCTTAAAATCTAAAAATAAACCCTTTTTATTTAATCACGTAAAATACGCGCGTAACGTGCCGGAAACGCAACAAAGACGAAAACCGAGCAACCGAAACGAACCCAAATACGCGCGGAGTATAAAAACCTAAAATGAGGGATTTGTCGTCATTTATTCCATCTCTTTCTATCTCTCTAACCTCAAACTCTGTTCTCTCTCTCTCTAAAAATCGAAACCTTCAATCCACTAGATCTCCTTCAACACTTGGTTAAATCTCGCGTTCTTGGTGTCTAAACGAAGCTAAAATCATTTTCTACACAAAAGTACAAGGGATCTACCATAACAGCCTCGAAATCTGAGGTAAAAACGCGCTCAAAGTCACGAAGAAACTAGGGTTTGCAATTATTTTGTTCGAACCATGATCCAACCGACTCTAGACCTCCATTCAAACACCATACAAGTGAAATCGAACTAGAAGGAGTGTGAGGAAGCCATGGGAACAGCCCTGCAAAAGCAGAGGGTTCGATGATGATCATGAATAGGGTTCGCGAAGATGCAGGTGGCCGAACCTTTGAACAGCCGAACCTCTATGGAGCTGGGCAAGGGGATTGCCGAACCTTCGATCTACCAAACCTAAGTGCTACGAACCATCATCACCGAACCCATGGGCTGCGTACCTCTACTCGACCGAACCCTAAGGTTCGTCGAACCTAGATCAAGGCCGAGCCTTTACCATGCTAACCTAATGGTCAAGAACCAGGAATTCACGAACCTAGGGGCTGCGAACCAACTGACTACGAACTCTAATGGCGAACCCTTGGACGAACCACGCCCGGCAAACCTGAAATGGAAGAATATAAGGGGGTGACCGAACCCTTGGCTCACGAACCTAATGGTTGTTGCTAATAGGTTTGCTGACCCGATGGTGACCGAACCCTTGGCCACGTGACTAATTCGGCCCATGATTCGGCCCAAGGTTACTTAGTTCGGCCCACATGACAAGAGATACACATGCATTTTTAACACAAAGCTAATGGATAAACATGCATGGGACAATCATGATTTACTACAAAGGTGACGGATTGGGTTAATGCATTTCACACGAAACCTAAAACACTAAGCTTTTACAAGAATAGTCATGGTTGTCCAATAACTGTCACACCACGAGCCGGCGGGCCGGATCGTGTGTCCCGTCGGGCGGAAGGTTCTCGGGGCGCGATATCGTGAGTGATAATCGTGATGATCAGATTGTTTACATTGCACATGATATATAAGTGAGAAAATGCTAAATACAATAGAATTACAAAGTTAAATTAAATCAGTTTAGTTCATAATTTAACAATGTAAATCTACTATCAACATCACGTATTCTTCTATCTTGTATCTACACAAGATATAAAAAATAATTGTATAATGATGTTTCAAAAGTATGCAGGTCCAAAATACTAGGATCTCTACCTGGCATCCTAGTTCCAAAAGCATTAACTTCTTAATTGACCCGTTCGTCACTTGAGAAGTCATGCAAAAGATCAAGTCAACACATGGTTGGTGAGTTCATGTAGTTTTGTTTAAAAACGAATTTGAATAACCATCCGAATGACAACCTTAACCTCACCATTAACCACCTATACCATCTAGTTCAATATGCTTATATATAGGGCATATTTAGGGGAACAAGCCACAGCCAACATCCCACCACATACCAAACCACATGATATATTGTTCATGGTGATAATTAAGCGTCTCATCCCACATCATTGATTCCATAACATTTGATTCGTAGTCTTTGAATTACCTGAAATTGTTTACCTTGATCTCCTAAAATGACAAACTTAACCTCATCAACGACCACCTATACTATCCAATCAAGTATGCTTATATATAGGGCATATGTAGGGGACAAGCCCCAGCCAACATCCCACCACGCTTAGCATATTGTCGTTAATGATAATTAAGCGTTTCATTCCATTCACCTTCATTTTAGATTCTGATTGCCACAAATTGAAATACCTCTGATTTCTTTATTTTACCATGCGTACATGATTACCCAAAACACTTATAGAAATAATATTAAATGGTTAATTAAATTAATAATTAATCATTTAAATACAACTAAGACATGATGATTGGTCCTTGTTTGACTCAATCAATTAGACTTAGTTGTTGATGATTGTCAAAGTTGTACCCTCTCACATGTAGCCCATATCAGGCATGACCCACGAGGAGTCTACCTGTATGCATCAGGACTTTCATGATGTGCCCATATCAGCTTGACCCTCTGGCCTACTGTATGCATCGGGACATTAGGATATCCTTTGATTTATGACTTTCTTGATTCTCTTGATTTCGATTGATAGTTTAAGTTATGCCCATGTAGCTTGACTACAAGAGTCTACTACTGTGACGGGACTTTCCGTGTATCACACGTGGTCTTGATTTACATACAACTGACATCCACCTTAACTTGAGTATTAATGATTTCATTAGATCTTAATGATTTCATTATTTTCCTTGATTCACACACGGTTATGATTCCTTTGATTCTCTTGATCTTGATCTTTTGAATTCCATGATTCCACAATGATTATAGATTCTTGAGTAGGATCCTTAGTTTACTGATCACACTCTGGATTAGATTCCATTGCATTTGATCTTTAGCTTTAGTTCTTTTGATTTCACTTTGAATTTAGATTCTTAAATTTGAACTTGATGTACTAAGGGTTTGTTTAAAGTTTAGAATTAAAGTATCACTCATAAGAGTAATTTAATTAACTTGTTAGTTTATTCTGCATAGTAATTACTTATACAAAAGTCTAGGAATATAAACAAGCATACAATAAGAATATAATAAGTTAAAGCATTTACATAAAACAATTTAAATAAAAAGGTTTACGCATGCTTCTCAGCCCCACGTTTGAAAACAAAAATGTTTAGAAAAGGGGCAATGAACTCACCTGTTTTGCTCTGTATTGAGTTACCACAAAATGCACGCACGTTGTTGTAGCCTATGTTTCTTCAGTTCCTGAGTTGTTTTAAAAGAATTCAAATACGATAAGTATTTATGATTGTTGTCGTATCTAGGGTTTGGTCTCGGTGTGCAACTAAGTGTCCTATGTACTAATGCGTTGCTAAGATTCCATCTAACTAGTTTAACTAATTACCCACTAGTAACCCTAATCCCATAATTCATTATTACAAATTTTTAATTAAAAACATTTCTCATTTAATTCACTTTAGGTTAACCATTAAGTTAAAAACATTTATTTTAATTTAATAAAGTTTATAATTCATTTTCTTTTATACAAATCAATTAAATTTAAATGAAAGGATACTTAACATGTGATGGGCTTAGGTTAAGCCCATTGGGCTAACCTCTGGCCCATTTCTAGCCTTTTGATTTTGGAATTGTTATTGATCCAACTCTTTGAATAACACGGCCTAGATAATTCAAGTGAATCATCTAGGCTAGTTTCATACATTATGACCTTTCCTAAGGTTTAGTTGATAATATTTAAATCAATCTTAGAACCATTAGGTTATCGTTTTGGTCTTTATGATTTCTCAATGTTGTGACCCCGAGTTTATGTTCACCACCCTTGTTCATCTTTTATAAGGCTTTAGTATATATGATTCCATGCTCACACACACTAATGCATGTACATGCATACAAAATGCACGCACACACATATATTCAATTAAATCCCCATGCATGCACACACACACAAAGTGAACCCATGCACTCACACCCCTTTCATCCAATTTGCAAGATGGCCGACTGAATCCCATCCTAGACCGATCGAACGAATCCATTTGACCGGCTGGTCCATGCTTGGGACCGTATAGAATAGGGCCGAAAGGGTTTTGGCCGCATTGGAGCCTTGGCCAAATGAGTGCTGGGCCGAATCAGTTGGGTTCGAGCAAGCGTATGGCCGATCGAATGGCAAGGGCCGAATCACCCCTGGCCGAGAGAATGAACCTAGGCCGACCGAAAGTGGGCTGTCGGCCGAATGGGGTGTTGGCCCGAATGGCTTTGGCCGAATGTGGTTCTTGGCCGAGTGAGGCTGGTTCGGCGAATGGACCAAGTCAACTAATCCAACCATTTGGCCGAATGTGGAAGCAGGCTCATTCGACGAGCTGCACTTGGCCATTCGGCCTGCTCATACTCCACTTCGATGGTGGCCTTACCTTCGATCTAGTGACTACCCCAATATGTGTAACAAGTTTCTAACCTACCTAAGAGAGGTTGTGGTGATTCCCTACTGTTTTGAGACTTTAAGATCGGTTAGAGAGGTTGGGCGACAAAGAGGGTTTTGAAACCCTAAAACTGGATCAAATTCTTGATTTTACCTCAAATCGGATGGATAAAATCTTAGATTCATAGTACTTCTGTGATCTACAAGTTACAAGGGTCGTTTTGACACCAAGAACACGCGATTTCGTGAAGAAACGGAGGAGATCTAGCTTGAGCTTCTAGTGAGAGAAAGAAGAGAGAGAAAGTGACGGTGGTGAGATGTTGAAGATGGTAGTTGGAAGAATTAAATGGGTATTAACGCCCATTTAATGCTTTCAATTAACCCGGGTAAGTCCGGTCTCGGTCGGTTTAGCTCGGTTTCACTTAACACGTAGGTTTTCCGTCGTTTTCGTAACGAAACGACTCGGTTCTAAAATAGGATTTATAAAATTATTTTAGGTTGTGATTCCAAGTAAATTAGCTAAGTATCTTTGGTTTTTTTTAAATTTTCTGAAATTATTTTATTTACTGTTTAAAATCGAATCGTAAAGTTGTCGCGCGTATTCGTTTGAATCGTCACTCGTACGAACACGATGATAACTATACGTTTCAATATGGTTTTCTAATCATCGATGTCATTCAGAACGTTAAACTTTCAGATATATATTTGTACAGATCGTCACCTATACGAATAATCCGTCGATTTAGCATTCACGTAACGACATCCGTATTGTTTTGTTCTGTAAAGCTTCACATACGTTTATACATAATAAAGTCCTAATAAATAACCAGATAATGGTTCTGTATCGCCAGATAATTATCTGACTGATGAACCCTAGATCTGAGCTTTGTTTTCTAAAATGATTCTGAGTTTGCTCTTTGATAACATGAAATGATAATGATACTTGCTATTAATATGACATACATTGAAATACATATAGTTTGTACCTGATTTCTGTTCAGGTTACTGTTGAGATTACTGTTCCGGTGACATTTCTGGCACTGATGTTACAGTCTCCCCTTGTTAGAGAAATTTCGTCCCGAAATTTAAGAGTCATTATCAGGTACGTCTTCTTCTGTAAACAGTTGAGCATACTTAGACTTCATGTGATCTTCGCGTTCCAAAGTAAACTCGGGTCCGCGCTTTGAGTTCCAACGAACCTTGACAATCGGAATACGGCTTTGCCTCAGTTGTTTAACCTTGCGATCCATAATCTCTGAAGGTTCCTCGATAAAGTGCAATTGTTCATCCACTTGAATTTCTTCGATTGGAATGACGAGTGATTCGTTAGTAAGGCATTTCTTTAAGTTCGAGACATGAAATATGTCATGCACACCACTAAGTTCATCTGGTAGTCTTAGTCTGTATGGCACAGGACCTATACGTTCGGTGATATCGAACGGTCCCACGTAACGTTGTGCAAGTTTGCCTTTCTTTCCAAAACGGACTACGCCTTTCCATGGGGATACCTTTAGCATAACACGGTCTCCCACTTGGAATTCCAACGGCTTGCGCTGTTTGTCAGCATAGCTCTTTTTCCTGCTTCGGTTGCTTGTAGCCTTTGTTGAATCTGAGAAATCTTGTCGGTAGTTTCTTGAATGAGTTCTGGCCCCGTTATACGATTATCTCCCACTTCAGTCCAACAGATCGGCAACCAACATTTCCGGCCATAAAGAGCCTCGAATAGGGCACATCCGATACTGTTGTGATAACTGTTGTTGTCACACCCCGAGCCGACGGGGTTGGATCGAAGTCCCCGTCGGGCGGAAGGTTCTCGGGGCGCGATATCGTGGGTGATAATCGTGACGATCAGATTGTTTACATAGCATCAATGTTAAGAATAACTAAAGCACAATCAAACATTAAACTAGGATTACAACGTTAAATTACAATATCAATGTTCTGCAATTTAACTAAGTAAACCTATCAAAAGAATCGAATGTTTCTATCTTGTATCTGTACAAGATATCAAAAGTAATGCGTTTCATCACAAAAGATGTGCTTCCAAAATCAACTAGGTCCTCTATCTAGGCCACCTAGCATGCAATCCAATTGTCATAGCTTAAACCTGTTCTTCACCTGAGAAAGCATGTATGAAAACAAAGTCAACACAATGGTTGGTGAGTTCATAGAGTTTTAGTATTTGAAAAATAGTTACGCAAACCTTCTCGGTAAAACCTTAATCTCATTAACAACACCTGTATCATCCAACTCGGCATGCTTATATATAGGGCATACCCCTGAGTCGAGCCTACGACCCGTCCAGACGCCGTCCCACCACATACTAAGTCACATAGGACATTGTTATTAATGATAATTAAGCATTTTACCTACTATTTGATTCATTCTTCATCATAGCTTTAGTTTATTGTTTCAATGTTTACAAGTCTATAACATTCGCATGTCTTAGCTTCAACATAGATTTATCAACCATCGTAATTAAAAATTTATGATATTGACCCAACGGCATTCATGCGTCCCCTCGGTAACAACCTTAATCTCATTAACACCACCTGTATCATCCAACTCGGTATGCTTATATATAGGGCATACCCCTGAGTCGAGCCTACGACCCGCCCAGACGCCGTCCCACCACATACTAAGCCGTATAGGACATTGCTGTTAATGATAATTAAGCGTCTTACCTACCATCCCTTGTATCCATAGCTTTAGCATTTAGATTAAGTTTACACATTAGTGGAAAATGAGGAATCACTGTATGGCAAGCATTGAGAGGCCATTAGTCTATTCCTCAAAATCCTGACCATAGAGAACACCCTTCTTGGCAAGCACTAAGAGGCCGAAAGGCCTGATTTACAATAGTCCTAGCTACCTAGAACACCCCCTGGCAAGTACTGAGAGGCCAGTTGGTTCATTCTATGATAGCCAATAGCTTTAGCATTTTGTTTAAGTTTATAGCATGAGTGGACATTGAGGAATCACTGTATGGCAAGCACTTAGAGGCCATCAGTCTGTTCCTCTAAGTCCAAACTATGAAGGTCACCCTATGGCAAGCACTGAGAGGCCAACGGTCTGTTCCTTCAAGTCCTAACTATGAAGAACACCCCATGGCAAGCACTGGGAGGCCAATTTGGTTTGTTCTAACATAGTCAGTAGTTTTAGCATACAAGTTTATAGCATTCAGAAAGTGGTAAGCAATTAGCATGTTTGTATGTAGCATTATCATAGAATCATAAGCTCTTAGCATTAACTTTAGTATTCTCCCGTAGCATTTGTATATAGCATCATCATTAGCTTTTAGCATCAATTCGTAACTTTAGCATATAGTGTTAGCTTTGGCATTTAGTATTAGCATGTAGCATTAGCATTTAGTATTAGCATATAACATTAGCATTTAGTATTAGCATATAGCATTAGGGTTTAGTGTTAGCATGTAGCATCAGTTAGCATTAGTGTTTAGCATTCCATGTAGCACTAGTGTTTGGCATTGGCAGGTAGCATTAGTGTTTAGCTTTAGCATGTAACATTTGTGTTTAGCATTAGCATGTAGCATTAGTGTTTAGCTTTGGCATTTAACATTAATGTTTAGCATTTGTTTAAGCATCAAGTCAGTAGCATAAGCGTCTTGCATATATGTTAAGCATTTAGTATATAGCTTCCCAAAAATAAAAGTTTTCAAGCATAAGCATTTGTGTAAACATCATGATTTGGTTTAAAAGCATTAAATAACATTTAAACAATTACTTAAAATGAATAACATGCTTCTCAGTCCCGAGTTAAAAACAAATAGTTTGAAAAGGGACAAATGAACTCACCTTGTGTCTGTAGTGTTTGACCAAGTAGAATAAGAATGCACGCTCTCTTTGTTTGCACTTGTTATGATGTTCACACTCCTGTATTGATTTCATAGTGTTGTAGTTTATAAGTATATGTTTGTAAGGGTTTGTTGTGCGTGTAAGTGTTAGTGTTAGCCCTAAAGTTGGCTAACACTCGAGAGTCTTATTCATTATCCGGCCCAAACTTCCATATCTTATGTAATGAATTGTTGAGCCTGATTTATTGTGTGTAAATTCCCAATTTAGATTGTAATTTACAAGCCATAGCCCTTTTAATCAAAATGTTAGGCCTTTGCATTAATTGCCTAGAAATTTGAGCACCATTTTTGCAATAACTAAAGTAGTGTTTCATGCATTAAGTTATCATCATTTCAAAGCGTTCCCGTGGGCCATTCATGTGTATGTGGGCCGATTATTGCTTATTGGGCCCTATTAGTAGTTTGTGGGCCAAGGAGATCACATGGCCAAGAATGGGCCGGATGGGCTTGTGTGGTTAGACCCAAGATATTAAATTGGGCCGATTTAGGTATGGGCTGCACAGTTTCTTGGGCCTATTGGGCCGATGGTCGCCAGTGGTGTCACAATCCCAGCGAACCTATCTACAAATGGTTCGGCCATATAACTGTAACCCTTAAGGTTTGTGAGTTGGTGAGAGGTTCGGCCTAAGGGGAAATTGGTCACGTAGGTTCAGCTACAATTGCATAGGTTCGACGATGATGCTTGATGCATGAGAGGTTTGTGAGAATGGTCATGCCTACTGGAAGGTTCGCATCCAAAAGGTACGGTGAGTGATGATGGTCTGGCTAGGGTTCGCCCATGCAACTCATGCATGGGTTCAACAAAGTGGTGAAGTAAGTTCGCCGCTGCCCAGCTCCACATGGTTCGGTTGTGCCTAAAGTTTCGCTGATATTTTGTGGGTTCGGTGAGGATGTTCAGCCGCAATTAGGTTCGGCCACCTATGATACCATGCAAGGTTCATTCAATTGTCATGGGTTCGGCTGATAACACCCATACAGGGTTCTCCCCCTGCAACCAAGGTTCGGTGCTGCCCACAAGGGTTCGTGGACCTGCAGAAGGTTCGTCCACAGGTCGAAGGTTCGTGAGTTTTAGAAAGTGACATGCAGGTTCGTTGGGTCCAATGGTTCGGCCGGCTAAGCATCCCATGAACCTGTATGTCTTCCTCATCATCATCCCGCGACTTCGAACCACTGGTTAGCTAATCCTCACGGTGCTGCTGCATAAAAACAATTTCTCGAAGGTGTAGGGTTAAATTATAAGGGTTCTAGAACCGGTTGGGTAGGTTGGATCGAGCAAGTGCAACAAAACCCTAATTATTCAGAAACTTTGTGGTTTAATACCTGCATTTTGGATGGATAACTCTTCCGATCGGTTGTACTTCTGTGTAGAGGGCTTCAAGATCGTCGTTTAGGCTCAAGAATCATCGAATTTCATCAAGAATTGAGGAAGTTATGATGATTCAAAGGGTTGAATCTAGAGAGAGAGAGAGGTGACGGGTTTGATGATTTTAGAGAGAGAAGAAAGGTGTAATAAATGAGAAATGAACTCATTTAGGGGTTACATATCCCGTGGGTATTCAGGTTTGTTTCGATTGTTCGGTTCATATTTTTGTCACGATTCCGGATTGTTACGCGCGTATCTCGTAATTTAAATGAAAAGGATTATTTTTTATTGTTTAGAATATAATTATTATCAAATTTCGTATTCTTGAATTTATTTATCGAAAATTATTATTTTGCTCGTTTGGTAGATTTGTTCGCGATTTATAAAAATAGTTTCGTTTAAGTTTATTTATGATAGGTTTCAAAATTGTTAAATAGGAAATATTATATTTCCTTAAATTTAAGATCGTTCGTATCGTTATTCGTTTTGGTTTTCGTTTCGTCAGATCGCGTCGCCATCGTGCGTATTCGTTTGAATCGTCATTCAAACGAACACGTCGATGGTTTGGCTTTCTGATTCTTGTTTTCTACTGTTCAGTCATTATTTCAGAACGTTAAACTCTCAGAATCAATCGTACAGATCGTCACCTATACGAATAACTCGTCGGTTTAGCATTCCGTAACAACAACCGTTATAGTTTTGTTCTGTTTAACCTCGCCTACGTTTATACACAATAGTATCAAATCAAGTATCTATGTTTCCATACTGTGTTGTTTGACATATTTCTGATTGTTAAACCCTAAGGTTTTAATCATATTTTCAGACAATCGTATAACAGCCTCGTGTTAAGCATAATGTATTAATAGCATAAATATAGTTTCATGTAATGTGTACCTGAGTTACCGTACAATTTACTGTTGCGATCACTGTTCTGGCACGCGTCCGGCACTGATGTTACAGTCTCCCCTTGTTAGAGAAATTTCGTCCCGAAATTTAAAAGTTACTATCGGGTACTACTCCTTCTATAACAATTGGAAAACTTTGGTCGGTGTGATATCCTTACGCTCCCAGATTAAATTCTAGGTCGCGTTTGGGGATTTCCTACGTATGGCCTCAAAGTTTTGCCAGTCTTATTGCTCATAGTTGTTCTACTGTTATGGCTTGCTTAATCCTTGTGTGACTCTAAGACCTCATTGTTCAAACTAACCGATGGTATGAGCATCAGCTGTTACACAACTTTAGTGTTAGCTATGGTTTCCTACATATGTTATGTGCATCAACCAAGGATTCTTTCATTGCTTCTATCGAAATAAAAGAATTCCTAAGTTCCATGGAATACTCATGTGATTGTACCAATAGGAATAAGATAAATTTCTTATTCATACTAGTATCAAAATAAAATGAAGTCTTACGAGTGAGGAGATACTACATACCAGTACCCGTTTCCGGGTCTTAGCGTGCTGCAGCGGCTCTAATCATGAATGCCCTTCGACGAGGTGCTTGTGCTCCTTGATGTACTCTCTTCGGGCAGTCCCTGGAGAAATGACATGGTTCTCCACAGTTATAGCATCCCTGATGGTTATTGTTATGATCGCCAGGATTTTGTGGTGGAGGGATTGCTACCGCAATTTAAGTAAGTAAACCTAACAAAAGAATCAATGTTTTCTATCTTGTAATCTGTACAAGACAACCAAAAGTGATTTGTATGATCAACAAAATATGTGCTTCCAAAATCCACTAGGTCCTCTATCTAGGCCACCTAGCATGCAATCCAATAGCCTTAGCTTAAACTTGTTCTTCACCTGAGAAAGCATGTCAAAAAAACAAAGTCAACACAATGGTTGGTGAGTTCATAAAGTGTTTAAGTTTAAAAATAGTTTTAACAAACCTCTTTAGGTAAAACCTTAATCTTATTAACTCCACCTGTAATATCCGAATCGGTATGCTTATATATAGGGCATACCCCTGGGTCGAGCTTACAACCCGCCCAGACGCCATCCCACCACATACTAATCTGGATATGACACTGTTGTTAATAATAATTAAGCATTTTACCTACCAATCAATCCATTCCTCGTCATAGCTTTTTTTTCTTTTTCAACGTTTACAAGCCTCATAGTTTCACACGCACATAGTTTAGCTGTCCCTAATCTCATGCGTGAGTACAAGCTCTGCACTAGCAGAAGTTTAGCAATTACGTAGCTTACGGCTAGATACAAGCTCTGCACTAGCAGAAGTTTAGCCATTACGTATCTCATGAATTAGTTAAGCTTAGTCTAGCAATTACGTGTCTCCCATACAAGATACAAGCTCTACACTAGCAGAAGTTTAGCAATTACGTATCTCATACACAGACACAAGCCATGCATACACAAACAATCCAGAAATTACATATCTCATATAAGCAGACAAAAGCTCTGCACTAGCAGAAGTTTAGGAATTACATGTCTCTTATATAGATAACAGCTTAGCCTCGTTATGGTTTCGTTTTAATCCAGCAATTACATACCTCCTATAAGCAGACAAAAGCTTTGCAATAGTAGAAGTTTAGCAATTACATGTCTCTTATATAGGTAATAACTTAGCCTCGTTATGGTTTAGTTTACATGTATCTCAATACATAGGTACAAGCTCTGCACTAGCAGAAGTTTAGCAATTACGTAGCCTATGATTAGATACATGCAAATTGTTTCATGCGCAAATAATAGTTTCAAGCATACATTTTCGAGTGTCCACACATAGTTTAATCATGAATTCCATAGTATAGCATCAACTCTCATGTTTAAGCATATCGTTTCAGATGCTTTCAACATATAGTTTCAAGCTTCTAGTTTGCAATATAGGTATCAGGTTTATAGCTTCTCAAAGTATAAAAGTTCCCAAGCATAAGCATCATTATAAGCATCATGTTTAAGTTTAAAGCGTTAAATAACATTTCAATAGTTTATTAAAATGTTTAACATGCTTCTCAGTCCCGAAGTAAAACAAATAAGTTTGAAAAGGGAAAAATGAACTCACTTTGTAGTTGTTGTAGTTGTGTCACACCCCCAATTTCAACTAACGGAATCATACCGTTTGGGAACGTGACAAACCAGGATCTCAGATCATTAGACATAGCGAAGACCTCTATATGAATTTCAAAAACATACGTTGGTCTTTAAAACAAACATATTAACCAGAGTTTACAAAAAGTGCGGAAGCGTTTAAAACCATAAACAGTTGTAAATCAAACATTACAATTCAAGTACTTAAATATTCAAGTTTAAATAATCAAAATGAAAGAAATGCATGAGACTCTATCTTCCTAGTCCATGCCAGCTGTTACGCGCGCCTTAGCGTCCTGAGAAAACATGCAAATCAAGTCAACACAAAGGTTGGTGCATAACACAGGTTTTAAGTAATCATAGTGTTCAAAACATCAGTTTGAATAACAAGTTGTAGATAACATAATCACAATTGCACAGTCATGATAGCTAGTCATATAACTATTTACATACGTGTTCGACACCGAAGCTGACTAGTTGCCATGCTATAGCATGTTTTCGCCTTGCCACTATTGTCTATCACAACAATAGTAAAAGAATGTGTTTGGTCAGTCAAACACCTGCGTAGATCCCATCTACCAGGTGAGGTTTGTCAAACCTAATAGATCTATTTCCAACTACCACGCTTTGCATTACAGCAAACTAAACGGTTCGAGGTGTGTAAGGACTTTCAAGTTGATATGTTTTCACATAATGTAAACAGATAACTCATGCAAGTGTTATGTATCTAAAAATCAGTTTGTTGCACATGTTTTCTCCCCCAAAACAGTTTAAAATAAGAAAGGGGCCGTGTACGCACCTTTGATAAGAGTAGAATGATCAAGTATGTGTGAACTCGCGTAGAAATCCTCTACGAAGAATCTGTGATTTAAACAATAACCTATTGTTATTCGAATAATCGTTTTGTGCTTAAAATCACATACGTATCAACATACGTATGTTAAAGTGTGAGAATTAGGCATACGGAAGTACGCGTGCTTTTGAAATCGTTTAAATAAAATCACATTTGATTTTATTTAATTAAACGTAATTATACGCGATTTCGTGTTCGGATTAAAATATGAATTTTATCATTTCAAAGTGTCCGTATTCCTGTTACGGTTCCAACGCAATTTGAACGGATCGAAACGGATTTGAAACGAAAGAGTTATGCTCAAAATACTTAAATAGTATTAAAATCCAAGAAAAAGGTTGGGCCGGGACTCGAACCCGCGACCCTCAACTCAACGTACCCTCTCCTTACCATCTAGTCTGATCAAATTTTATTGTTCTACTATGGAATTTAATTGTTTTAATTCCATCTAATCTGGTTCCCTTGAATTTACTCTAGCCGAAGCATTCAATCCTTAATTGATCGTGAATTCGATTCCTTTCAAACCCAAAACCATAGGGTTTTCATTTAACAACAATTTCCGAACCTCTATGATTAATCAATTTCGACTAACATATCAATTTGCATCAAAAACCCCAAAAGCATATTCATCTCATGAACCCTAACATCGAATTCATCAAATTCTTAGTTCTAAAATGAAATTAGCATAACCTTAACCTTAATCGACACCCTCTGAATCTGCCCATGATATTTAATTTATTTCTTAAACTAATTTGGTCGAAAACCCCCAAAACCGATTCTAGGATGAACCCTAGAATCAAACTTGATCAATTCGATGTTGTTACACAAATTACAGTTAGGGATAAGCTTGATCGGCCCATTATGAAGCTTTCTATAACATTCAATTCGATTTTTACTTACCCTAGGATCGAAACCCCCAAAACAGTTTTGTTCCAAAGCCCTAGAATTCGAGATCAATAAATTCATGTTTGCATCATGAAATTGATATCCCAGTTAGCATATTCGGAAGTTTCTGAAACTATCAATGCATGTTAATTTCAGTTTTAAACTTTCTAAGATCACAACCCCCAAATCGTTTTGAGTTAAGAACCCTAGAAGTGGAAATCTTGTAATTCTATATTGGAACCCCGAATTAACGTAGGGATTGTCCTAGTCGGCCATATTAGAGTGTGTAGAAAGAATTACTTACAAGATTTGATGTCCAATTCGAGTCGATTGCCTTTAAGTCCAAGATTCGGCCTCCTTGAAACCGTATCTCTCAATTGAAGCTTTACTGATTGAATTTCTGCTTGAAATCACCCCTAAAGATGCCGACTAATGTTTAGGGAAGAGGAATTGTGCGAGTGATGTTCAATTTATACGAATTGCTTGAAATTTTGAAACGGTTTCGACTTGGCCTTAATGTTTGAGTTTAATTCGATGATTAATTGATCCAATAACGCCTGACAGTTACATATAATCATATTCCTGATGATTATTGATATTTAATTCGCTTATAACCTATTAAAATCATCGAATTATGGTTCAATTGGACATACATCCGAATTTTGACTTTGGATAGTCAAAATTCCATGACTTAGGGTAATTACATCATTAATCCTAGCAATTTAAGTGTATTGGAACTGATTTATACTAATTTCAAGCCCTTAGGTTTGATTTGGCACAATTACATAACATTTCGGTTAACAAAGTTGAACCGAAAATCTCAAATTGTCACAAAATCGGGCTTCTTAGAACATTGTTGGGCTTGATTAACCCAATTAAGCCTCTTAAATACAACTGGACCTCACTGGGCCTTCCTGGGCCTACCTTGGCCTTCCCTAGGCCTACTTTATTCACATTGGGCCTCATTTGCCCCTTATTGGGCCTTACTGGGCCTCTCTTGGCTTATTGGGCCTACACTGACTATGTTGGGCCTAATTGATCTTGTTGAGTCTTCCTTGACCTTACTGGACCTTCCTTGCTTTACTGGGCCTTCATTGGACCTTATTGGGCCTTCATTGGCCTTGTTGGGCCTACGGAGGTTAACAAGGTTAACTTTGAAAAGTCGGATTGTCACATCATTCCCTTGTTGAAGAAATTTTCGTCCCGAAAATTAGCAAGTGTTAAGAGTAGTTAGGAAACTACTTACGAGTTTAAATCGTACGTGTTAGTGTGATTTGATCATTCTGTGTGCTTGTGTGTACTCACACACAAAGTCTAATGCTTGCAACATCACAACTCAATTGTGATCGTTCAATGTAACTGTTTTGCGTGTACACTAGTTAGTTCACCTAACTGTGACTGTTTGTGTGTGATCATACTGTGTTGTGTAACCTCACACATAGTGAGTGTCTGAAACTATTTGTACTATGCAACCCCGCACATAGCAAAATGTATGTAACCAATCGTGTATGTACTACCATAACATGTAACATATGAAATGTAGCACATAAAACATATAAAATGTAATGTAGTGTAGCACAAATATTTGTAACAAAATCAATTGAATAAAAACGTGCTTACAGTTTGAAATTTGCAGTGTTGATGTGTGAAAGCATCACGTCATCCCCTTGTTGAAGGAAATTTCGTCCCGAAATTTAACGTGCGCTCTCAGTGTTAGCAGTAGCTGTCTTGAATAGATGAGGATATTTCTTCATCATTTGATCTTCTCGTTCCCATGTGAATTCAGGACCCCGTCTTGAATTCCATCGGACTTTGACTATCGGAATCTTGCTTTGCTTCAGTTGTTTGACCTCCCGGTCCATGATTTCTGCTGGTTCTTCAATGAATCGCAGTTGTTCATCTACTTGTATTTCTTCCAACGGTACAATCAATGTCTCGTCAGAAAGACATTTCTTTAAATTCGACACATGAAAAACATCATGAACTCCACTGAGTTCATCCGGTAGTTTGAGTTGGTACGCAACCGGACCAATCCTTTTTAGAATCTCAAAAGGTCCTACGTAACGTGGACTAAGCTTGCCGCGCTTGCCGAATCGTATCACACCTTTCCAAGGTGACACCTTTAGAAGAACTCGGTCTCCTACTTGAAATTCCAACGGCTTGCGACGTTTGTCTGCATAACTCTTCTGTCGATCCCGAGCCGCTGCCATACGGTTTCGGATTTGAACGATCTTCTCTGTTGTTTCATGCACCAGTTCAGGACCTGTCAACTGACTGTCCCCAATCTCAGCCCAACAAACTGGTGAACGACATTTGCGACCATACAACGCTTCAAACGGTGCTGCTTGAATACTTGTATGATAACTATTGTTGTAAGAGAATTCCACCAACGGTAAATGATTCTCCCAGCTATCACCAAAGTCAATGACACAAGCTCGTAACATATCCTCAAGCGTTTGAATCGTTCGTTCACTTTGACCGTCTGTCTGTGGGTGATAAGCGGTACTCATATCCAAGCGAGTCCCCAATGACTTATGAAGAGATTTCCAAAAATTTGAAGTAAACCGGGCATCTCGATCTGATATGATAGAGATCGGCACGCCATGTCGTGCTACTACTTCCTTAATGTAAATGCGAGTCAATTTCTCCATCTTGTCAGTTTCTTTGATTGCTAAGAAGTGTGCAGATTTCGTTAATCGATCGACAATTACCCATATCGTATCACAACCACTCGGTGTACGGGGTAACTTAGTAATGAAGTCCATCGAAATCTGTTCCCATTTCCACATCGGTATCTCTGGTTGTTGCAGTAAACCAGATGGCTTCTGATATTCAACTTTGACTTTCGAACAAGTCAAACATTTGCTAACGTACTTAGCAATATCAGCT
Source organism: Mikania micrantha (assembly GCA_009363875.1). NCBI lineage: Eukaryota > Viridiplantae > Streptophyta > Magnoliopsida > Asterales > Asteraceae > Mikania > Mikania micrantha. Next base: position 9,533,437 of record CM018698.1, read on the forward strand.
TTCATATGAGGCCACCAATACAGTACCTTCAAGTCATGGTACATCTTGTCTGATCCCGGATGGACTGAATATCTTGACTTGTGTGCTTCGTCCATCACGAGTTCCCTTAAACCTCCATACAAAGGTATCCACATTCGATCAATGAAATAACGAATTCCATCAGATTTAACATTCAATTGTTCTTCCATTCCTCGTAAAGACTCCGGTACTAAATTTTCCGTTTTCAAAGCCTCAATCTGAGCACTATGTACCTTGTCAGGTAACTCAGTATGTATTGTCATCATAAGTGCACGAACCCGTCTTGCTCCCGTTGTATCTTTTCTGCTCAAAGCATCGGCTACGACATTAGCCTTTCCCGGGTGATACTTAATCGCACACTCATAATCGTTCAACAATTCAACCCATCGTCGTTGCCTCATGTTAAGCTCCTTCTGATCAAAGATATGCTGCAAACTCTTATGATCAGTATAAATAGTACACTTAGTTCCATACAGGTAATGCCTCCAAATCTTTAAAGCAAAAACCACTGCTCCTAACTCCAAGTCATGAGTAGTGTAATTCTTTTCATGTGTTCGTAGTTGTCTGGAAGCATAAGCGATCACTTTATCCCGTTGCATCAATACACATCCCAAACCCTGTCCAGATGCATCACAATACACCGCAAAGTCTTCCGTTCCTTCCGGTAAGGACAGAATCGGTGCACTGCAGAGTTTCTGTTTCAATAACTGGAATGCAGCTTCCTGTTTATCCGTCCAGTTATACTTTGTTCCCTTGTGCGTCAGAGCTGTAAGTGGTTGAGCAATCTTTGAGAAACCCTCAATGAATCGTCGATAATAACCCGCCAAACCAAGGAATTGTCGTACCTCGGTAGGGGTCTTTGGCGCTTCCCAATTCTTAATCGCTTCAATCTTCGCCGGATCAACATGTATACCCTTTTCATTAACTATATGCCCCAAGAACTGTACTTCTCGCATCCAGAAATCACATTTTGAGAACTTAGCGTACAGTTGTTCCTGTTTCAACAGCTCTAGTAGTAATCGAAGATGTTCAGCATGTTCCTCCTCAGACTTTGAATAAATGAGAATGTCATCGATGAAAACAATAACAAACTTATCTAGGTAAGGTTTACAAACACGATTCATGAGATCCATGAATACGGCTGGAGCGTTTGTCAACCCAAATGGCATGACCAAGAACTCATAATGGCCATAGCGCGTTCTGAATGCCGTCTTCGGAATATCCTCCTCCTGGACTCTTAATTGATGATAACCCGACCTGAGATCAATCTTCGAATAATAACTCGAACCTTGCAATTGATCGAACAAATCGTCAATCCTGGGTAACGGATACCGGTTCTTGATAGTAACCTTGTTCAATTCCCGGTAATCGATACACATACGAAAAGTTCCGTCCTTCTTCTTGACAAACAATACTGGAGCTCCCCATGGTGAAAAACTAGGTCGTATGAAACCCTTATCCAACAATTCTTGCAATTGTGTGGATAACTCTTGCATCTCTGACGGTGCAAGTCGATAAGGCGCCCTAGCTATCGGTGCTGCGTCTGGTGTAAGGTCGATTCGGAATTCCACCTGTCTCACAGGCGGTAATCCCGGCAAGTCTTCTGGAAATACCTCCGGAAACTCACAAACTATAGGTATATCTTCAAGTTTCTTCTCAGCTACCGGCTTTTCAGTTATAAGTGCTATAACTGCCGTATGACCCTTCCGCAGACATTTGTGTGCTTTCATACAAGATATGAGACGCAGTGGCGTACTGCTCTTCTCTCCTTGTACATATAATGTCTCTCCCTGCGGAAGAGGTATACGAACAATCTTTTCATGGCATACAATTTCAGCCTGGTTTTTGGACAACCAGTCCATGCCAATGACTACATCAAAACTGCCTAAGGCAATAGGCATCAAATCAATCTCTAATGTCTGACCCATCAAATCAAGAATACATCCCTTATAAATGTTTTCTACTATAATCAACTTACCATCCGCTAACTCCACAGTATAGGGACTATCTAAGGCAGTGGGACTAACATCTAGTGACTTAGCAAGTGAACTAGATACAAAACTCCTGTCGGCACCAGTGTCAAATAACATAGAGGCATAGTGATTGTTTAAGAGGAACGTACCCGTAACGATGTTGGGATCCTCCCGCGCTTGACGTCCTCCGATCACAAACGCCCTGCCTCTAGCACCGTTATTGTTGTTATTATTATTGTTGTTGTTGTTGGTGCCATTGCCATTACCGTTGCCACCTCCATTACCATTACCATTGTTGTCCCCGCCTTTCTTTAGTTGTGGGCAATCTTTCTTGAAATGGCCCATCTTGCCGCACTCAAAACAACCTTTCTGCGCGTTGTTTTGATTGTTGTTCTGATTGTTGTTATTGTTGTTCTGTAACTCTCCGCGACAATCCTTAGCCGCATGTCCAACCTTGCCACACCTCTGGCACTTAGCTTTATCACATTGGTTACCCGCATGATGGTAACCACACCTGTTGCACTTGGGGTGCTTACCAATATAGCCCCCTGACGATGATGATTGCTGCCCACTGTTTGAATTATGATAGAACTTGTTCGAGTCCTGCTTCCTGTTCTGCTGTTGGTTATTACCCTTGTAGTTGTTGCTTTCCCACTTCCTCTTGTGATCTCCTACCTTAGTAGCAGATGTCCGCTTAGGCAGGGTTCCCTGTAACACTGCCTGATCAGTAAGCTGATGTGCTAGACGTACAGCTTGTTGGATGGTGGTGGGATTTGCTGAAGTCACCATCCCCTGAATCTGAGGCACTAGTCCTCCAATATACCGTTCAATCCACTTACTGGCTGGAGTAGCCATGTGTGGAAGCAGTCTGGCCAGTTCATGCGATCTGGTCGTGTACTCCTCAATGTTTGACCCCTCCATCTTGAGGTGCCAATACTCTTCTTCCAACTTCTGCATTTCACTACGAGGACAATACTCCTCTTGTAGTAAGGTTTTGAAGTTGTTCCAGGTCAATGCATTTGCTTCACCCAACCCCAGGGTCTGAACATTGGAGTTCCACCATGTCAGGGCTGGACCCTCCAAAGTTCCAGTAGCAAATTTCACTTTGCTGTCATCCGGACAGTTGCACATCTCGAACACAGATTCAGCTTTTTCAATCCATCGGAGAAGTCCTATGGCTCCCTCCGACCCTTTGAAGTTGTGTGGTTTGCAGTCCAAGAACATCTTGAACGTGCATACTTGTGGGTTAATCACTCCCCCAGCTGGACCCTGTGGTCCTGTGTTGTGTGTCTGAGCGTACTGTGCGATTGCCTCGGCAACCCTGTTGTTGATTAACTCGTTGAGCTCAGCAACAGTCATATGAACATTTCCTTCAGCCATTTCCTTCCTATTTACAAGAAATGTTAATGCACAATCAAAATCAAATTTTGACATGTGTAAGTAAAACAATAAATACAACATGTAATATAAACAACACAGTTGTTGGAAACAAACAATAGTTCTTTCATAAATAGAAACTTTCTTTGAGTACAATACTTTTGAAATGAAATACAAAATTTCAAACTACTAATGTAGGAACACAACCCGTTCCTAATAAGTTTAAACAAAACAGAAATAAAAGAAAGAGAATCAATCGTCCTCAACAGTGGATTCAGGATCGGACTCAGCAACTGGTGCTGGTTCCTCCTCCTCATCCTCATCCTCATCCTCATCCTGTTCCTCATTCTCAACTACCACCAAATCCTCCAAAGCTTCAATCCTGCCCTCCAAGATCTCGGCTCGGTTCTCTGACTCCTCTAAACGACCAATCATGTTCCACATCTCATCTCGCATGTCATGAACCAGTTGGGCAAGTTCCTCTTGCCTCTCAATGGCATCCCATAACTCCTGAGATCTCTGATAGAGCTTCTCCTCTGCTGTATCCACGTCCTCGCGCAACTTGGCGATCTCCTCTGCGTCCGTCCTTTGCCTCTTAGGCTCAGGAGCGTCCAGTGCTGGTGGTGGATGTGTAGATGGTCCTGCAGCATAGAGTCCCTGGGTATTCACCCATGGTGCCTCCACCGGATCCTCATCCGGGTCCTCAACTGGATCCTCGTCTGGATCCTCCTCTGGATCCTCATCAGGATCCTCGTCTGGATCCTCCTCCGGATCCTCCTCCGGGTCTTCCTCCGGATCCTCCTCTGGATCGGAGTCCTCCATCTCATATGGTGGAGGTGATGGAATGGGTGGTGGTGGTGATGATGGTGGTGCCGGAACCATCGGCTCCTCGTCCTCGGAATCATCAATGATAACATAAGGAACTGATGATGAAGCCATGCCTGTTACATAACATCATATGTAAGTGCAGTGCCATGGAATACGTAAGCAAGTCAATTACATAATGTCATATGTAATTTCTAAGCAATGTGTATAAGCAGATGTGTCTAATGTCTAACAGTCATAGTCTAGGCCTACAAATGCAAACCTAGTTCACTATAACCAATGGCTCTGATACCAATCTGTCACACCCCCAATTTCAACTAACGGAATCATACCGTTTGGGAACGTGACAAACCAGGATCTCAGATCATTAGACATAGCGAAGACCTCTATATGAATTTCAAAAACATACGTTGGTCTTTAAAACAAACATATTAACCAGAGTTTACAAAAAGTGCGGAAGCGTTTAAAACCATAAACAGTTGTAAATCAAACATTACAATTCAAGTACTTAAATATTCAAGTTTAAATAATCAAAATGAAAGAAATGCATGAGACTCTATCTTCCTAGTCCATGCCAGCTGTTACGCGCGCCTTAGCGTCCTGAGAAAACATGCAAATCAAGTCAACACAAAGGTTGGTGCATAACACAGGTTTTAAGTAATCATAGTGTTCAAAACATCAGTTTGAATAACAAGTTGTAGATAACATAATCACAATTGCACAGTCATGATAGCTAGTCATATAACTATTTACATACGTGTTCGACACCGAAGCTGACTAGTTGCCATGCTATAGCATGTTTTCGCCTTGCCACTATTGTCTATCACAACAATAGTAAAAGAATGTGTTTGGTCAGTCAAACACCTGCGTAGATCCCATCTACCAGGTGAGGTTTGTCAAACCTAATAGATCTATTTCCAACTACCACGCTTTGCATTACAGCAAACTAAACGGTTCGAGGTGTGTAAGGACTTTCAAGTTGATATGTTTTCACATAATGTAAACAGATAACTCATGCAAGTGTTATGTATCTAAAAATCAGTTTGTTGCACATGTTTTCTCCCCCAAAACAGTTTAAAATAAGAAAGGGGCCGTGTACGCACCTTTGATAAGAGTAGAATGATCAAGTATGTGTGAACTCGCGTAGAAATCCTCTACGAAGAATCTGTGATTTAAACAATAACCTATTGTTATTCGAATAATCGTTTTGTGCTTAAAATCACATACGTATCAACATACGTATGTTAAAGTGTGAGAATTAGGCATACGGAAGTACGCGTGCTTTTGAAATCGTTTAAATAAAATCACATTTGATTTTATTTAATTAAACGTAATTATACGCGATTTCGTGTTCGGATTAAAATATGAATTTTATCATTTCAAAGTGTCCGTATTCCTGTTACGGTTCCAACGCAATTTGAACGGATCGAAACGGATTTGAAACGAAAGAGTTATGCTCAAAATACTTAAATAGTATTAAAATCCAAGAAAAAGGTTGGGCCGGGACTCGAACCCGCGACCCTCAACTCAACGTACCCTCTCCTTACCATCTAGTCTGATCAAATTTTATTGTTCTACTATGGAATTTAATTGTTTTAATTCCATCTAATCTGGTTCCCTTGAATTTACTCTAGCCGAAGCATTCAATCCTTAATTGATCGTGAATTCGATTCCTTTCAAACCCAAAACCATAGGGTTTTCATTTAACAACAATTTCCGAACCTCTATGATTAATCAATTTCGACTAACATATCAATTTGCATCAAAAACCCCAAAAGCATATTCATCTCATGAACCCTAACATCGAATTCATCAAATTCTTAGTTCTAAAATGAAATTAGCATAACCTTAACCTTAATCGACACCCTCTGAATCTGCCCATGATATTTAATTTATTTCTTAAACTAATTTGGTCGAAAACCCCCAAAACCGATTCTAGGATGAACCCTAGAATCAAACTTGATCAATTCGATGTTGTTACACAAATTACAGTTAGGGATAAGCTTGATCGGCCCATTATGAAGCTTTCTATAACATTCAATTCGATTTTTACTTACCCTAGGATCGAAACCCCCAAAACAGTTTTGTTCCAAAGCCCTAGAATTCGAGATCAATAAATTCATGTTTGCATCATGAAATTGATATCCCAGTTAGCATATTCGGAAGTTTCTGAAACTATCAATGCATGTTAATTTCAGTTTTAAACTTTCTAAGATCACAACCCCCAAATCGTTTTGAGTTAAGAACCCTAGAAGTGGAAATCTTGTAATTCTATATTGGAACCCCGAATTAACGTAGGGATTGTCCTAGTCGGCCATATTAGAGTGTGTAGAAAGAATTACTTACAAGATTTGATGTCCAATTCGAGTCGATTGCCTTTAAGTCCAAGATTCGGCCTCCTTGAAACCGTATCTCTCAATTGAAGCTTTACTGATTGAATTTCTGCTTGAAATCACCCCTAAAGATGCCGACTAATGTTTAGGGAAGAGGAATTGTGCGAGTGATGTTCAATTTATACGAATTGCTTGAAATTTTGAAACGGTTTCGACTTGGCCTTAATGTTTGAGTTTAATTCGATGATTAATTGATCCAATAACGCCTGACAGTTACATATAATCATATTCCTGATGATTATTGATATTTAATTCGCTTATAACCTATTAAAATCATCGAATTATGGTTCAATTGGACATACATCCGAATTTTGACTTTGGATAGTCAAAATTCCATGACTTAGGGTAATTACATCATTAATCCTAGCAATTTAAGTGTATTGGAACTGATTTATACTAATTTCAAGCCCTTAGGTTTGATTTGGCACAATTACATAACATTTCGGTTAACAAAGTTGAACCGAAAATCTCAAATTGTCACAAAATCGGGCTTCTTAGAACATTGTTGGGCTTGATTAACCCAATTAAGCCTCTTAAATACAACTGGACCTCACTGGGCCTTCCTGGGCCTACCTTGGCCTTCCCTAGGCCTACTTTATTCACATTGGGCCTCATTTGCCCCTTATTGGGCCTTACTGGGCCTCTCTTGGCTTATTGGGCCTACACTGACTATGTTGGGCCTAATTGATCTTGTTGAGTCTTCCTTGACCTTACTGGACCTTCCTTGCTTTACTGGGCCTTCATTGGACCTTATTGGGCCTTCATTGGCCTTGTTGGGCCTACGGAGGTTAACAAGGTTAACTTTGAAAAGTCGGATTGTCACAGTTGACTTATCTTAAACGAGAATGCACGCGCTCTTGTTTGTACTTGCGTTTGTTTTCATGTTCCTGTATTAATTTCACGTAGTTTGTAACCTGTAAGTATAAGTTGTAGAGTTTCGTGTGTGTATGTGTTAGCCTTAAAATTGGCTAACACTCGTGGGTCTTGGTCGTAGTCTTCATTCGACCCTTGTTGCAATGGTCCTAATTGATTATTACCATGTGCCTTTATGTTGTCTTTTTAGTCTTAGTTCGCCCTTGAAATTTATAAACTTGCCATTTTGTACTAATCATTTGTGTTGATATAAGGTTTAGTAATTAATTTCAAGAATAAACTTAGGAAGTAACCATTGTATAAACTTGACGTTTTTAGATGGTCAATTTCCTTAGATCAAAGCCATAATTATCGTTGTAGTATGTTAATTTAACATTCGTGCCTGATTACCCACAAAACTTTGATTTAACAATGTTTTTATATCTTTTATTATATGTTTCAAACAATTAAATGTGAACCAAATTGATCTCAAGGGCCCGTGAACTTTGGGCTAATTGAAACACCATGGGCCGAATAACTGGGCTGAAACAGCTCTTGGGCCAGAACAGTGGGCCTTGGCAGTTTGTTGGGCCTATTAAATGAGTGCGTGGGCTATCTCACTGCTACTGGGACAAAGGAGTTTGTTGGGTCAACTGTTAGATCAAAGAAATCTGTTGGGCCTGAAACATGGTTAGTGGGCCAGATTACATGTTGGGCCGACAGGTGGGCTGGCTAAATCTTTTGGGCCGAATGGGCCCAGCTGTTAGGCCTAAATAACTTCATGGGTTAAACCACCATGGACTGAATGAGATGAATCTGTCGAGTAAGATTGCATGGTCAAATGGGGTTCTGTGGACATTCGACCGATAGAGGGGTGGCTGCATTGGCCGAAGGGAAGTTGCCCGCCGAATGGGAGGTGGCTCAGTCGGCTGAAGGGTGGCCGAATGGGTCTGATTCGTGCGAATGGTTGTTGGTTGCAACTGAACAGCATGGTGGTCGAATGAAGATGTTGACCGAAGTAGGTGACCCACGAAAGGAGAGCTTCGGCCAGGGTCCTTCGGCGGTCACATGGCCCTTCGGCCGAGGGTGCTCTTTCGCCGAGCTGGGTAGGGGCCGCCCTTGGGTGTTCGAAGCAGTGGGTATTCAAGCTATATAGGGGTGATGTTCCATGGTGGTGGTTTGCAAGAACTGAGTTTCGAGATGTAGGAGTCGAAGGGCAAGCCTAGGGTCGGTTGAGAGTGGTGGTTCAAACAAGGGTGCAAAAACCCTTATTTTTAGCATAATCACAGCCGCATACCTCGAGTTTTAGGGGAGTTTGTTCTAGATCGGTTGTACTTTCATGTGAAGGATGATGAGATCTTCGTTTAGGTTCAAGAACCACTCAATTTTGTGAAGATTTAAGAGAGATATGGTGATTTGAAGTTCAAAAATGGTGGTGGGAGGAGAATTTCGGGATTAGGGTTTTGGAAGAGAGAAGAAGAAGAGAGAAATGAGTTGGTTGAACTCATTTCGGGTATTTATACCCCGAGTGAGTTCGGGTTCGTTTCGGTTGCTCGGTTCGCGTTTTTGTCGCGTTTCCGGCACTTTACGCGCGTTTCTCGTAAATTAAATAAAAGAGTTTATTTTAGAATGTTTAGTTTAAAATTTTCATTTGAAATTATTTTAAATATCTTGTTCTTTAATTTATTTATCAAAATTTAATATTTTACGCGTTTCGTTAATTTATTCGCGAATTGTTAAAATAGTTTTGTTTAATTTTATTTATGATGAGTTTCAAAATTGTAAAATAGGAAATATTATATCTCCTTAAAATTATTATCGGTCGTATCGTTTTTCGTGTTTGCTTTCGTTTCGTCAGAACGCGTCACCGTCGCGCGTATTCGTTCGAATCGTCATTCGAACAAACACGACGATGGTTTGTCTTTCTGATTCTTGTTCTCTACTGATCAGTCATTATTCCAGAACATTAAACCCTCAGAATCATTCGTACAGATTGTCACCTATACGAACAATTCGTCTGTTTAGCATTATGTAACAACAACCGTTATGGTTTCGTTTCGTTTAACCTCACATACGTTTATACACAATAGTATCAAATCAAGTATCTATGTTTCCAGACTATGTTGTCTGACATGTTTTTGACTGTTAACCCTAAGGTTTTTATCAGATTTTCAGACAATCGTGTAATAGTATCATGTTAAGCATAATGTATCAATAGTATAAACATAGTTTCACATAATGTGTACCTGAGTTACAGTACAAGTTTACTGTTGCGATCACTGTTCCGGCACGCGTCCGGCACTGATGTTACATGCAGGGGCTTGTCTCAGAGGTGTGGCCATCGCATAGTTTCCGATGACCTTTTGCTTCTTCGTTTGGTGGTACTCTGGTTTCTTTGTTGTTGCTTCCTTAGATTTTCCCGAGTCCTCTTTCAGAACTCTAGACGTCACCATCACACTTGTAAGTTTAGCTGATAGCGAGATGGCTGACTCGAGAGTAGCAGGATTTGCAGCCAGTACGATGCTTTGAATGCAGGAGGGTAAACCCACCACAAAACGGTCTATCAGCTTTTCCAGAGTGGGCACCATCTCTGCCACCAAGGCTACTAGTTCATGGTAGCGTGTGGTGAAAGTCATATGATCGGCTCCCTTCATCATGTGATTCGAGAGTTCAACTTCCAGCTTTCGAATTTCATGCTTCGGACAGAACTCGTTCCTCAGAAGAAGTTTGAACTCTGTCCAAGGCATTGCCATTGCTTCATCCCTGCTTCGGGCTCTGATATAAGAATTCCACCATGTCAAAGCTCGCTTGCTAAATGACCCAGCTGCATAGCGAACTTTGTGGTGTTTCGGACAACTGCTGATGTCCAGAGTGTTTTCCATTTTCTCTATCCATTGGATAAGTCCAACAGCTCCTTCTACACCAGTAAAGCTTGGTGGCTTGCATCCTACAAATGACTTATAGGAGCAGTCTGAATTAGGGCCAGTGTTTCCACTAGCTTCCCGGGTAGTAAGCCCAGAGTGACTTCCACGACCTTGAATCCGGTTGATCATCTCCGGAATAACATCCTTCAGTTGGTTCGTCAACTGACTGCTTAGTAATTGTCACACCCCGGGCCGGCGAGAACAGATCGGGTTTTCCCTTCAGGCGAAGGTTCCTGGGGCACGATATTGTGAGTGATAATCAAATGATCAGATTGTTTACATAACACATGATAAATAATGAGAAATGCTAACACATTCATGATATAGAATTACAAGATTAATTTACAATGTATCGTTCATAATTTAATCAAGTAAATCTACTCCAAAAGAATCAATGAAACTATATCTTGTATCTGTACAAGATATACAAAAGATGATTCGTGTTCATGTTATCCAAAAATATGCAATCACAAAAGTAGCTAGGTCTTCTAAAAGTCCACTAGCTATGTCATTGTAATCATGGTGACTAAACGTGTTCGTCACCTGAGAAAACATGCATTTAAACAAAGTCAACACTAGGTTGGTGAGTTCATAAGTATGTTAATTGAAAACTTGATTCATTCACATGCACAATCACAAGGTATCTTATGTTTCTTGTATGTTGTATGTTCATATGTTCACCCAATGGCTTCTCAATAGTTATATTTACAAGTATTATATCATCCCAGTAGTGATGCTTATACATAGGGCATATGTAAGGGAACCAAGCCCTAGCCAACATCCCACCACATTACTACTAGAACTCCACACTACTTGCAATACAACTGGTGATTTCCATTCTCACTTCCTCATGTTCATCTCATTGTTGATCACCTACAATATCGTGTATAGAATAATGTGATAGTAGAGTACTAGTTATCAAACCAAAGTTTAGATGACCATTATATGTGTTAAGGATGTTAGATTTATCAAATATGTTCCTCGTATTATTCTATAATTGTGTAGTTAACTGTTAGTTCACTTCTAAATATTGAAAGTGTTAGTTAACTGTTTGTAATGTATTCTCAAATGCAACGTATAGAGCCCAAAAGGAGTCCATTGTGATCATCACGTAATCAGATTACAATGCACCCGATTCATCTCTATCCCGCCGTGTGATCCCATAGCCTTCATCGAACTGTTACTAATAATATGACATGACAGAAAATCAATTCTTCAGTCTACTAGTCCACAGGTAACGATGGATGATGTACATCGATGTTGTTGTTGTTCTCAATGTGGGATTGTTCTCATGTGATTAACAAATTTGAATAAGAACTTGTCTTATTACATTATGTTAATCATGTGTGAATGATAAGTATCATCATGAAGTTACGTTATCATGAACATCATTCACTGTAATCCATATGTTCACCATGTAATCCTTAAGCCGTAGTAAGAACTAGTCTTAGTACCCTTAAGTGACGCAGGTGGTGGATACTCAATGCGTTCATACTATCGCATATATGTTTTTAAGTTGTAGACTAAGTGTTATAAGTGCTTGACTTATCACACTCAATTAGTTATAATGTGGAATGATATTAGAAAGACAATTTATCTTCTAATCATTCATGTGTTGTGTAGTGTCATCAAGTTTCACTGTAGTAGTTCTCATTGTTTGTTTGTGTATGAATTGTCTCAATGCTTGCTCATGTAGGAATAACTAAGTGTTATAAGATCAAATCTTACAACTACGTTTTTCATATATGTTGATGATTATGAAGTTACATTATCATATTCATCTAAGTTTCCCATGTTATCTCATGATCATACAAGCATGCATACAATGATAGATGATAATAGGCAATTTAATATCATTTAATCAAAGTATAAGAAATGTGTAAGCAGAACTTTTAAGTAAATAAAAGTAAAGCATGTTTTTCAGCCCCGAGAGTTTAAAATCAGTTAAGATTAAAGAAAAGGGGCATATGAACTCACCTTATAGCTGTTGTGGTTGGCTTAGTCTAAACAAGAATGCACGCGCTCTTTGTTGTAGTTGTTGTTGTATTCACGATCCTTTATTGATTTCACGTTGTTTGTAACGTGTAAGTATTAGTTATACGAATTTGTGTGTACTTGTGTTAGCCTTAGAGTGGGCTAACACCCCTCGGCCTTGGTCATCGTTCGGCCCCATTTCTACTGTTAAAGACCCTTATGACCACATGTCTTTTTGTTATGTTTGTAGTTTTAACACAGTCTTGAAATCTCAAAGCCTTTCATAATGTGCTCGTTGTTTGCAGAAATAGGATTTATTTAGGTCAATCTAAGCATTAAACTTAGGTTTATAATTTAAGATTCCTTAAGTTGCCCTTTTTAAGTTTGCAATAGTTTGTTACATAACTAGCAAGAATCATGTCATATTGTAAAAGTTGGGGTTCCAACAAGTTCTAAGTAGAAAACTTAAGTTTGCCTTTTAAAACTTCACATGTGCCAGGCCGAACGAATGGGTGTGGCCGAAGGGTGCAGGTTCGCCGAATGAAGGTGGTCGAATGAGGGTGGTCGAATGAGTTCACCTTTGGCCGAATGAGACTGTTGTCCGAGCGAAGGAGAGGGTGGCCGAAGGTGGTGCTTCTGTCGTCCAACCCTTGGCCATTCGGCCGAATCAGGCCATTCGACTCACTGAAAGCCTTGGTCGAACATGGATGCTCAAATCCACTCTTAGCCATGGTCCTTAAGGGTTTGAGGTATTGGTGTACACAGGATTCGTTTTCAGGTATCTAGAGCTCGAGGGAAAAAGGTTTGCAACCAGTTTTAAAGGTGGTGGTCGAACAAAGGGGGAAAAACCCTAATTTTCCGAACTTTGAGGCTCATATTACTTTCGATTACACAGCTGTTTGGATGGATCCTTTGTACTTTCCGTAACTTTACGCTCGTTTTTCGTGTAATAAAAATAAAAGAAGGTTTTTAATTATTTTGATAGGTTCCAAAATTGTAAAACATTAACATATTTTATTTTCTTAAATTATTGTCGTTCGTGTTGTTTTCGTTTTCGTTTCGTTAGATCGCGTCGCCTTCGTGCGTATTGGTTCGAATCGTCACCCAATCGAACACGACGAGGGTTTTGCTTTCTGAATTTTGTTTACTACTTTTCAGTCATTATTTCAGAACGTTAAACTCACAGATTTGTTTGTGTGGATCGTCACCCGCGCAAACAAACTGTCAGTTCGTTATTCTGAAACAACTCTGCGAATTAAGTTTGAATTATGTTTCCTCACTGTCGGACTCAACTAAACATCCTGTTATCACATTGTTTTCACCTTAAAATGTCGGCCATCTGATTCCTGTGATCTATGGATATCAGATTGCAACCGATTTGTTCTCGTTATCTGTATGAACACTGTTGTTTCTCATGTTTAGTTGTGTTAACTGTACTTAGGTTTTCCCTTAAATACACACAACTAATGTTTCAAATGTATGTTGTACTTACAGTATTTAAGTTTACAAAAAAATACGTACAACTGTTTCTTGTATTTAGGATTCTGTTAATACAAGTATTGTTTACACTCATGTATTTACACATAGTTACTGTTGAGGGTACACATACCGTACGGACTTGCCGGCCGGTCACGTACTAGTTGTCACAGTAATGTTTCCAAAGCAACAGTAGCAGGATCCAGTACTACAGTCGTGCTCGGACCTGTCTAGGTAGTGCGTGGAGGAGAAGGAGTAGGAGGAGGAGGTGGCGGTGGTGAATCTGGTGGCGATGGTGTCGATGAATGTGGTGCAGAAGTCTACGTTGTAGGTACTGGGGTCGGTTGCCTTCTTGGCGGCATTCTGATCATAACCAAAAGATATTGGTTAGTGCAGTGATCGAATGCTGAAGACAAATGCAAACATAAATCCTAAGTTCTCTACATGAGGGTGCCTAAGTTATAGTCTAGGCCAAACCGTTTAAGTAAATGACCTATTATTGTATATAACCTTGAGCTCTAATACCAATCTGTCACACGCCGAGCCAGCGGGGTTGGATCGAAGTCCCCGTCGGGCGGAAGGTTCTCAAGGGGGCGGTATAGTGGGTGATAATCGTGACGATCAGATTGTTTACATAGCATCAATGTTATGAATAACTAAAGCACAATCAAACATTAAACTAGGATTACAAAGTTAAATTACAATATCAATGTTCTGCAATTTAACTAAGTAAACCTATCAAAAGAATCGAATGTTTCTCTCTTGTATCTGTACAAGATATCAAAAGTAATGCGTTTCTTCACAAAAGATGTGCTTCCAAAATCAACTAGGTCCTCTATCTAGGCCACCTAGCATGCAATCCAATTGTCATAGCTTAAACATGTTCTTCACCTGAGAAAGCATGTAAGAAAAGAAACTCAACACAATGGTTGGTGAGTTCATAGAGTTTTAGTATTTGAAAAATAGTTACGCTAACCTTCTCGGTAAAACCTTAATCTCATTAACAACACCTGTATCATCCAACTCGGTATGCGTATATATAGGGCATACCCCTGAGTCGAGCCTACGACCCGCCCAGACGCCGTCCCACCACATACTAAGTCACATAGGACATTGTTATTAATGATAATAAGGCATTTTACCTACCATTCGATTCAATCTTCATCATAGCTTTAGTTTACTGTTTCAAAGTTTACAAGTCTATAGCATTCGTATGTCTTAGCTTCAACATAGATTTATCAACCATCGTGTTTAAAAATTTATGATATTGACCCAACGGCATTCATGCGTCCCCTCGGTAACAACCTTAATCTCATTAAGACCACCTGTATCATCCAACTCGGTATGCTTATATATAGGGCATACCCCTGAGTCGAGCCTACGACCCGCCCAGACGCCGTCCCACCACATACTAAGTCGTATAGGACATTGTTGTTAATGATAATTAAGCGTCTTACCTACCATCCCTTGTATCCATAGCTTTAGCATTTAGATTAAGTTTACACATTAGTGGAAAATGAGGAATGACTGTATGGCAAGCACTGAGAGGCCATTAGTATATTCCTCAAAATCCTGACCATAGAGAACACGCTTCTTGGCAAGCACTGAGAGGCCAAAAGGTCTGATCTACAATAGTCCTAGCAACCTAGAACACCCCCTGGCAAGCACTGAGAGGCCAGTTGGTTCATTCTATGATAGCCAATAGCTTTAGCATTATGTTTAAGTTTATAGCATGAGTGGACATTGAGGAATCACTGTAAGGCAAGCACTGAGAGGCCATCAGTCTGCTCCTCTAAGTCCTAACTATGAAGGTCACCCTATGTCAAGCACTGAGAGGCCAACGGTCTGTTCCTTCAAGTCCCAACTATGAAGAATACCCCATGGCAAGCACTGAGAGGTCAATTTGGTTTGTTCTAACATAGTCAGTAGTTTTAGCATACATGTTTATAGCATTCAGAAAGTGGTAAGGAATTAGCATGTTTGTATGTAGCATTATCATAGAATCATAAGCTCTTAGCACTAACTTTAGTATTCTCCCATAGCATTTGAATATAGCATCATCATTAGCTTTTAGCATCAATTCGTAACTTTAGCATATAGTGTTAGCTTTGGCATTTCGTATTAGCATGTAGCTTTAGCATTTAATATTAGCATATAACATTAGCATTTAGTATTAGCATATAGCATTAGGGTTTAGCGTTAGCATGCAGCATCAGTGTTTAGCTTTAGCATTTGCATTAGTGTTTAACATTCGCATGTAGCACTATTGTTTGGTATTGGCATGTAGCATTAGCGTTTAGCTTTAGCATTTAGCATTTAGCATTTGTGCTTAGCATTAGCATGTAGCATTAGTGTTTAGCATAGGCATGTAGCATTAATGTTTACCATTTGTTTAAGCATCAACTCTGTAGCATAAGCATCTTGCATATAGGTTAAGCATCTAGTATATAGCTTCCCAAAAATAAAAGTTTTCAAGAATAAGCATTTGTGTAAACATCATGATTAGGTTTAAAAGCATTAAATAACATTTAAAGAATTACTTAAAATGAATCACATGCTTCTCAGTCCCGAGTTAAAAACAAATAGTTTGAAAAGGGACAAATGAACTCACTTTGTGTCCGTAGTGTTTGTCTATGTAGAATAAGAATGCACGCTCTCTTTGTTTGCACTTGTTATGATGTTCACGCTCATGTATTGATTTCATAGTGTTGTAGTTTATAAGTATAAGTTTGTAAGGGTTTGTTGTGCGTGTAAGTGTTACTGTTAGCCCTAAAGTTGGCTAACACTCGAGAATCTTATTCATTATCCGGCCCAAACTTCCATATCTTATGTAACGAATTGTTGAGCCTAATTTATTGTGTGTAAATTCCCAATTTAGATTGTAATTAACAAGCCATAGCCCTTTTAATCAAAATGTTTGGCCTTTGCATTAATTCCCTAGAAATTTGAACACCATTTTTGCAATAACTAAAGTAGTGTTTCATGCATTAAGTTATCATCATTTCAAAGCGTTCGTTTATGTGTTCTTTATATCTTGAATTCATTGGCCTGAATAACCCCCCGCCCCTTGGGCCATTCAGGTGTATGTGGGCCGATTATTGTATATTGGGCCCTATTAGTTGTTTGTGGGCCAAGGAGGTCACATGGCCTAGAATGGGCCGGATGGGCTTGTGTGGTTAGACCCAGGATATTAAATTGGGCCGATTTAGGTATGGGCTGCACAGTTTCTTGGGCCTATTGGGCCGATTGTCGCCAGTGGTGTCACAATCCTAGCGAACCTATCTACAAATGGTTCGGACATATAACTGTAACCCTTAAGGTTTGTGAGTTGGTGAGAGGTTCGGCCTAAGAGGAAATTGGTCACGCAGGTTCGGCTACAATTGCATAGGTTCGGCGATGATGCTTGATGCATGAGAGGTTTGTGAGAATGGTTCGTGCCCACTGGAAGGTTCGCATCCAAAAGGTTCGGTGAGTGATGATGGTCAGGCTAGGGTTCGCCCATGCAACTCGTGCATGGGTTCGGCAAACTGGTGAAGTAGGTTCGCCGATGCCCAGCTCCACATGGTTCAGTTGTGCCTAAAGGTTCGCTGATATTTTCTCGGTTCAGTGAGGATGTTCAGCCGCAATTAGGTTCGGCCACCTATGATACCATGCAAGGTTTGTTCAATTTTCATGGGTTCGGCTGATAACACCCATACAGGGTTCGCCCCCTGCAACCAAGGTTCGGTGCTGCCCACAAGGGTTCGTGGACCTGCAGAAGGTTCGTCCACAGGGAGAAGGTTCGTGAGTTCGTGAAAGTGACATGCAGGTTCGTTGGGTCCAATGGTTCAGCCGGCCAAGCATCCCACGAACCTGTATGTCTTCCTCATCATCATCCCGCGATTTCGAACCACTAGTTAGCTCATCCTCACGGTGCTGCTGCATAAAAACAAGTTCTCGAAGGTGTAGGGTTAAATTCTAAGGGTTCCAGAACCGGTTGGGTAGGTTGGATCGAGCAAGTGCAACAAAACCCTAATTTTTCAGAAACTTTGTGGTTCAATACCTGCGTTTTGGATGGATAACTCTTCCGATCGGTTGTGCTTCTATGTAGAGGGCTTCAAGATCGTCGTTTAGGCTCAAGAATCATCGAATTTCATTAAGAATTGAGGATGTTATGATGATTCAAAGGGTTGAATCTAGAGAGAGAGAGGTGACGGGTTTGATGATTTTAGAGAGAGAAGAAAGGTGTATTAAATGAGAAAATGAACTCATTTAGGGATTATATATCCCGTGGATATTCGGGTTCGTTTCGGTTGTTCGGTTCATATTTTTGTCGCGTTTCTGGATCGTTAAGCGCGTATCTCGTAATTTAAATGAAAAGGATTATTTTTGATTGTTTAGAATATAATTATTATCAGTAATTATTTTAAATTTCGTATTCTTGAATTTATTTATCGAAAATTATTATTTTGCTCGTTTCGTAAATTTGTTCGCTATTTACAAAAATAGATTCGTTTAAGTTTATTTATGATAGGTTCCAAAATTGTAAAATAGGAAATATTATATTTCCTTAAATTTATGATCGTTCGTATCGTTATTCGTTTTCGTTTCGTCAGATCGCCTCGCCATCGTGCGTATTCATTCGAATCGTCATTCAAACGAACACGTCGATGGTTTGGCTTTCTGATTCTTGTTTTCTACTGTTCAGTCATTATTTCAGAACGTTAAACTCTCAGAATCATTAGTACAGATCGTCACCTATACGAATAACTCGTTGGTTTAGCATTCCGTTACAACAACCGTTATAGTTTCGTTTTGTTTAACCTCACCAACGTTTATACACAATAGCTTCAAATCAAGTATCTATGTTTCCATACTGTGTTGTCTGACATGTTTCTGACTGTTAAACCCTAAGGTTTTAATCAGATTTTCAGACAATCGTATAATAGCGTCGTGTTAAGCATAATGTATTAATAGCATAAATACAATTTCACGTAATGTGTACCTGAGTTACCGTACAGTTTACTGTTGCGATCACTGTTCCGGCACACGTCCGACACTGATGTTACAGTTGTTATAGGAGAATTCAATCAGTGGTAAATGAGAGTCCCAATTCCCACCGAAGTCCAACACACAGGTTCTTAACATGTCCTCCAGGATCTGTATCGTACGTTCGCTTTGACCGTCCGTTTGAGGATGGTAAGCTGTACTCAGATTTAACTGCGTCCCCAGAGATTTCTGTAATGATTGCGTGAACCTTGATGTAAATATGTTATCCCGATCTGAAATAATAGACAGTGGCACACCATGGCGTACCACTATCACGTTGATGTACAGTCTTGCCAGTTTATCCATCGTGTATGTCTCACGCATTGGCAAGAAATGAGCAGATTTGGTTAATCGATCAACGATAACCCATATAGTATCATGACCATTGGAAGTGCGGGGTATCTTGGTAATAAAGTCCATAGCTATTTGTTCCCACTTCCAAAGTGGAATCTCAGGCTGTTCCAGCAAACCTGATGGCTTCTGGTGTTCCGCCTTCACTTTTGCACACGTAAGGCATCGACCAAAGTACTCAGCTATGTCTTTCTTCATGCCCGGCCACCAATAAAATCCCCGTACGTCTTGGTACATTTTATCAGCACCGGGATGCACAGAGTACTTGGTCTTGTGTGCTTCATCAAAGATAAGTTTCCTCAATTCATCCACTACAGGAATCCATACTCGATCCTTGAAGTAAATGACTCCATCAAGCTTTGTTTCAAATTGTCTTTCTGCTCCGCAGTCGAGTTCTTTCTTCAGATTTCCTCTATCAACTGATTCTTGCTATGCCTGAATAATCTTGTCTCGTAAACTTGTCTGCGCAGTCATTTCCATTGCTCTGACACGCAAGGGTTTGACTCGTTCCTTCCGGCTCAAGGCATCAGCTATAATGTTTGCCTTGCCCGGATGGTACTTGATCACGCAATCATGATAATTCAGAAGCTCGACCCAACGACACTGTCGCATGTTGAGTTCCTTCTGATCAAAGATATGCTGCAGACTCTTGTGATCAGTAAATATGGTACATTTCGTGCCATATAAATAGTGTCTCCAAATCTTCAATGCGAAGATTACCGCTCCCAGTTCAAGATCGTGAGTAGTGTAGTTCTTCTCATGAACCTTTAACTGTCTTGATGCATAAGAGATAACTTTATCTCGTTGCATTAACACGCAACCAAGTCCCTGATGGGAGACATCACAATAGACAACAAAGTCATCACAGCCTTCTGGGAGAGATAAGATTGGAGCATCACATAATTTCTACTTCAATGTTTGGAAAGCGTCCTCTTGTTTCTGCTCCCAAACAAACGGTTCACTTTTCTGAGTTAGCTTGGTGAGAGGCAGAGCTATCTTAGAAAAGTTTTAGATAAAAATTCTGTAATAACCTGCCAATCCCAGAAAAGACTGTATCTCCATCGGTGTTTTTGGAGTATCCCAGTTCTTTATTGCCTCGATTTGGAAGGATCTACATGTATTCCCTCGCTGTTGACTACATGACCCAGAAATTGATCTTCTCTTAGCCAAAACTAACACTTAGAGAATTTGGCATAAAGTTTCTCTTCGTTCAACAGCTCCAAGATCTTCCTGAGATGTTGTTCATGCTCTGCTTTGCTTTTGGAATAAATCAGGATGTCATCAATAAAAACAATGACAAACTGATCCAGATACGGCTTGCACACTTGGTTCATGTGGTCCATGAAAACCGCTGGTGCATTCGTCAATTCGAAAGGCATCACCATAAACTCATAATTCCCCTATTTGGTTCGGAAAGCTGTCTTCGGTATATCTTCGTCTTGAACTTGGAGTTGATGATATGCAGACCGCAAGTTAATCTTCGAAAAGTACTGTGCTCCTTGTAGTTGATCAAACAAATCATCAGTCCTCGGCAATGGGTACCGATTCTTGATGGTCAACTTGTTCAGCTCTCGGTAGTATATGCACATCCGGAATGATCCGTCTTTCTTCTTTACGAACAAAACCGGAGCTCCCCAAGGTGAGTAGCTCGGTCTGATGAAAACTTTATCAAGTAGCTCCTGCAACTGATTCGATAATTCTTGCATCTCTGAAGGTGCTAACCTGTAAGGAGATTTTCCAACAGGTGTTGCTCCAGGAACTAAATCAATACGTAACTCTACCGGTCGCACAGGTGGTAAACCTGGTAGGTTTTCAGGAAATACTTCCAGATACACTTTCACTATCAGCACGTGTTGAATCTTTTTATTGTCTTTCTCCTTTTCTACCATATGAGCCAGGAAAGCTATGCACTGTTTCTGCAAACACTTACGCGCCTTTATGCATGAAGTGATTTTCACACTCCGTTTTGCTTGATCCCCTCTGACTTCCAATACACGATCATTCGGCAATGGAACACGAAGCAGCTTTTCAGAACAGATGACCTCCACTCGATTACAAGAAACCTAATCCATTCCAACAATGATGTCGAAACTACCCAACTCCATTGGTATCAAATCGATGATGAATGTATGACCATTAAGTATCAATGGGCAGCACCTGTATACTGTGCTAACTGTGACCTGTTTCCCGTTAGTTACTTCTATGATGTAAGGGGAGTCTAACTATTCCTCTATAGAATCTAGTTGGCATGCAAAATCGGTAGAGATAAAACTCTGATGCGCACCAGTGTCAAATAGAACAGATGCATAAAAGTCATGTAAGAGAAATTTACTAGTGACCACGTTCAGGTCTTGGCGAGCAGCTGGAGCTCCTATGGCAAAAGCTCTTCCACGGGGTGCTAGAACTGCCTGTTGTGCCTTCTTCGGGCAGTTCTTTGCATAGTGGCCCTGTTCTTTGCAAACTGCCTGTTGACTGCTTGATTTTGAGTCATCCTGCAATTCTAAACCCATTGCCCTTTGATGATACTGACACTTGGCACACAGAGGGTGTGGGCCAGTATATGGTTTCTTATGAACATTCTGTGGTGCCATGGCTACTTGATTGAGTGGACTAGCTATTGTGTAGTTCTTTATCAACTTTTGCTTCTTCTTTGGGTGCTGGTGAGGATGGAGTTTCTTGGAAGACTCTTCCTTTGACTTGCTACTGTTAGCCTCTTTCTTCAAAGTTCCCGAGGCTACCATCAGATCAGTGAGTTTCCTAGGCAAACTCACAGCAGACTCTACCGTAACAGGGTTTGCTGAAACAACTAAACCCTGAATGCAGGCGGGAAGTCCACCCACATATCTATCAATCCTCTTTTTCACGGTTTTTACCATGTCTGGCACCAAAGCAACCAACTCGTAGTATATCCCATATGATCTGCCCCCTTCATCACATGGGTTGACAGTTCGACTTCCAGTTTCTGCGGCTCATTCTTGGGGTAGAATTTAGTCCTCAGAAATGTCTTAAATTCCTCCCATGACATTGCCATAGCTTCATCTCTTCCTCGGGCTTTGATCTGCGAGTTCCACCAAGTCAAGGCTCGCTTGTTGAATGTTCCAGCAGAGTAACGAACCTTGTGGTGCTCTGGACAACTGCAAAGGTCCCGAGTAGTCTTGATCTTCTCTATCCATTGGATCAAACCAACGGCTCCCTCAGTGCCGCTAAAACTTGGCGGCTTACATCCCACAAAATATTTGTAGGAGTAGTTTGAAGCACTGCCAGAATTCCCGCTGGCTTCTCCCGACGAATTCCCGATGTGGTTGCTGTCGTTCCGGAGATGGTTGAGCATATCCGGTATCACTTCCCTCAGCTGGTTAGTTAGCTGGCTGCTCAGTAAGGTTGCCAAAGCAACAGTAGCAGGATCCAGTACTTGAGTCGTGTTCGGGTCAAATGGTGGAGTGTGTAGAGGAGGAGGTGATCCAGCTGGTGATGGCGTTGACGAGTGTGGAGCTGAATTTTGTGGTGGTGGTAGCAGGGATGTTTGTCTTCTCTACATGCAGGGTCCCTAGGTTATAGTCTAGTCCAAACCGTTTAAATAAGTGACCTATTTTTCTCTGTAACCATGCCTACGATACCAATCTGTCACACCCCGAGCCGGCGGGCCGGATCGTGTGCCCCGTCGGGCAGAAGGTTCTCGGGGCACGATATCGTGAGTGGTAATCATGATGATCAGATTGTTTACATTGCAAATGATATATAAGTGAGAAAATGCTAAATACAATAGAATTACATCAGTTTAGTTCATAATTTAACAATGTAAATCTACTATCAACATCACGTATTCTTCTATCTTGTATCTACACAAGATATACAAAAAAATTGTATAATGATGCTTCAAAAGTAAGCATGTACAAAATACTAGGATCTCTATCTAGCATCCAAGTTCCAAAAGCGTTAACTTCTTAATTGACCTGTTCGTCATCTGAGAAGTCATGCAAAAGATCAAGTCAACACATGGTTGGTGAGTTCATGTAGTTTTGTTTAAAAATGAATTTGTAACATCCAAATGACAACCTTAACCTCACCATTAACCACCTATACCATCCAGTTCAATATGCTTATATATAGGGCATATGTAAGGGAACAAACCCCAGCCAACATCCTAGCACATACCAAACCACATGATATATTGTTCATGGTGATAATTAAGTGTCTCATCCCACATCATTGATTCCATAACATTTGATTCATAGTCTTTGAATTACCCTGAAATTGTTACCTTGATCTCCCAAAATGACAACCTTAACCTATCAACGACCACCTATACTATCCAATCAAGTATGCTTATATATAGGGCATATGTAGGGGACAAGCCCCAGCCAACATCCCACCACATACCGGACTGCTTAGCACATTGTCGTTAACGATAATTAAGCGTTTCATTCCATTCACCTTCATTTTAGATTCTGATTTCCACAAATTGAAATACCTCTGATTTCCTGAGTTCACCATGCATACATGATTACCCAAAACACTTGTAGAAATAATATTAAATGGTTAATTAAATTAATAATTAATCATTTAAATACAACTAAGACATGATGATTGGGCCTTGTTTGACTAAATCAATTAGACTTAGTTGTTGATGGTTGTCCAAGTTGTACCCTCTCACACGTGGCCCATATCAGGCATGACCCACGAGGAGTCTACCTGTATGCGTCGTGACTTTCATGATGTGCCCATATCAGCTTGACCCTCTGGCCTATTGTATGCGTCGAGACTTTAGGATATCATTTTATTTATGACTTTCTTGATTCTCTTGATTTCTATTGATAGTTTAAGTTATGCCCATGTAGCTTGACTACAAGAGTCTACTACTGTGATGGGACTTTCCATGTGTTACATGTGGTATTGATTTACATACAACTGACATCCACCTTAACTTGAGTATTAATGATTTCATTAGATCTTAATGATTTCATTATTTTCCTTGATTCACACACGGTTATGATTCCCTTGATTCTCTTGATTTTGATCTTTTGAATTCCATGATTCCACAATGATTATAGATTCTTGAGTAGGATCCTTAGTTTACTGATCACACTCTGCATTAGATTCCCTTTCGTTTGATCTTTAGCTTTAGTTCTTTTGATTTCACTTTGAATTTAGTTTCTTAAATTTGAACTTGATGGACTAATGGTTTGTTTAAACTTCATAATTAAAGTATCACTCATAAGAGTAATTTAATTAACTTGTTAGTTTATTCTGCATAGTAATTACCTAGACAAAAGTCTAGGAATATAAACAAGCATACAATAAGAATATAATAAGTAAAAGCATTTACGTAAAACAATTTAAATAAAAAGGTTTACGCACACTTCTCAGCCCCGCGTTTGAAAACAAAAATGTTTAGAAAAGGGGCAATGAACTCACCTGTTTTGCTCTGTATTGAGTTACCGCAAAATGCACGCACGTTGTTGTAGCCTATGTTTCTTCTGTTCCTGAGTTGCTTTAAAAGAATTCGAATACGATAAGTATTTATGATAGTCTTCGTATCTAGGGTTTGGTCTCGGTGTGCAACTAAGTGTCCTATGTACTAATGCGTTGCTAAGATTCCATTTAACTAGCCAAACTCATTACCCATTAGTAACCCTAATCCCATAATTCATAATTACAAATTTTTAATTAAAAACGTTTCTAATTTAATTCACTTTAGGTTAACCATTAAGTTAAAATCATTTATTTTAATTTAATAGAGTTTATAATTCATTTTCTTTTATACAAATCAATTAAATTTAAATGAAAAGATACTTAGATGGGCTTAGGTTTAGCCCATTGGGCCAACCTCCGGCCCATTTCTAGACTTTTGATTTCCGAATAGTTATTGATCCAACTTTTTGAATAACACGGCCTAGATAATTCAAGTGAATCATCCAGGCTAGTTTCATATATTATCACTTTTCCTAAGGTTTAGTTGATAATATTTAAATCAATCTTTGAACCATTAGGTAATCGTTTTGGTCTTTATGATTTCTCAATGTTGTGACCCCGAGTTTATGTTCACCACCCTTGTTCATGTTTTATAAGGCTTTAGTATATATGATTCCATGCACACACATATATTCAATTAAATCCCCATGCATGCACACACACAAAGTGAACCCATGCACTCACACCCCTTTCATCCAATTTGCAAGATGGCCGACTGAATCCCATCCTAGACCGATCGAACGAATCCATTTGACCGGCTGGTCCATGCTTGGGACCGAATAGAATAGGGCCGAAAGGGGTTTAGCCGCATAAGAGCATTGGCCGAATGAGTGCTGGGCCGAATCAGTTGGGTTCGAGCAAGCTTATGGCCGATCGAATGGCGAGGGCCGAATCACCCCTGACCGAGAGAATGAACCTAGGCCGACCGAAAGTGGGTTGTCGACCGAATGGGGTGTTGGCCCGAATGGCTTTGGCCGAATGTGGTTTTTGGCCGAGTGAGGCTGGTTCGGCGAATGGACCTAGTCAACTAATCCAACCATTCGGCCGAATGTGGAAGCAGGCTCATTCGACGAGCTGCACTTGGCCATTCGGCCTGGTCATACTCCACTTCAATGGTGGCCTTATCTTCGATCTAGTGACTACCCCAATATGTGTAACAAGTTTCTAACCTATCTAAGAGAGGTTTGTGGTGATTCCCTACTGTTTTGAGACTTTAAGATCGGTTAGAGAGGTTGGGAGACAAAGAGGGTTTTGAAACCCTAAAACCAAATCAAATTCTTTATTTTACCTCAAATCGGATGGATAAAAGCTTATATCCGGTGTACTTCTGTGATCTACAAGTTACAAGGGTCGTTTTGACAGCAAGAACACGCGAAAAAAAGAAGAGAGAGAAAGTGACAGTGGTGAGAGGTTGAAGATGGTAGTTGGAAGAATTAAATGGGTATTAACGCCCATTTAATGCTTTCAATTAACCCGGGTAAGTCCGGTCTCGCTCTATTTAGCTCGGTTTCGCTTAACACGTAGATTTTCCGTCGTTTTCGTAACGAAACGACTCGGTTCTAAAATAGGATTTATAAAATTATTTTAGGCTGTGATTCCAAGTAAATTAGCTAAGTATCTTTGGTTTTTTTAAATTTTCTGAAATTATTTTATTTACTGTTTAAAATCGAATTGTAAAGTCGTCGCGCTAATTCGTTCGAATCGTCACTCGTACGAACACGACAATAACTATACGTTTCAATATGGTTTTCTAATTATCGGATATCATTCAGAACATTAAACTTTCAGATATATTCGTACAGATCGTCACCTATACGAATAATCCGTCGATTTAGCATTCACGTAACGACATCCGTATTGTTTTGTTCTGTAAAGCCTCACATACGTTTATACATAATAAAGTCCTAACATATAACCACATGATGGTTTTGTATTGCCAGATAATTATCTGACTGATGAACCCTAGATCTGAGCTTTGTTTTCTGATATGATTATGAGTTTGCTCTTTGATAACATGAAATGATAATGATACTTGCTATGAATATGACATACATTGAAATACGTATAGTTTGTACCTTATTTCTGTTCAGGTTACTGTTGAGATTACTATTCCGGTGTTCGTACTCATGCTAGGTCATCGGCTAGTAAGGACTACTGCTGACGAATCTGGATTTTTTACAAACTGAACTAAATCGAGTTCAAATAACAACAAGGCTCGCAGACCTCCGGCTGGATTTGACTTTGAGATGAAGGAAGCTAGTCTATTATTTTTTCTTTCAGGCACTTATGTTATAATAACTATGTAACACTCAATCTAAGTTCTACAAGGGCAATATGTAAGGCTTAAAACTATGAGTTGAGTTTCACACTTAGAAATTGATAACAATGAATTTCAAGTTTACACCACATGATAAGGTCGAAACAAAGTAAAACATAAAACCCATAATGAGATATACTAAGCTCAATCTAATTTGATTGAGTGTTAGTGTGATCGATAACAATAGAACTGAGGCCGAATGATGACCGAGACTTATGGGTGTTAGCCAATTCTAGGGCTAACACATAAACGCACACAAATCGTCTATAACTTATACTTATAAGTTACAGACATGGTGAAATCAATACAGGATCGTGAAAACAACATCACGTACAATAAAGAGCGCGACCATTCTTGTTTATACTTAGTCAACCACATCAACAACAAGGTGAGTTCATACGCCCCCTTTTCTAATCTTAATTGATTTTAAACTCTCGGGGCCGAGAAACATGCTAAATCTTTTATTTACTTAAAAGTTTTAGTACAACATATTGTTTATACTCTGATTTAGATAATATTGCTTGACTTATTATCGCTTATCATTGTATGCATGCTTGTATGATCATAACACACTGAGAAAACTAGGATGAAACATGATAATGTAGTTTCATGAATCATCAACACAAGAGAATAACGTAGTTGTAAGATTCTATCTTATAACATTTAATATTTCTTACAAGAACAAACAACAAGATTATCACAGGTGAACATGATGACAACAACAACAAACATGAATGATATGAAGATAATATATCTTCATAATATCATTCTCTATCGGAGTTAGCTAAGTGAAATGGGACAAGTTCTTATAACACTATGCTTATAACTAGGTGAAAACTATGAGATAACACGAAACATATATCATCCACCACCTAAGTCGACTAAGTGTTGTAAGAATAGCTCTTACAATACTGTAGTGGCAACAGGGTGACCATATGGAACAACAAGAATGATAATCATGATAATGTAATTTCATGATAACAACATCATTCACACAAGAACTAACAATGTATAATAAGACAAGTTCTTATATAACTTTGTTAACAACAACGAGAACACACGACATTGAGAACAAACAACATTGATGAACACACTACAATTGATTACTATTGAACTGTCTGTATTATATCATGACAATCATGTGCCATGTATTCAAGTTGATCATTGTAAGTCCCTCACACAAATCGCTGACTAGTTAGTTTGACGTGACTAAACTGACGATAGCATAGTGGCACCATAGGTTTGACAAACCTCCAGCTTGTAGGGCTGGTATGTTTATCGTATTGATCATTGGCTGGTAACGTATGACGGGTGACAGGGCGACGAACAGTCAGGGTCTCGTAAGCGACACATGGTGATATTAATCTACGGTGATAATTGTAATTAATCCATCCATTCTATTGACTAATAGACTGAGGAATTGATTTCTCTCATGTCACAATACTGGTAATAGTTTCGATGAGGTCTATGGGAATACAAAGTGGTAGAGGTAAATTGGATGCATTGTAATCTGATTATGTGATGATTGCAATGGATTCCTTTTAGGCTCTATGCACTTCAAGCGGAGAACATACATCAAATGGTTAACTAACACTTCTAATATTAGTAGTGATTAACAGTTAATGTAACATCTGTGCCGGAAACGTCACTGGAACAGTGATCTAAACAGGAACATGAACAGTAATCAGGTATGAACTTTATGTAATCCAGTATATTTCATATTCATGTCAAGCATTGCTATCATTTTATGTTATCATAACGCAAGTTCAGAATCATTTCAGAGAATAAAAGCTCAGAATTATGGTTCATCAGTCAGATATTTAGCTGACGACACAGAACCATCATGTGATTATTTTGTTAGGACTTTATTACGTATAAACGTATGCGAGGCTTTACAGAACAAAACAACACGGATATCGTTATGTGAATGCTAAACCGACGGATTATTCGTGTAGGTGACGATCTGTACGAATAAATCTGAATGTTTAACGTTCTGAATGATTTCTGATAATTAGAAAACAATATTGAAAAGTATAGTTATCGTCGTGTTCGTACGGGTGACGATTTGAACGAATACGCGCGGCGACCGTACGATTCGATTTTAAACCGTAAATTAATTATTTCTGAAAATGGTAAATAAATAAAAGATAATTAGTTAATTTATTAGGAATCACAACCTAAAATAATATTTCAAATTCTTGTTTTAAAACCGAGTCGTTTCGTTACGAAAATAATGAGAAACCGACGTTTTTACGCGAAACCAAGCGAAACCGAACGAACCAGAACGAACCCGGGTATATTCAAGCCATTTAATGTGGCATTTATGGCCACACCAACCCCACCTGCCAGATTCAAACCCCCTTTCTCGTTCATCTCTCTCTCTAGTTTCTCTCACCAGAACCATCACCTTCCCTCTAAGTTTCCTTACTCATTTCTTCACGAAATCAACTCATTTTAGTGTCAAAACCACCCTTATAGCTTGTAGATCATAGAAGTACAACAGATCGAGACTTGGATCCATCCGAATCGAGCTAAAGATCTGTTTTTTGTTGCGTTTTAGGGTTTTAAAAACCCTATTTCGACCCCCTTGTAGAAACCGACTAAACCACTTCAAGGCCTTAGGAAATCACCTCACACACTCTTAGGATAGAGTAGGAACCAGGGGGATACCATCTCCTTTGTTAAAGCATGACTCTTAGGGGCTGTACATGAAGGTGTTCGAAGGGCCGAATGACCCCTAGCAGGTCGGCGAATGACTGGTCAGACGGCTAGACCCATTCGGCCGAACCAAGTGTTTCGGGCATGCTCATTCGCCAGTGATCCCTTCGACCTAGACTCATTTGGTCGGCACTTTCTCCTTCGGCCACCACCTTCATTCGCCCACGTCCTAGTCGCCAAAATCCTATTCGGCTGCTTGAACGGCGAAT
Organism: Mikania micrantha; assembly: GCA_009363875.1. Classification (NCBI taxonomy): domain Eukaryota; kingdom Viridiplantae; phylum Streptophyta; class Magnoliopsida; order Asterales; family Asteraceae; genus Mikania; species Mikania micrantha. The sequence continues at coordinate 9,563,344 of CM018698.1, forward strand.
GAAGCAGCCCCTCAGTCGGTCACCTCCTTCGGTCCGCCCAAACCCTTTGGTTCAACCATACTCTGTCGGCCCAGCAACACCATTCGTCGCCCCACCTTTAAGCTATGCTCATTCGGTCGAGACCACTCCCTTCGGCAGTCATCCATTCGACTAGATCACTCACACGGCTACATTTATTCGCCCCATGAGTGTTCAAACAAGTCGATTCGATACGGGTTGATTATGCATGAAAAACGTGGAAAAGAACGTAAGTGTGCTTGGGTATGCATGCATAGAGCCGAAGGGGTGTGTGTGTGCATGTGCATGCATGGGAGTAGGTTTCACATGTGTATGCATGGGAAAAGAATAACAAGGTGTCCTTTGTATGAACTCAACACATATGTTCTAAGGGTCCACATAGATTTTAATCTATCAAATGTCCTTAAAGTAAACAATGAAACTAGTAGAGTTTTAAATAACAAGAGTTTCCCTAAAATCATATTGAAGTCCAAACATAGGTTGTGAACATTCTTTGAGTTAAACACACTTGAGAATTCGTTGGAGATCAATGGTTTAATCTAAGGTTATGTAAGTAACTTAGATGATTGAATCGAATTACCTAGGTCGAATTATTCAAGAATTTTGATCAGTTGTCACTTGGAAGGTCAAAGTCGAGTATTGGGCCCGAATTTGGCCCAATGGGCTTAACCTAACATCATGTTACTTATATCCCTCTTTCAAATAATTATGTTTTAGTAAATGAAATGACTTATAAACTTTGTTAAACTACGATAAATTATGCTTTCTAAACCCTTAATATAAAATGGAATAACTTTAAAAGGTTTTAATTAAAGATTGTAAATGAATAATCATGGGATAAGGGTACTCATGGGTAATAAGTTAGATTATGTTAGATGAGGTCTTAGAAACACATTAGTAATCTAGGACATTTAGTTGCACGCCGAGACCAAACCCTAGATACGACTACTGTTATACGTACTTATCGTATTCGAATTCTTTTAAAACAACTCAGGAACCGAAGATACATAGGCTACAACAACGAGCACGCATTTTTTGGTAATTCTATACAAAGCAACACATGTGAGTTCATTGCCCCTTTTCTAACATTTTGTTTTAAAACGCGGGTCTGAGAAGCATGCGTAAACTATTTTATTTAAATTGTTTACTTAAATGCTTTTATTCATTTTATGTTTTGTCTTTATGTTTGTTGATACTCCTAGACTCCTGTCTAGGTAATTATGATACATAACCAACAATCAAGTTAATTAAATTACTCTCATGAGTAATACTTTGAATCTAAGACTCTAAACAAACCATTAGTCCATCAAGCTTAAATTCAAGAACCTAAATTCAAAGCGAAATCAAAAGAACTAAAACTAAAGATCATGTTCAAAGAAACCTAATTCAGTGTGTGATCTGAAAACAAAGGATCCTAATCAAGAATCAAATATCATTGTGAAATCATGGGAATTCTAAAGATCAAAATCAAGAGACTCAAGGAAATCAGAAATCATGAAATTTGTGTGAATCATTGAAATAATGAAATCATTACAATCTAATGAAATCATTAATACTTGAGTTAAGGTGGGTGTCAGTTGTATAGAAATCAAGACCACGTGTAACACACATAAAGTCCCGGCATAAATAGTAGACTCTTGTAGTCAAGCTATATGGGCAATAACGTGAACTATCAAATGGAAATCAATATCAAAATCAAGAGAATCAAAGAGATCAAGAATCAAAGGATATCCGTAAAGTCCCGGCATGTACAGTAGACCAATGGGTCAAGCTGATATGGGCATCATTAAAATCCCGGCACGCTCAGTTTGACACCTTGTGAGTCAAGCTGATATGGGTCACGTGTGAGAGGGTACAACTTGGATAACCACCAACAACTAAGTCTAATTGATTGAGTCCAATAAGGCCCAATCATCATGTCTTAGTTGTAATGAAATGTTTAATTATTAACTTATTAACCATTTAATGTATGTTTCTACAATTGTTTTTGGGAAATCATGAAGACATGGTGAACCCAAGAAATCAGAGTATTTTAAATTGTGGAAATCAAACTTTCAACATAGTAGTGAGTGTAGGTAAGAATGCTTAATTATCATTAATATCAATGTCCTATGCGGCTTAGTATGTGGTGGGATGGCGTCTGGGTGGGCTTGTAGGCTCGACTCAGGGGTATGCCCTATATATAAGCCTACCGAGCTGGATGATACAGGTGATGTTAACGAGGTTAAGGTTGTTACCGAAGATGTTATCAGTGTTATCATGTGTGTTTTAAATTGTTAAACAGAGTGCTTAAATGTTGGATGATCATAGAATGGAATGGTGGGTAAAATGCTTAATTATTATTAATATCAATGTCCTATGCGGCTTAGTATGTGGTGGGATGGCGTCTGGGCGGGCTTGTAGGCTCGACTCAGGGGTATGCCCTGTATATAAGCATACCGAGCTGGATGATACAGGTGATGTTAATGAGGTTGAGGTTTTACCTAAAAGGTTCACAAATCTATTTTTCAATGACAAAATTTCATGAACTCACCAACCATGTGTTGACTTGATCTTTTTGCATGACTTCTCAGGTGACGAACAGGTCAATTAAGAAGTCATTACTTTTGGACTAGGACTTCAGTTAGAAGACATAGTATTTTTGGACCTGCATTATTTTGAAACATCATTATACAATATATTTTTGTATATCTTGTGCAGATACAAGATAGAAATTTATGATGTTGATGGTAGATTTATATTGTTAAATTATAAAAAATACTGATGTAATTTAACCATGTAATTCTATTCTATTTAGAATTTCTCATTATTATCATGTGCAATGTAAACAATCTGATCATCACGATTATCACTCACGATATCGCGCCCCGAGAACCTTCCGCCCGACGGGGACTTCGATCCAACCCCGCCGGCTCGGGTTGTGACAGTTAACACCACAAGCAATAGAATAATAACAAGGATAAGATTAAAATTAATCTATTTTCCTTAACACACGGAGGGCTTATCAATACTTTGGTTTGATAACTGAATCGCTCATACTATATTATTCTACATACAAAACAATCGGTGATGAACGTAAACAAATAGGTGAACATCAAACGGATTGAACAGGTGGAATGAAAATGGGTATCTATAGTTGTATTGCAAATGGTGTGGAGTTCTAATAGTTATGCGGTGGGATGTTGGATGCGGCTGGTTCCCCTACATATGCCCTATATATAAGCATAACTAATAGGATGAGATACTATTTGTAAATATAACTGCGGAGAGGCCATTGTGTGAACGGGTGAATCAAACATTTACAAGTATCATGTATGACATTGTGACTGTGTATGTGAACAAATCAATGTTTTCAATTATCAAACTTATGAACTCACCAACCTAGTGGTAACTTTGTTTAAATGCATGTTTTCTCAGGTGACGAACATGTGTAGTCACCAGCATCAGAAACATAGCTGGTGGACTTTTAGAAGACCTAGCTACATTTTGTGTCGTGCATACTTTTGGAATGAAAAAAACAATGAATCATCTTTTGTAGATCTTGTGCAGTTACAAGATAATAACTCATTGAATCTCTTGAATAGATTTACTTAGTTAAATTATGAACGAAACAATATAATTTAACTTTGTAATTCTATATCATTGTCATGGTAGCATTTCTCATTTATATATCATGTGCTATGCAAACAATCTGATCAATTTGATAATCAAACGATATCACGCCCCGAGAACCTTCCGCCCGACGGGAAAGTTGATCCAGCCCGCCGGCTCGGGGTGTGACAATAGTTGCATGTGCGAATTAAGAGCAAAATATATCAAATATTCTATACGAGCTTTCGAATAATCAATAAGAAACTTGTGTGATAAAATAAAAATTGAAAATTGAAAGTAAGAGCAAAAAGTTTCAGTTAAACCACTCAAAACATCAAATAAACATATTTATATCTTAAACTGTGACCGTCACACCCCGAGCCGGCGGGCTGGATCGACTTTCCCGCCAGGCGGAAGGTTCCCGGGGCGTGATATCGTTGTGATAATCGAAATGATCAGATTGTTTACATAGCACATGATAAATAATTGGAAATTCTAACATGACAATGAAATAGAATTACAAAGTTAAATTACATTGTTTTCTCATAATTTAACTAAGTAAATCTAATCAAAAGAATCAATGAGTTTATATCTTGTAACTGTACAAGATATTCAAAAAAAGATGATTCACAGTTTGTCATTTAAAAGTACGCAACACCAAAAAGTAGCTACGTCTTCTTAAAGTCCACTAGCTATGTCCCTGAATGTCTGGTGACTAGACATGTTCATCACCTGAGAAAAACATGCATTGAAACAAAGTCAACACTAGGTTGGTGAGTTCTTAGTTTGATAATTGAAAACAATTGATTTATTGTCATTCACGTTCCCAATGTTACCCCCAAGTCTTTTTTATGAATGTTTCATTTGTTATACACAATGTCCTGTCCATAGCTATACTTACAAATGGTATTTCATCCAATCAAGCATGCTTATATATAGGGCATACGAAAGGGTCGAGCCTACAACCCGCCCGGACGCCATCCCACCACATGCTCGACAGGACTTAACACCGCTTGTAATATATCTATGGATACCCATTTCATTTCACCCATGATTCCCCAGGTATGATTATCCCCACATTTGTAAAAGAGACTTAATTGTCTCTGTTAGCTATTCCTTAAGGATTAGCCCGGCGTGTAAGATATCATCCTCGATATATAGAACAAAACTTAATAGTTTTTGTAGCTGATCATTACTGATTAGCCCGGAGTGTAATATATTCCCCTGTATGATTAACTCCAACCTTTGGAATAGAGACGTAATTCTCTCTGTTAGCTATTCTTTACGGATTAGCCCGGAGTGTAAGATATCCTCCTCGATATCTACAGCGAGACGTAGTAGTCTCTGTAACTTTCAGTACTGTCCAGTCCGGTCTGTAAGATATCCTCCCCACGATATCTATTTGAATGAAAATTCCGAGTCTTTAGGTATGTGATTTCTGACTGGTTTGGAGTGTAGGGTATCCTCCCCATGATACCTAGATTGAGACATAAAAGTCCCAGTGGTTGCCATTTCTGGCCAACCCGGTGTGTAAGATATCCTTCCCTTGATACCTATTTGAATGAATATGTTTCCAAGACTTTAGAAAGTTAATAATTTGAATGTTATCACATACCATGCTCGATATGATTTTAATGAATCGAGTCAACTACATTTTCAATAAAATGAAGTTATAACTCTTTTTGGTATGATGTTTATTAGGAGTGCTGTAAGTGTTATGGTCATTTACATAGGTCAACCAAGTGTCTTATTCTAAGAGTGTGATCTCAACAAGATAAACCCAACATGATAGTCTATAGCCTTGTATTACGAAATCTTGTCTTAATAGCCTATGGTAGCATGTGTAGGGAATGAGATCCCATTAGTATGTTTTCACGATATCCCACTCGATATCGCAAGTAATAGTCTCAACTGTTATCTCTTTGTTGTGTGTTTCTATTGACATTAACAAAGTATTATAAGAACTTGTCTTATTGCACGATGTTAGTAATGTGTGAATGATCTTGTTATCATGACGTTATGTTATCATGATTATAATTCTTGTTGTTGTAATTGTTATCATCATGTTACTACTTGATTATCCCGTTGTTTAGTCATGTAAGAATAATAAGATGTTGTAAGATATATTCTTACAATTGTGTTATTCTATTGTGTAGATGAGTTATGAAGTTGTATTATCATATTCATCTTAGTTATCCCTGTCATATCATGATCATACAAGCATGCATGCAATGATAAATGATAATAAGTCAAGCAATATTATCTAATCAAAGTATATGAAATATGTTAAACTAAAACTTTTAAATAAATAAAAGTTAAGCAAGTTTCTCAGGCCCGATAGTTTAAAATCAGTTAAGATTAGAAAAGGGGCGTATGAACTCACCTTGTAATTGTTGGGGGTTGAGTTAGCTTTATCGAGAATGCATGCGCTCTTGATTGTACTTGTTGTTGTGTTCGCGATCCTGTATTGATTTCACCTTGAGTATGTGTTTATGTGTGTGTGTTTGTGTTAGCCCTAAAGTTGGCTAACACCTCTTGGTCTTGGTCATCATTCGGCCCTTATTCAATTATCATATTTCCTTTACACTTAATTGTTTTGAGTTAAAGCTTTGTATGTAATATTATGTTACACTTGTCTTATCCATAGTTAATCTTGTAGATTTGAAATCCAAATTAGTTCCTAAATAACACTTAGGTTTTGCATCAAGCTTGCACATTACCCTTGACATCCTTTGTAGCATGTTTGAAGAACAAGGCGTTATGATATATGAGGTTCATCAACCCAAAGAGGTTTCCACCACCTTTGTAGTATTATACCATCATAATCACACATGTTAATTACATAAGTGTTAGAAGTGTTTGTTAGCATTGTAATTATGAGGACCAATTCCACTAATATTGGGCCGAATGAGCCATAGTGGGCCGAAGATTCACCTGGGCTAGGCTGAGGGAATTTGGGCCAAAAAAATAAGTGCTTGGGCCAATCGAACCATGTCGAATCAAACTAGTGGCCATGGGCCAAGTGAGTTTGGGCTGAATACTTGCTGTTGGGACGAAGGTGTGAGGATCGAAACGGTAGGCTGTGGGCCACTATTGGGCCGAAAAGCTTGCATGGCTTAGGGTCCTTGGTCGAATAAAACTAGCCTGGGCCTACTAGTATTACAACCGAGTAACGGTTTGGGTCAGCGAACCTTCTTGTCTCAACCAAGGTTCGCAAAGGTCACAACCCTATCAAGGTTCGGTCAAATGCATAGGTTCGGCTAGGTGGGTTCGTCCATGATCTTAGATTCCTGGTTCTTGAGGTTCGCCGCTCAATAGGTTCGGTGGTGACGATCCGTGGCTTCCAAGGTTCGGTCGAGTGGAGGGTTTGCATGGAGTGTTCGTGTGATTAAAGGTTTGGCCAGGAACAGGAGGTTCGCAGCTCTCATGGTTCGGTTGATAGGGGTTCACCACAACAGGTTCGGCTATGGTTCGACCACTGCAGGTTTGGTGAACCCCTAGGGTTCGTTGATGATGGTTCGTGGCAAGCGATTCGGTGACACAGGTTCGCTGTTCTCATGGTTCGGCCATCCTTGCTCCATCCACAGGTTCGGCCGTAGCTGCACCCACACGAACCATGCGTATCACCATCATCATCGATCCCTAATTTGTTGTGTGGTTGTTCCCTTGGTAGTGTTATACGGGGATGGCTTCTCGAGTGTGTAAGGTTCGAAGAAAGCAGTGTAGAACTGGCTAGAGTTGGTTGGGTTGAACAAAGGGTATAAAAACCGTATTTTTCGTGTAACTCAAGCTTCCATACCTTGATTTTTTCTGGGTAAATCTTCAGATCAGTTGTACTTCTAGGTAGAGGACGTTTGTAGCTTCGATTTGGCACCAAGATCTCCAAAAATGGTTGAGATTTGTGTGAGAAATGTTAGAGAGAAGTTAGAGAGAGAGAGGGTGGCCGAAAATTAGGTTTAGAGAGAGAGTGGGATGTGGAGAAATGAAAGAAATGGGCTCATTTAGGGTATTTATACCCCGAGCGTGTTCGGGTTCATTTTGGTTGCTCGGTTTTCGTTTTCGTCGCGTTTCCGGCGCATAAAAAAAGTGTTTTATGAATCTTTTAGGTAGATAGTTTTCTCAGACTATTTTGATGAGTTTTAAACTTGTAAAACATAATTATTATGTTTCCTTTATTTTTACTACTTCGATCACGATTAAATCGTTAATCTTTGCTATTCCGTTACTAAATTCCAGTTCCGTGTAGTTTTACTAAGTTATTTGATAATTTCTTTTTAGATGGAAAATTCTAAATTATATTATTTTTATTTTCATTATTCTACAGTTCGTTTCGTCAGAAAATGTCACTTACGCGCGTTTTCGTACAGAGCGCTAACTGTACGAACACGATCGTATGTGAATCACAGATATGTGTGTGTGAATCGTCACCCACGCAAACAGGTTGTCAGTTTATTATTCGTGTACGATACTGAGTTATTGTTTTGCATTAGACTTTCTCACAACCGGACGCAGTTAACTCACTTGATTGCACATAATCACACTTGTAATTATTGGATTTACATTGCTTTCGTACTGAGTTGTCGGCCAACTGATTCCTGTTATCTATGGATATCAGATCGCAACCGATATATTCTTGTTATTTGATTGTAAACTGTTGTTTGTTTTGAGTTGTTGTACTCATAGTATTTAAGTTTTCACTTAAACAAATACAACTGTTTCATGTTTTCTGAGTTATGTTATCACACACACTGTTCATGCACTGTATTTACACACAGTAAATAGTGAAATACACACACCGTACGGACTTGGCGGACGGTCTGGTACTGGTTGTCACAGTCTCCCCTTGTTAAAGAAATTTCATCCCGAAATTTAAACGTCATTGTCGGGTACTACTTTTTCTTTGTATAGATGGAGATGTTTTGATATCACATGTTTCTCATGTTCTCCGGTTTACACGGAGTTGTGTTTAAAGTTTCATCAAGTCTTTTTGATGTAATACGGATTCGTTTTCAGTCTCTCGACCGCACGATCCGAAATGTCTGTGTTTCCTCAACAAGGTATGTTTGTCTGGAATTTAGCTATTCTCATCGAGCCTAAGCTTTGTGTAAATCTGTGACACCCCGTAAATTCCAGGTCAGTTTATTATTTATTTAAACATTTATTTAAATGATTTATGTACACGTGGCATGACGGTACAAACACTGACACAAACACGATAATTCGGTGAATTATTGCAGAACGCACACACGTGTCTAAGAAAACACGAACGTTGGTGAACGTTTAGCACACTGTGTAACAAAACACTCGAAACCTCACGGAACACTCGAACATTGAACTTGGAACTTCAAACAAGGCCAAACGATAGTTCGAAAGTGTGAAAATGGCGACGAACGCATCGAACTAATGAAAATGGGCCTATTGGGCTCTTCAGGGGATCTATCGCGCTACGCGAAGGCCCACAAGGACCCTGTCGCGGGTACACGATAGGTGGGTGGGGGAAATTTGAACCCCGAACTCCCTCGCGCTACGCGAGACCCATCTTGCATGTCGTCGCGCTACGCGAGACCCATCTTGCATGTCGTCGCGCTACGAGACAAGGCCCAGTTCACAGAAATCTTTATAAAACCAAGAAAAATCATTACCAGCCACCCTATTATGCATTTCTCGAGTTCCAGACCATCTAAGCTCGTCCCTTTCACCTGTAAATCTTCATCAAGACCCCTGGAAGCCATTGATACATCCCTGAAAGCTTGGAGGTGAATGTTAGAAGGCTTGACATCCACCCTTGGAGCTCGAGTCCACCATCATCACTTCGTTGCTGCTAAGAACAAGCTGTCCAGGAGTTTAGGAGGCTGATTTAGCATCAAACTAGAAGTTCCAGAAGCTCTAGAGGTAGTCTTTACATCTCTTATGGCTTAATAACACTACTACACCCACAATCATATGTTAGATCGCACATGCAAGCACATATCCTTCTCATACACGAGATTCACTTATGGGTTTGATGATTTTAAGGTGTTATATGATGATCTAGGATGATTAGAATGCATATTATGATGATTCATGATGTTGTGTATGCATAGGTTTCATGATTTGGTCACTAACAAGTGAAAAACCCACATGCATGTATGATCCATGGCATGTGGGATGATTTTTAATATTTAGATGTACTTTTTGATGATATTGGAGGATGATTACATGCTTAGATGATGTTAAATGGTTAAAAATGCTATTTGCTCTGAACATGCAAAATATAGTAACTCTTTAGTTACATCTTGTTGATGAATGTTGAAAGATGGTCATGCAAGTATATGAGATTGTTATGAGAATGATAAAATGATGATTAGAAGCTTAGGGATGAGATTTGGAACTTGATTGTAGTCATACATGATAAACTTCTATTTTTAGTAACTTTTATTGATGAAATGATGCTTGGTGATGAATTTGGCCATGTTGGTATGTTTACATGATGCAACATGGTTTATTATGATGTTTTGTGACATAAAAATGGATTAGAATGGTTTAAAATAATCACTTCTATGCAAATGGGCAAAGTTACTATTTATAGTAACTTTATTTTTACAAAACCGATTTATGAACATTTTGTATGATTTGAAAATGCTAAGTGGCTTAAAATGTTGAAATATGATGATTCTATGTTAAATTAGATGGTTTCCAATATCACATATGCTATAAATGGAAACTTTCCATATTAGGAAACTTTTATGTTCAAACATGATGAAAATGACTTATGTGACTTTGTATGATAATGTGCTATTTGTTAACATGATCACGTAGGACTAATAAGCATGCTAGAACTATAAAAACCGATATGCTTTGTGAACTTGCCAAAAATGGAAACTTACTATATATAGTAAGTTGTCCATAAATGCGGATTGCGCGTTTGCACACTACGAGCACTTACACGATTGCTACACGATTCACAACCAACACACGGTTAACCAACGGGTCGTTGACTTGACACGGTCAACTTTGGTCAAACACGGTCAATGTGGACCAACAAGAGCAAACATGGTCATTATGGACCAACACATACAAACATGAACCACCAAGGGTTGTTGAGTACAAACACGAGCACTAACACGAACACTAGCACGGTCACTTACACAAACTCACGTACGATATACGATATAGGTTGCCGGTGACCGACGCGCTTACTACTCCAGGAGCTTATGCATACTTTCGTTCATTTCACTAACACGAGTTTACGGCCCCTATTTAACTCTTTTACAAGCTTTTCAAACAGGGGGAGAATACTAGTTGCATCGAGTCAAACATCTATTACTATACAAACATTTTATTGTGTATGCTGGTTTATTGGACAAACATTAAGTGTTGAACTCGTAACAAGCCCTCACAAATTCTTACCGTTAATGTACGAACATCATGGTAGGTTTGAATGGATCCGTTTGGGTGTGACTAACCCCACGTGGCACAATATTGACGGATGTCATAACACGTGAAACTCTGACCTAACTTACTGTGTTCACGAGACACAGTGGAGGCAAGGACAAACAAGTCTAGTTCGGTAGTGACGCACTGGCATTTGGAACCTAGGGCTCGGTACTAACAATTGATAAACAACATGATACACGATTTCTTATTACTATATGTATATCAAAACCTGTGAACTCACCAACCGTTGTGTTGATACTTTTTTTCTAAACTTGTATTCTCAGGTAACTAATAGAGTTATGGATACTCAGGAATGCACACTTAAAGGACGAGCAATAGGAACCTCATGCACTTCTGTTTTGCTTTTGAGAACAATTTAACTTTTATGCTGTTTGAAACAATGATGTATTAAACTAATTACCTTTCCGCTGCATTTGTTAAATACTTGATTTCCGCTGCAATATGATTTAATATTCAGCTGCAAACTCTTTTACTAAGTGTATGTCAAACAGTGTTTTGAAATTCCATATAGAGTTGTTCCATATGAGCTTGAGCTGTGATTTTGGCCACGTCACACCCACGTGGATTGACACCACGAGTGGGAATTTGGGGGTGTGACAATATCTAAGGAATGAGAAGATGTAGCCCGACTGTTTATGGTGATCGAATAATCATCGGATTCACTGGAAGTGTTTGGTAGTTTGGCATTTAAATCCAAATTCTATTTGTGTACACACCCATAGTGGTATCTCGAGTCGTTACAACAATTTCATGGTACTTAACGTTCGCTATGATTCTTATGCTCGCGTGTTATTTCTTGTCGGGAGAAACCTCTCGTTTTATGGTAGGACAACATTGACGAATCTAATTGTGGGTTTTCGCACCCAAGTAATAGGATTTATGAGTGCATCTCTGTTGTTCACTGTAATGACATGAGGAAGGTTTTTATTGAATTAGATGACTTCAACCCTATCAGGGACAAAACATTGGTTCTGGCGATGGTGTTGACACCACTCATGTCCATTGATTTGAATTTCCAAGGTATGCGTTTATTCACTAAAGGTAGGTGAACAGTAAGTTCATGTCATTTACACCTGTTTACCTCAAACTATTAAAATAGTGTAAAAGGTATTCCAGTGTTGCCCCAAATGTGAGTAAGTTTTAAACTAACTCTAAAAAGGCAAACGATAATCTATGCTAGTATTAAATAATACAACTGCAAAGATTTGGAATGAGAAGCGTACCAGCGTTGGTGTCAGTGTCCTAGCGAGCAGCAGCTGCTCCTATCCTGAATACACGTCCCCTCGGTGCTGGCCCTCTCGATAGCACCCTTTTTGGGCAGTCCTTCGCATAATGTCCTGGTTCCCCGCAGGTGTAGCAGGAAATGCGATCATTTTGTACAGCAGTTTGTGCCACTTCTTGAATAGCCATGTGCTGAGCAGCTTCGTTCTTGCAGAATTTAACCCAATGCCCCATCTTTCCACAATAAGTACATTATCTGCACTCGGCGTTTGGCTGATGATGATAGTTGCACTTATTGCAGAATGATGCCATGCTTGAATAAGGCTTGTGGTTCAGTTGTGGTTGTGTGGGCACCGCTTGTTTGGTAGTGGTGGTCATTGCGAAATTTTTAACGACCTTTCGTTTCTTTGTAGGGTGTGGTTCCAGCTCCGCGGTATTTCCAGACACTCTCATTAGTACCCCAGAGGGAACCATCACATCAGTCGATGTAGCTGTTAGAGTGACCGCCATCTCCAGTGTAGTTGGGTGTGCGGCAATCACATGCCCTTGAATGCAAGGCGGCAGTCCACCGATGTCACACCCCGGGCCGGTGGGAACGGATCGTGTTTTCCCGTCGGGCGGAAGGTTCCCGGGGCGCAATATCATTGGGTGATAATCAAATGATCAGATTGTTTACATAGCACATGAGATATAAATGAGAAATGCTAATCATGACATGAAATAGAATTACAAAGTTAAATTACATTGTACATCATAATTTAACTAAGTAAATCTAATAAAAAAGAATCAATGAGTTTATATCTTGAGCTGTACAAGATATACAAAAGTGATTCAATGTTTTGTCATATCAAAAGCATGCAATCAAAAGTAAGCTAGGTCTTCTATGAGTCCACTTGCTTATCACTTACATATCAGTATCTACACCTGTTCGTCACCTGAGAAAACATGTATTTAAAACAAAGTCAACACTAGGTTGGTGAGTTCATAAGTAAGTAATTGAAAACCGTTGAATTGATCATGCACACATTCACAATGTCATATTTGTTGCTTGTATACTTGTTTCACCTGTTCCACCCAATGGCCTCTCCTTAGTTATGTGTACAAGTAGTGTATCACCTGATTAAGTATGCTTATATATAGAGAATCACGAAAGGTTCAAGCCCAGACGCTATCCCACCACACACCCAACCAAGTTCCACACCACTTGCGATACAACTAAAGATATCCATTTCCCAATTATCCAATTTGTCCGCTGTGTCATCATATGTAGAATAATATAGTAAGAGGGGTTTAGTTATCAAACCGAAGTATTGATAGACCCTCGTTGAATTAAGGAATTTAGATTAATCAAATCTGATCCTTGTATTATTCTATTATCCGTGTGTTAACTGTTATGTTACACTTTTAATTTAATTAAAAGTATTAGTTAACTTTTCATCATGTGTCCCAAATGCAGCGTATAGAATCCGAATGGAATCCATTTTAATCCTCACGTAATCAGATTAAAATGCATTCCATTCTCTCCTATCCCGCCGTGTGATCCCAAAGTCTCAGTGTGGGATTGTCCTCATGTGATTAACAAAATTGAATAAGAACTTGTCTTATTACGTTATGATAATCACGTTTAAATGATAAGAATCCCATGAAGTTACGTTATCATGATCATCATTTACTGAAATCCATGTGATCCCAAAGAATCCGTGTGGGATTGTTCTCGTGTACTTTATAAAGTCGAATAAGAGCTTGTCTTAATACATTATGTTAATTATGTGTAAATGACAAGAATCCCATGAAGTTACGTTATCATGATCATCACTTACTGAAATCCATGTCATCCCAAAGTATCCGTGTGGGATTGTTCTCGTGTGCTTAACAAAGTCGAATAAGAGCTTGTCTTATTACATTATGTTAATTATGTGTAAATGACAAGAATCCCATGAAGTTACGTTATCATGATCATCATTTACTGAAATCCATGTGATCCCAAAGTATCCGTGTGGGATTGTTCTCGTGTGCTTAACAAAGTCGAATAAGAACTTGTCTTATTACATTATGTTAATTATGTGTAAATGATAAGTATCCCATGAAGTTACGTTATCATGATCATCATTTACTGTAAATGATAAGAATCCCATGAAGTTACGTTATCATGATCATCATTTACTGAAATCCATGTGTTCCCAAAGTCCCAATGTGGGATTGTTCTCGTTATATAATTAGATATGAACTGTTTAAGTAGTCGCTCATGTGGAAATAACTACGTGTTAGAAGTTATCATCTTATAACTAAGTTATTATAATGTGTTGATGATTAAGAAATTATCTTATCATAATCATCTGAGTTTCCCTGTTATCTCTTAATCATACAAGCATGCATACAATGATATATGATAATAAACAATTTAATATCATTTAATCAGATTATAACTAACATGTTTGATAAAACTTTTAAATAAATAAAAGTAAACATGTTTCTCAGCCCCGAGAGTTAAAATCAGTAAAGATTTAAAGTAAAAAGGGGCATAAGAACTCACCTTGTATTAGTTGGGTTTGACTTTGCTTAAACAGAAATGGACGCGCTCTTGATTGTACTTGTTGTTGACTTCACGATCCTGTGTTGAATTCATGTTGTTTGTAACTTGTAAGTATAATTCCTTCAGTATGTTTTTATGCATGTGTTGGTGTTATCCCTAATGTTGGCTAACACCTGTGAGTCTCGGTCATTATTCGGCCCTGGTTCATTTGTTATAAAATACACTGACACTTGACTATTTTAAGTTAAGTTTAGTACTTAGTGTGAAGAATTTTATGTTTCCTAAGTTTATTCTTGAAATCTCAAAACATTCATGTGGCATATCCTTCCCTTGTTCTGCTTGTATCCTTATAACCCATCCCGTGACAACTTAGGTTCATGGTTTAAGATTGACATATTATCATTATTTGAAATTGAATTGATTGTTGCTTATTTATCAATAAATTAAACAATCATCTTTGAAAAATTTAGTGATTTAGGTTTATAGTTTAAAGTTTGCCTTGTTATCTTGCTCAAACTTGAATTGTAAGAATACCCAATATTCATTATCACAATGGATTAGGTTATATCATTAGTAATGTGGGCCGAATAATCCATGGGCCGTAGGAGATGGTGGACCGAATTAGTGGCACTAGTTAAAACCACTAAGCCCCTTGGCCACACCAAAACTACTGGGCCGAGTGAGTGGGCCAGATTGTATATTGGGCCCTATCATTAAATCTGTGCAACAATGGGCTGAAGTGAGGGATTTGGGCCGCAAATTTACTGGCCAAAATAACTTGAATTGGGTCACACAGTGGATCGAAAGAGTTTTCTGGCCCAACTGATTGCTTCTGGCCGAATGAAGATATGACGGCCGAACAAGGAGCTTAATCGAATGTGGCTTCCAGACCGACGGAAGCTGATGCTTGAAGGTGTAATGTCGGTGAGTGTAGTTGGTCGAGTGAAGGTGCATGGCGACTGAAGATGTATGGCTGTCGAATAGAGTTGAGGTCGAATGAAACAGCCTGACGAATGGCTCCTGGTAGAATGAAAGCTTATATGGCCGAATGAAGGTGTTGGATTGGCTGGCGAATGGAGGAGGCTCGAATGGAGGTAGCTGTCGAATGGAGCATGGAACTGGACGAAAGAGACTAGGCCGAATGTGGCTTCTTCGGTAATGTGAGCCATTCGGATCTTTGCCATTCGGTGGGCTGTTTCCATCCGCACCTCCAGCGGCCATCTCTGTCCTAGGTCAAGCCCCATGTTGTTCCAGATGTGCTAGAATCGGTTTCGAGTTGGTTAGATTCAAAGAGGATGGCGTAGAACTAGGTTAGTAGAGGTGGCCGACCAAAGGGTTTGAAAACCCTAATTTTCGGAGATTTTGCAGTTCATTGCCTCGATTTTCAGTGGTTATGAGCTTAGATCCGTTGTACTTTCATGTAGAGAACGTCGAGGGCTACGCGTGGGCGAAAAAATCACTCAAATCGGATGAGAAATGAAGGAGTTATGGTGTTTGCAAGATCAAATTTGGTGATTTTTGGTGGTAGCCGGATTTTCAAGGTAGAGAGAGAGTGGAAGATGATGAAATGATGGAATAAGACTCATTTAGGGTTTAAATACTACGCGTGGTGTCCGGGTCCATTTCGGTTGCTCGGTTCGCGTTTTCGTGACGTTTCCGGAAAATTACGCGTAATTTAAATGGTTTTAAATAAAAGAAACTACTTTAATTATTTTGATGAGTTTCAAAATTGTAAAATATTATTTATCTTATTTTATTAAATTATTATCGTTCGTGACGTGTTTTCGTTTTCGTTTCGTCAGATCGCGTAACCTTCGCGCATAATTTGTTCGAATCGTCACTCGAACGAATACGACGATGGTTTTGCTTTCTGACTTTTGTTTTCTACTTTCCAGTCATTATTTCAGAACTCTAAACTCACAGATATGTTTGTGTGAATCGTCACCCACGCAAACACACTGTCAGTTCGTTATTCTGAAATAACACTGCATTTGTGTTTTAATTGTGTTTCCTCACTGTCGGACTCAACTATACATCCTGTTTTCACATTATTCTTGTACTGACTTGTCGGCCATCTGATTCCTGTCATCTGTGGTCATCAGATCGCAACCGATATGTTTCTGAATATTGTTTGAATACCGTTGTTTCTCATGATTTGTTGTGTTAACTGTAATTAAGTTTTCACTTAATAAACACAACTAATGTTTCAAATGTATGTTGTACTTAATGTATTTAAGTTTATACGAAAATACGTACAACGATTTCTTGTATTTAGGATTCTGTTAATACAATTACTGTTTAAAGTCACGTATGTACACATAGTATAAAGTGAAAGTACACATACCGTACGGACTTGCCGGACGATCTGGCACTTGCTGTTACAGTCTCCCCTTGTTAAAGAAATTTCGTCCCTAAATTTAAGCATCGAAGTCGGGTTTCAATTATCGAACAGATGGGGATACTTTGCTTTCATGTTGTCCTCGCGCTCCCAGGTAAACTCTGGTCCACGCTTGGAGTTCCATCGAACCTTTACAATAGGGATACGGCTTCGTTTCAGTCTCTTGACTTCACGTTCCATAATCTCTACAGGTTCTTCAATGAAATGTAATTGTTCATCAATTTGTATCTCTTCCAAAGGTATGATCAATGATTCGTCTGCTAAGCACCTCTTGAGATTTGATACATGAAACACATCGTGTACCCCACTAAGTTCATCAGGGAGTCTGAGTCTGTATGCCACAGGACCTATGCGTTGAGTAATCTCAAACGGTCCGACATACCGAGGTGCTAATTTGCCCTTAGCCCCAAAACGAACTACGCCTTTCCATGGGGACACTTTCAACATGACTCAGTCACCCACATCGAATTCCAAAGGCTTGCGCCGTTTGTCTGCGTAACTCTTTTGGTGACTACGTGTTGCTTGTAATCGTTGTTGAATCTGGGCAATCTTATCAGTAGTTTCCTGAATAAGCTCAGGCCTAGTTATTCTGGTGTCTCCCACTTCGGTCCAACAAATTGGAGACCGACATTTTCTACCATAGAGTGCTTCAAAAGGAGCACATCCAATGCTGCTGTGGTAGCTATTGTTGTAGGAGAACTCAATGAGTGGTAAATGTGTGTCCCAACTTCCACCGAAGTCTAGAATGCATGTTCTCAACATATCCTCTAGGGTTTGAATGGTGCGTTCGCTTTGTCCATCCGTTTGTGGATGCTAAGCAGTGCTCAAGTTAACACTTGTCCCTAAGGATTGTTGTAATGATTGCCAGAACCGCGAAGTAAATCGACTGTCCCGGTCTGAAATAATAGACAGTGGCACACCGTGCCTCACTACTATTTCATCAATGTATAGTCTTGCAAGTTTTTCCATCCTGTACGTTTCTCTGATCGGCAAGAAATGTGCGGACTTGGTTAATCTATCAATGATAACCCAAATCGAATCGTGTCCGCTGGAAGTGCGGGGTAGCTTGGTAATGAAATCCATAGCTATTTGTTCCCACTTCCATTGTGGTATCTCTGGTTGTTCCAGCAAACCTGAAGGTCTTTGGTGTTCAGCTTTGACTTTGGCACATGAGATACATTTGCCAACATAAGTAGCAATATCTTTCTTCATACCCGGCCACCAGTAAAATGACCTAAGATCTTGGTACATCTTATCGGCACCAGGATGAACTGAATAACGTGTCTTGTGTGCCTCGTCAAGTATGAGTGTTCGAAGTTCATCTACTGCTGGAATCCAAACCCGATCCAGATAGTAGATAACTCCGTCTTGTCTTGTCTCAAAATGTTTTTCGGCTCCGCGGTCGAGTTCTCGTTTCAAATTGTCTCTTGCCACTGATTCTTGTTGTGCTTGTAGAATGTGATCTCTCAAACTTGTTTGCACTGTTATTCCCATGGCACGAACGCGTAAGGGTTTGACTCTTTCCTTCCGACTCAAAGCATCTGCAACAACATTTGCTTTGCCTGGATGGTATTTGATCACACAATCATAATCGTTCAGGAGCTCAACCCAACGTCTCTGTCTCATGTTAAGCTCCTTCTGATCAAATATGTGCTGTAAACTCTTGTGATCTGTGAAGATAGTGCATCTGGTACCGTAAAGGTAATGTCTCCAAATCTTTAATGCAAATACAACAGCTCCCAGTTCAAGATCGTGTGTCGTGTAATTCTTCTCGTGTATCTTCAGCTGTCGTGAGGCATAAGCAATGACTTTGTCTCGTTGCATCAGAACACATCCAAGGCCCTGATGGGAAGCATCACAGTAAACTACAAAGTCATCACTGCCTTCTGGGAGTGTTAGGATTGGAGCATTGCACAATCTTTGTTTCAGTGTCTGGAATGCCTCTTCTTGTTTATGGGTCCACACAAAAGGTTCAGACTTCTGTGTGAGTTTGGTGAGAGGCAAGGCTATCTTGGAGAAATTCGAAATGAATCTCCTGTAATAACCTACCAATCCCAAAAATGATCGGATCTCTGTCGGTGTTGTAGGCACATCCCAGTTCTTAATTGCTTCTATCTTGGCAGGATCCACGTGAATACCATCATTGTTAATCACGTGACCTAAGAACTGAACTTCCCTTAACCAAAATTCACATTTAGAGAATTTGGCATAGATTTGTTCTTCTTTCAGAAGTTCCAAAACTGTCCTGAGGTGTTTCTCATGTTCTTTCTCGTTCTTTGAATAAATCAGTATATCGTCGATGAAGACGATCACAAACTGATCTAGATACGGCTTGCACACCCGGTTCATTGAGTCCATGAACACAGCCGGTGCGTTTGTTAATCCGAATGGCATCACCATGAATTCGTAATGACCATATCGAGTACGAAAAGCCGTCTTGGGTATGTCTTCTTCTTGTATCCGGAGCTGATGATAACTTGATCTCAGGTCTATCTTTGAAAAGTACTGTGCTCCTCGTAATTGATCAAACAAATCATCAATCCTCGGTAACGGGTACTGATTCTTGATGGTGAGTTTGTTGAGCTCTCGATAATCAATGCACATTCTGAAAGTTCCATCCTTCTTTTTGACAAAAAGAACCGGAGCTCCCCACGGGGAAAAGCTCGGTCGGATGAATCCTTTATCAAGAAGTTCCTGCAACTGATTGGACAACTCTTGCATCTCTGATGGTGCAAGTCTGTAGGGAGACTTGGCTACAGGAGTTGCTCCTGGAATCAAATCGATTCGGAACTGTACCGATCTCTTAGGTGGCAGTCCCGGTAAGTCATCCGGAAATACTTCTGCAAAATCTCTCACAACTGGCACATCTTGAATTTTGATTGCTTTCTTGTCTTTCTGAATCACATGAGCTAGAAATGCAACACATTGTTTCCGTAAGCACTTGCGAGCTTTCATGCACGAGATTATCTTAACACTGTGTTTCGCTTGATCTCCACGAATCTCCAAGACCTCATTGTTCTCCATAGGAATACGTAGTATTTTATCGGAACAGATGAACTCAACTCGGTTAAGAGATAGCCAATCCATTCCGATGATGATGTCAAAACTACCCAGCTCCATCGGTATCAAGTCGATGGAAAATGTATGATCACCAAGTGTTAGTGGGCAATTCCTAAGTACTGTGTCAACTGTAATCTGTTTGCCATTAGCTATCTCAATAGTATAAGGGGAGTCTAATGATTCCTCAACATGATTAAGATGGCTAGCAAAATCAGATGAGATAAAACTCTGATCCGCACCAGTATCAAATAATATAGAGGCATAGAAATCAGATAGAAGAAATGTACCCGTAATGACGTTCGGGACTTGTCTAGCTACAGCAGCTCCTATTAGAAAGGCTCGTCCTCTTGGTGTTTGAGCCCTTTGTTGATTTCTCTGGGAACAATCCCGAGAGAAGTGACCAGGTTCACCACAGTTGTAGCAAGACATGTGATCAGCAGCAGCAGTTGTGGCTGCATTGTTGTTTCTGTTTTGAGTCCTCTGACTCCCGCAGTAATTTGCTGTATGACCAAATCTCCCACAGTTGGTGCAGTGTCTGCACGGGACATTTGGTAGATGATGAAACTGACACGAGTTGCACAAAGGTGCTGTGCCAGTGTATGGCTTCTTGACCTGCAGTGGTGGTGGTTGATTAAGCATTGGAGCTTGAGTAGTGGCAGTAAAGTTTCTGGCCACCTTCTGTTTCTTTGCCGGCCTCTTGTCCGGCTTTCTTGAAGTTCCAGCTTTGGCTGAGTCAGCCTCTTTCTTGAGTGCCCCAGTGGCAACCATCATGTCAGTCAAAGATGCTGACAGAGTAACAGCTAACTCCATAGTTTTAGGATGAGCAGAAATCACATGCCCTCGGATACAGGGCGGAAATCCACCAACATATCGCTCGATCCTCTTCTCCAGTGCTGGCACCACGTCGGGTGCCAATGTAGCAAGTTCATGAAATCTTGTGGTGTAAGCCAGATGTCCACCACCAATCATCTCCAGGTTGAGAAGTTCAGTCTCAACCTTCTTCAGTTCATTCCTTGGGCAAAACTCTGCCCTCAGTAGTGCCTTGAAGTCATCCCAAGGCATGGACAGAGCCTCATCCCTGCCCCTTGTCTGAACTTGAGCGTTCCACCAAGTTAACGCCCGTTTGTTGAATGATCCAGCAGCATATCTCACCCTGTGCTGATCAGGACAGCCACTGATGTCAAGTGTGGTTTCCATCTTCTCAATCCACTGAATTAAGCCGACGGCACCTTCACTGCCACTAAAACTCGGTGGCTTACATCCTACAAAGTTCTTGTAGGAATAGTCTTGTTGTTGGCGAGTATTGCCGCTGCCTTCTCCAGATGAGTTGGCAACGTTGTTGCTGTTGTTGGTGTTGATGCGGTTCATCATTTCCGGGATCACATCCCTCAGTTGACTGGTCAACAAAGTAGCCAGTGCGATGGTAGCAGGGTCTAACTGATGAACTGGTGGAGGTGGAGGAGGAGGTGGTTGTGTCGGAGAGTCTGGAGGTGTAGGTGTAGAAGAATGAGGAGCAGAGTCCTGTAGTGGTGGCGGTAGTAAAGCAGGTGGTTGTCTTCGCGGCGGCATTCTGATCATAACCGAAAGAAAATCGGTTAGTGCAGTGATCAAAAGCAGAAGACATATGCAAATAGAATCCTATATCATAAGAACTCTACATGAGGGTCCCCAGGTTATAGTCTAGGCAAAACCGTTCAAGTAATATGACCTATATTTCTCTATAACCATGGCTCTGATACCAATCTGTCACACCCCGGGCCGGCGGGAACGGATCGTGTTTTCCCATCGGGCGGAAGGTTCCGGGGGCGCGATATCATTGGGTGATAATCAAATGATCAGATTGTTTACATAACACATGAGATATAAATGAGAAATGCTAATCATGACATGAAATAAAATTACAAAGTTAAATTACATTGTACATCATAATTTAACTAAGTAAATCTAATAAAAAAGAATCAATGAGTTTATATCTTGAGCTGTACAAGATATACAAAAGTGATTCAATGTTTTGTCATATCAAAAGTATTCAATTAAAAGTAAGCTAGGTCTTCTATGAGTCCACTAGCTTATCACTTGCATATCAGTATCTACACCTGTTCGTCACCTGAGAAAACATGTATTTAAAACAAAGTCAACACTAGGTTGGTGAGTTCATAAGTAAGTAATTGAAAAACGTTGAATTGATCATGCACACATTCACAATGTCATATTTGTTGCTTGTATACTTGTTTCACCTGTTCCACCCAATGGCCTCTCCTTAGTTATATGTACAAGTAGTGTATCACCTGATTAAGTATGCTTATATATAGGGAATCACGAAAGGTTCAAGCCCAGACGCTATCCCACCACACACCCAACCAAGTTCCACACCACTTGCGATACAACTAAAGATATCCATTTCCCAATTATCCAATTTGTCCGCTGTGTCATCATATGTAGAATAATAAAGTAAGAGGGGTTTAGTTATCAAACCGAAGTATTGATAGACCCTCGTTGAATTAAGGAATTTAGATTAATCAAATCTGATCCTTGTATTATTCTATTATCCGTGTGTTAACTGTTATGTTACACTTTTAATTTAATTAAAAGTATTAGTTAACTGTTCATCATGTGTCCCAAATGCAGCGTATAGAATCCGAATGGAATCCATTTTAATCCTCACCTAATCAGATTAAAATGCATTCCATTCTCTCCTATCCCGCGATGTGATCCCAAAGTCTCAGTGTGGGATTGTCCTCATGTGATTAACAAAATTGAATAAGAACTTGTCTTATTACGTTATGATAATCATGTGTAAATGATAAGAATCCCATGAAGTTACGTTATCATGATCATCATTTACTGAAATCCATGTGATCCCAAAGTATCCGGGTGGGATTGTTCTCGTGTACTTAACAAAGTCGAATAAGAGCTTGTCTTATAACATTATGTTAATTATGTGTAAATGACAAGAATCCCATGAAGTTACGTTATCATGATCATCATTTACTGGAATCCATGTGATCCCAAAGTATCCGTGTGGGATTGTTCTCGTGTGCTTAACAAAGTCGAATAAGAGCTTGTCTTATTACATTATGTTAATTATTTGTAAATGACAAGAATCCCATGAAGTTACGTTATCATAATCATCATTTACTGAAATCCATGTGATCCCAAAGTATCCGTGTGGGATTGTTCTCGTGTGCTTAACAAAGTCGAATAAGAACTTGTCTTATTACATTATGTTAATTATGTGTAAATGATAAGAATCCCGTGAAGTTACGTTATCATGATCATCATTTACTGTAAATGATAAGAATCCCATGAAGTTACGTTATCATGATCATCATTTACTGAAATCCATGTGTTCCCAAAGTCCCAATGTGGGATTGTTCTCGTTATATAATTAGATATGAACTGTTTAAGTAAGAACTATTTAAGTATTCGCTCATGTGGAAATAACTAGGTGTTATAAGTTATCATCTTATAACTAAGTTATTATAATGTGTTGATGATTAAGAAATTATCTTATCATAATCATCTGAGTTTCCCTGTTATCTCTTAATCATACAAGCATGCATACAATGATATATGATAATAAACAATTTAATATCCTTTAATCAGAGTATAACTAACATGTTAGATAAAACTTTTAAATAAATAAAAGTAAACATGTTTCTCAGCCCCGAGAGTTAAAATCAGTATAGATTTAAAGTAAAAAGGGGCATATGAACTCACCTTGTATTAGTTGGGTTTGACTTTGCTTAAGCAGAAATGGACGCGCTCTTGATTGTACTTGTTGTTGACTTCACGATCCTGTGTTGAATTCATGTTGTTTGTAACTTGTAAGTATAATTCCTTAAGTATGTTTTTATGCATGTGTTGGTGTTAGCCCTAATGTTGGCTAACACCTGTGAGTCTCGGTCATTATTCGGCCCTTGTTCATTTGTTAGAAAATACACTAACACTTGACTATTTTAAGTTAACTTTAGTACTTAGTGTGAAGAATTTTATGTTTCCTTAGTTTATTCTTGAAATCTCAAAACTTTCATGTGGCATATCCTTCCCTTGTTCTGCTTGTATCCTTATAACCCATCCCGTGACAACTTAGGTTCATGGTTTAAGATTGACATATTATCATTATTTGAAATTGAATTGATTGTTGCTTATTTATCAATAAATGAAACAATCATCTTTGAAAAATTTAGTGATTTAGGTTTATAGTTTAAAGTTTGCCTTGTTATCTTGCTCAAACTTGAATTGTAAGAATACCCAATATTCATTATCACAATGGATTAGGTTATACCATTAGTAATGTGGGCCGAATAATCCATGGGCCGTAGGAGATGGTGGACCGAATTAGTGGCACTAGTTAAAACCACTAAGCCCCTTGGGCCACACCAAAACTACTGGGCCGAGTGAGTGGGCCAGATTGTATATTGGGCCCAATCATTAAATCTGTGCAACAATGGGCTGAAGTGAGGGATTTGGGCAGCAAATTTACTGGCCCAAATAACTTGAATTGGGTCACACAGTGGATCGAAAGAGTTTTCTGGCCCAACTGATTGCTTCTGGCCAAATGAAGATATGATGGCCGAACAAGGAGCTTAATCGAATGTGGCTTCCAGACCGACAGAAGCAGATGCTCGAAGGTGTAATGTCGGTGAGTGTAGTTGGTCGAATGAAGGTGCATGGCGACTGAAGATGTATGGCTGTCGAATAGAGTTGAGGTCGAATGAAACAGCCTGACGAATGGCTCCTGGTAGAATGAAAGCTTATATGGCCGAATGAAGGTGTTGGATTGGCTGGCGAATGGAGGAGGCTCAATGGAGGTAGCTGTCGAATGGAGCACGGAACTGGACGAATGAGACTAGGCCGAATGTGGCTTCTTCGGCAATGTGAGCCACTCGGCTCTTTGCCATTCGGTGGGCTGTTTCCAGCCGCACCTCCAGCGGCCATCTCCGTCCTAGGTCAAGCCCCATGTTGTTCCAGATGTGCTAGAACCAGTTTCGAGTTGGTTAGATTCAAAGAGGATGGCGTAGAACTAGGTTAGTAGAGGTGGCCGACCAAAGGGTTTGAAAACCCTAATTTTCGGAGATTTTGCAGTTCATTACCTTGATTTTCAGTGGTGATGAGCTTAGATCCGTTGTACTTTCATGTAGAGAACGTCGAGGGCTACGCGTTGGCGAAAGAATCACTCAAATCGGATGAGAAATGAAGGAGTTATGGTGTTTGCAAGATCAAATTTGGTGATTTTTGGTGGTAGCCGGATTTTCAAGGTAGAGAGAGAGTGGAAGATGATGAAATGATGGAATAAGACTCATTTAGGGTTTAAATACTACGCGTGGTATCCGGGTCCGTTTCGGTTGCTCGGTTCGCGTTTTCGTGACGTTTCCGGAAAATTACGCGTAATTTAAATGGTTTTAAATAAAAGAAACTAATTTAATTATTTTGATGAGTTTCAAAATTGTAAAATATTATTTATCTTATTTTATTAAATTATTATCGTTCGTGACGTGTTTTCGTTTTCGTTTCGTCAGATCGCGTAACCTTCGCGCATAATTCGTTCGAATCGTCACTCGAACGAATACGACGATGGTTTTGCTTTCTGACTTTTGTTTTCTACTTTCCAGTCATTATTTCAGAACTCTAATCTCACAGATATGTTTGTGTGAATCGTCACCCACGCAAACACACTGTCAGTTCGTTATTCTGAAATAACACTGCATTTGTGTTTTAATTGTGTTTCCTCACTGTCGGACTCAACTATGCATCCTGTTTTCACATTATTCTTGTACTGACTTGTCGGCCATCTGATTCCTGTCATCTGTGGTCATCAGATCGCAACCGATATGTTTCTGAATATTGTTTGAATACCGTTGTTTCTCATGATTTGTTGTGTAAACTGTAATTAAGTTTTCACTTAATAAACACAACTAATGTTTCAAATGTACGTTGTACTTAATGTATTTAAGTTTATACGAAAATACGTACAAC
This sequence comes from Mikania micrantha, assembly GCA_009363875.1. Lineage (NCBI taxonomy): Eukaryota > Viridiplantae > Streptophyta > Magnoliopsida > Asterales > Asteraceae > Mikania > Mikania micrantha. The sequence goes on from CM018698.1 coordinate 9,589,581, forward strand.
GATTTCTTGTATTTGGGATTCTGTTAATACAATTACTGTTTAAAGTCACGTATGTACACATAGTATAAAGTGAAAGTACACATACCGTACGGACTTGCCGGACGATCTGGCACTTGCTGTTACAACCGACATACCGTTCAATCCTTTTCTCTAATATACGCACGATATCCAGTGCCAGTGTTGCTAGTTCATGAAATCTGGTGGTGAATGCCAGATGTTCAGCTGCCACTATCACGTGGTTCAGCAATTTTGTTTCCACTTTCTTCAGTTCATTCCTCGGGCAGAATTCGCACCTCAACAGACTCTTGAAATCCACCCAAGGCATCGCCAATGCCTCGTCTCTTCCTCGGTTTGAACCAGGGCATTCCACCAGGTTTGTGCTCGTTTCTCAAACGATCCCGCAACATATCTTACTCGGTGTTGATCAGGACAACCGCTGATGTCGAGGGTAGTCTCTATTTTCTCAATCCATTGGATCAAGCCAACAGCTCCCTCGTTGCCACTGAATACTGGTGGCTTGCATCCTACAAAGTTCTTGTAGGAGTAGTCCTGAAGGTTCCGGGTGTTGCCACTGCCCTCTCTAGATGATTTGGCGTTGTTGTTGCTGTTATGGCTGTTGATTATGTTCATCATATCTGGGATCACATCCCTCAGTTGTCACACCCCGAGCCGGCGGGGTTGGATCTGAGTCCCCGTCGGGCGGAAGGTTCTCGGGGCTCGATATCGTGAGTGATAATCGTGATGATCAGATTGTGTACATAGCATCAATGTTAAGAATAACTAAAGCACCATATAGTATAACACTAGGGTTACAAAGTTAAATTACAATTAACAATGTTTAGTAATTTAACTAAGTAAACCTATCAATAGAATCAGATGTTACTATCTTGTATTTGTACAAGATATCAAAAGCGAATCATATTTATAACAAAAGTTGTGCTTTCCAAAAGTCTACTAGGTCCTCTATCTCAGCATCCTATAATGCAGTCCTGAAGTCTGAGTCTAATCCTTTACATAACCTGAGAAAGCATGTAAGAAAACAAGTCAACACAAAGGTTGGTGAGTTCATGTAGTTTTGTATAAAATAGTTTGAAAACCGTTTGAACGACAACCTTAACCTCACCATTATCCACCTATACCATCTGATTCAGTATGCTTATATATAGGGCATATGTAGGGTCGAATATGCGCCCGCCCAGCCACCGTCCCACCACATACCAAACCACATGATATATTGTTCCTGATGATAATTAAGCGTTTCATTCTGCATCTTTGATTTCATAACAATCGATTCATTGAATTCGATTACCCTGAAATTGTTTACCTTGATTCCCAGAATAACAACCTTAACCTCATCAACGACCACCTATGATAACCAACCAAGAATGCTTATATATAGGGCATATGTAGGGGACAAGCCCCAGCCACTATCCCACCACATACCGGGCTGCCTAACACATTGTTGTTAATGATAATTAAGCATTCCATTCCCATCTATAATCCATAACGTTTGTTTATTCTGAATATGTTCACCTTGTTTCTCCCAAAACGACTACCTTAACCTCATCAACAACCACCTATGCTATCCAACCAAGTATGCTTATATATAGGGCATATGTAGGGGACAAGCCCCAGCCACCATCCCACCACATACCAGATTGCTTACCATATTGTTGTTAATGATAATTAAGCATTCCATTCTACACAATTGATCTATGACGTTTGATTTCCCTGATTATGTTTACTTTGATTCACCCGAAATGACAACCTTAACCTCATCAACAACCACCTATGCTATCCAACCAAGTATGCTTATATATAGGGCATATGTAGGGGACAAGCCCCAGCCACCATCCCACCACATACTGGGCTGCTTAACATATTGTTATTAATGATAATCAATAGTTTCACCTCACACTATTGATCCACGACATTTGTTTACCCTGAATATGTTTACCATGATTCCCCGAAATGACAACCTTAACCTCATTAACAACTACCTAAGCTATCCAACTAAGTATGCTTATATATAGTGCATATGTAGGGGACAAGCCCCGGCCACCATCCCACCGCATACCGGGCTGCTTAACATATTGTTATTAATGATAATTAAGCGTTTCGCTCCCCCAACGACTAAGCATTTGTTTGTTCTATGAATAGTTTTGAATTCACTATCGAGGACCAATAAATGTATTAATCCTCAATATACATCAAAACCAATGGACAGAGAAGAACATTGAATGACTAGAAGGGGTTGACTCAACAGGTCAACACGCGATGGCCATTCAGTCTGTCTTACTAGGTCCTGACAACGAAGAACACTGATGACTATTAGGGGTTGACACACAGGTCAACACACGACGGTCAATCAGTCTGTCTTACGATGTCCGAAAGTTTAAGCATACAAGTCTATAGTATTCACATAGATTCATTGATGACTAGTAGGGGTTGACACATAGGTCAACACGCGACGGTCAATCAGTCCGTGGCTTAAGCATTTCAAGTGTAACAAGCATTCCAATGTTCAAGTATTTCAAGTACATCAAGTATTCATATTGTTTCAAGTATCCCAAGTATATCAAGCATTCGCGTTGTTTCAAGTATCCCAAGTATATCAAGCCGTTTAGTATTCAAGTATTCCTTATGCAATTAAATGGTTAAAAAGTTTTAAACCAATAAGTATAGTGTAAATAACTTTCGCATATAGTTTAAGCATCGAGTTTGTAGCATAAGCATCAAGACTCTAGTTTAAGCATCAAGTATATAGCTTCTCAACAATAAAAGTTTCCCCAACATAAGCATTAGTGTAAGCATCATGTTAATGTTTAAAAGCATTAACATTTCAGAAATTTTCCTTAAATGTTTAACATGCTTCTCAGTCCCGAGTTTGAAAAGGGACAAATGAACTCACCTTGTGTTTGAAGTGGTTGACTAAGTTTAAACAAGAATACACGCGCTCGTTGTTGTACTTGCTATTATTTTCACGATCCTGTATTGATTCCACGTTGTTTATAATCTATGTGTATAAGTTGCAGTGCTTGTGTCTGTGTATGTGCATGTTTATGTGTTAGCCTTAGAGTTGGCCAACACATGTGAGTCTCGGTCATTATTTGGCCATGTTTACTTGTTATTTTCTTTTGTTCGTTTAACCCAATGATCTTAATGTCAATATACCTTGTTATTGATTTCATGCTTAATTGATTCAAGATCATCCCATTAGAGTTCTAAGTATAAGAACTTATGTTTTAGATGACGGGTTAGTATCCCGTAACATATTGTAGTATAGCCATATGTCATCATAGTCTCATTTGCATTATCCGTTATAAACCCTTAGCCAAAACCTTAAAAATTAAACTTTTAATTTTTTTTGCACCAAGTATCTAGTCAATTTATTATTATCTTTGTAGTACATTTAGGAATCTAGAATCGTTACCCCCTTACCCTTCATTTCTTATGTTTATTGTAACCGACTCCACGTGGCCATATAAAGGTGGGCTGATTCAGTGGGCCTTGGGACCAAGGAACTCTCGTAGCCTGCTAATCCTATTGGGCCGATTGGATCAAATGGTTCGGATACATGGCTCAACAGAATAAAGGTGGTCGGCTTTGTGGAAGTCGCGTGGACCTTGTATTTGGTCACCCGTGATGCAGCGAACCTGTTATCTCCTTCCACTAGGTTCGGGAATTAGAGAGGTTCGGGAACAATGGCTACAGCTCCTAGGTTCGTTAATCTCTAAGGGTTCGTTGCCAGAGGGAAGGTTCGCCAAAGATGCTAGGTTCGCCAACATCCAAGGTTCGGCCAAAAGGGTTCATTGGACACGCATGCTAGGTTCACCGGAAGTGAAACCCAGAAGGTTCGGCCATGATATGAGCATAAGGGTTTGGCTGGTTGACCTTTGCATGGAAGGTTCGTCAACCGAGGGGGGTTCAGGGCTGATGGAGTTATACGCAGGTTCGTTAGTGGTGGGGAGGGTTCGTCACATATGGCTTATGCACGCAGGTTCGGTGGTTAGTGGAGTGACAGCCTCCCAAGGTTTGGCCAGAACCTTGCGGGTTCGGCCAGTAAGTTGTCTCACAAACCTGTAAACATCCATCCCCATCTTTCAGTTCCGAGTACCTGGGTCGACCATTTCCATGCCGTAGACATCTGTAGGTAAGCCCTCGAAAGGTTGTGGGTTCGAAGGTCTAAATCTATGGTCGATTCTAAGGTGGTGATCGAACCATCAAGGTAAAATAACGAAAACCCTAATTTTCAACAAATTCAATGCTTTATACCTGAAATTTAAATGGGTATCGTCGTAGATCTACTGTACTTCCTTGTAGTGGATGACGAGGGCTTCGAGTGGACAGCAAGAACGCCCGATTTCGTCCACAAACGGGTGAGATATGAAGGATTGAAGGTCCAAAAATGGTGGTGGAATGTGGAATCCGGGATTTTGGAGTTTGAGAGAGAGAGGTGATGATGAAAATGAAATAAGCAAGTTCATTTGGTGTTTAAAATACCCCGAGGGTATTCGGGTTCGTTTCGGTTGCTCGGTTCGCGTTTTCGTAGCGTTTCCGGATCTTAACGCGCGTCATATACGTAATTTAAACACAAGAAGTTATTTTAAATGTTTGGAAATTGGCTATTTATAGCAAATTATTTTAAATATTATTTTATTGAATTATCTGTCGTAATTTTATTATTTTTACGTTTTTCGTTAATTCTTTCGCGTATTGTCTGCCTTACGCGTTTTAATTAAGATAGTTTCGTTTTAATTTATTTCTGATAGGTTTCAAAATTGTAAAACAGGAAATATTATATTTCCTTAAATTTATTTTCATTCGAATCGTCTTCGTTTTTGTTTCGTCAGATAACGTCACTTACGCGCGTTTTCGTACAGAGCGCAAACTGTACGAACACGATCGTGCGTTTCACTTTCTGATTTTGTTTTCCACTTTTTAGTAATCGTTTCAGGCCGTCAAACCATGAGATTTATTCGTACAGATCATCACCTATATGAATAATCCGTCGGTTTAGCATTCCGTAACAACTGTTATGGTTTTGTTCTGTTTATTCTCACCTACGTTTATATATAATAGACTCAAATCAAACATGTCTGTATCTGTTCATCGTTGTCTGATGTGTTTCTGACTGTTTAAACCATAAGGTTTAAATAAGAACGTCAGAAACATCGTGTAATAGTTTATGTTTAACATCAAGTGTCACTAGATTCTACCTAGTTTACATACTTGTACTCGAGTTACTGTACAGATTACTGTTCCGGTAACGATTCTGGCACATATGTTACATCAGTTGACTGGTCAGCAGATGGCCAGTGCTATAGTAGCAGGATCTAGTTCATGAACATGTGGTGGCGGAGGAGGAGGTGGTTGTGTAGGAGAGTCAGCGGGTGATGGTGTCGATGAATGAGGAGCTAAGTCTTGCGGTGGCGGCAGTATAGCTGGTGGAGGTCTTCTTGGACGCATTCTGATCATAACCGAAAGAAAATCGGTTAGTGCAGTGATCAGACGCAGAAGACATATGCAAATAGAATTCGGTGTTTTATGATCTCTACATGAGGGTCCCTAGGTTATAGTCTAGGCCAAACCGTTTAAGTAATATGACCTATATTTCTCTATAACCATGGCTCTGATACCAGTCTGTCACACCCCAGGCGGGCTGGATCGACTTTTCCGCCGAGCGGAAGGTTCCCGGGGCGTGATATCATTGTGATAATCGAAATGATCAGATTGTTTACATAGCACATGATAAATAAATGGGAAATGCTAATATGACAATGAAATAGAATTACAAAGTTAAATTACATTGTTTTTTCATAATTTAACTAAGTAAATCTAATCAAAAGAATCAATGAGTTTATATCTTGTAACTTTACAAGATATTCCAAAAGATGATTCACTGTTTGTCATTCAAAAGTATGCAACACCAAAAAGTAGCTAGGCCTTCTTAAAGTCCACTAGCTATGTCCCTGAATGTCTGGTGACTGGACCTGTTCGTCACCTGAGAAAAACTTGCATTTAAACAAAGTCAACACTAGGTTGGTGAGTTCATAAGTTTGATAATTGAAAACCATTTATTTATTGTCATTCTTGTTCCCAATGTTACCCCCAAGTCTTGTTTATGAATGTTTCATTTGTTATACACAATGTCCTCTCCATAGCTATACTTACAAATGTATCTCATCCAATCAAGCATTCTTATGTATAGGGCATACGAAAGGGTCGAGCCTACAACCTGCCCAGACGCCATCCCGCCACATGCTCGACAGGACTTAACACCACTTGTAATATATCTATGGATACCCATTTCATTTCACCGATGATTTCCCAGGTATGATTATCCTCACATTTGTAAAAGAGACTTAATTGTCTGTGTTAGCTATTCCTTACAGATTAGTCCGGCTTGTAAGATATCATCCTCGATACCAAGAACAAAACTTTATAGCTTTTGTAGCTGATCATTACTGATTAGCCCGGAGTGTAAGATATTCCCCTGTATGATTAACCCCAACCTTTGGAATAGAGACGTAATTCTCTTTGTTAGCTATTCCTTACGGATTAGCCCAGCGTGTAAGATATCCTCCTCGATATCTAGAGCGAGACGTAGTAGTCTCTGTAACTGTCAGTACTGTCCAGTCCGTTCTGTAAGATATCCTCCGCATGATATCTATTTGAATGAAAATTCCGAGTCTTTAGGTATGTGATTTCTGACTGGTTTGGAGTGTCAGGTATCCTCCCCATGATACCTAGATTGAGACATAAATGTCGTAGTGGTTGCCATTTCTGGCCAACCCGGTGTGTAAGATATTATTACATCGATATGTATTTGAATGAATATGTTTCCAAGACTTTAGAATGATAATTATTTGAATGTTATTGCATACCATGCTCGGTATGATTTTATGAATCGAGTCAACTACATTTCCAATAAAATGAGGTTATAACTCTTTTTGGTATGATGTTTATTAGGAGTTATGTAAGTGTTATGGTCATTTACATAGGTCAACCAAGTGTCTTATTCTAAGAGTGTGATCTCAACAAGTTAAACCCAACATGATAGTCTATAGCCTTGTGTTAAGCAATCTTGTCTTAATAGCCTATGGTAGCATGTGTAGGGAATGAGATCACATAAGTATGTTGTCACGATATCCTACTCGATATCGCAAGTAATAGTCTCAACTGTTATCTCTTTGTTATTTGTTTCTATTGACATTAACAAAGTATTATAAGAACTTGTCTTATTGCATGATGTTAGTAATGTGTGAATGATCTTGTTATCATGAAGTTATGTTATCATGATTATCATTCTTGTTGTTGTAATTGTTATCATCATGTTACTACTTGATTATCCCGTTGTTCAGTCGTGTAAGAATAATAAGATGTTGTAAGATATGTTCTTACAATTGTGTTATTCTATTGTGTTGATGAGTTATACTATCATATTCATCTTAGCTATCCCTGTCATATCATGATCATACAATCATGCATACAATGATAAATGATAATATGTCAAGCAATATTATCTAATCAAAGTATAGGCAATATGTTAAACTAAAACTTTTAAATAAATAAAAGTTAAGTTTGTTTCTCAACCTCGAAAGTTTAAAATCAGTTAAGATTAGAAAAGGGGCATATGAACTCACCTTGTAATTGTTGGGGGTTGACTTAGCTTAATCGAGAATGCACTCGCTCTTGATTGTACTTGTTGTTGTGTTCACGATCCTGTATTGATTTCACATTGTATGTAATTTATAAGTATACGTCCTTGAGTATGTGTTTGTGTTAGCCCTAAAGTTGGCCAACACCTCTTGGTCTTGGTAATCATTCGGCCCTTATTCAATTATCATATTTCCTTTACACTTAATTGTTTTAAGTTAAAGCTTTGTATGTAATATTATGTTACACTTGTCTTATCCATAGTTAATCTTGTAGATTTGAAATCCAAATTAGTTCCTAAAAAACATTTAGGTTTTGCATCAAGCTTGCACATTACCCTTGACATCCTTTGTAGCATGTTTGAAGAACTAGGCGTTACGATATATGAGGTTCATCAACCCAAAGAGGTTTCCACCACCTTTGTAGTAATATTCCTTCATAATCACACATGTTAATTACGTAAGTGATAGAAGTGTTTGTTAGCATTGTAATTATGTGCACCAATTGCATTAATATTGGGCCGAATGAGCCATAGTGGGCCGAAGATTCAACTGGGCTAGGCCGATGGAATTTGGGCCGAAACAATAAGTGCTTGGGCCAATCGAACCATGGGCCAAGTGATTTTGGGCCGAATACTTGCTGTTGGGCCGAAGGTGTGTGGATCGAAATAGTAGGCTGTGGGCCACTATTGGGCCGAAAAGCTTGCATGCCTTAGGGTCCATGGTCGAATAAAACTAGTCTGAGCCTACTAGTATTACAACCGAGTAACAGTTTGGGTCAGCAAACCTTCTTGTCTCAACCAAGGTTCGCAAAGGTCACAACCCTATCAAGGTTCGGTCAAATGCATAGGTTCGGCTAGGTGGGTTCGTCCATGATCATAGGTTCGCGGTTCTCGAGGTTCGCCGAGCATTAGGTTCGGTGGTGACGATCCGTGGCTTCCAAGGTTCGGTCGAGTGGAGGGTTTGCATGGAGTGTTTGTGTGATCAAAGGTTCTGCCAGGAACAGGAGGTTCGCAGCTCCCATGGTTCGGTTGATAGGGGTTCGCCACAACAGGTTCGGCTATGGTTCGGTGAACCCCTAGGGTTCGTTGATGATAGTTCGCGGCATGCGATTCGGTGATGCAGGTTCGCTGCTCTCATGGTTCGCCATCCTTGCTCCATCCACAGGTTCGGCCGTAGCTTCACCCACACGAACCATACGTATCACCATCATCATCGATCCCTATTCTGTTGTGTGGTTGTTCCCTTGGTAGTGTTATGCGGGGATGGCTTCTCGAGTGTGCATGGTTCGAAGAAAAGAGCGTAGAACCGGCTAGAGTTGGTTGGGTCGAACAAAGGGTTTAAAAACCCTATTTTTCGTGTAACTCAAGCTTCCATACCTTGATTTTTGCTCGGTAAATCTTCAGATCGGTTGTACTTCTAGGTAGAGGACGTTTGTATCTTCGATTTCCAAGAGATTTGAGTGAGAAATGTTAGAGAGAAGTTAGAGAGAGATAGTGTGGCCGAAAATTAGGTTTAGAGAGAGAGTGGGATGTGGAGAAATGAAAGAAATGGGCTCATTTAGGGTATTTATACCCCGGGCGTGTTCGGGTTCGTTTAGGTTGCTCGGTTCTCGTTTTCGTCGCGTTTCCGACGCTTAAAACGCGTGTTTTATGAATCTTTTAGGTAGATAGTTTTCTCGGACTATTTTGATGAGTTTCAAAATTGTAAAATATAATTATTATGTTTCCTTTATTTTTACTGCTTCGATCGCGATTAAATCATTAATCTTTGCTATTCCGTTACTAAATTCCAGTTCCGTGTAGTTTACTAAGTTATTTGATAATTTCTTTTTAGATGGAAAATTCTAAATTATATTATTTTTACTTTCATTATACTACAGTTCGTTTCGTCAGAAAACGTCACTTACGCGCGTTTTCGTACAGAGTGCTAACTGTACGAACACGATCGTACGTTTCACTTTCTGATTTGATTTTCTACTCATCAGTTATCATTTAGAACTTTAAACCCTCATATATGTTTGTGTCAATCGTCACCCATGCAAACATGCTGTCAGTTTATTATTCGTGTACGATACTAAGTTATTGTTTTGCATTAGACATTCTCATAACCGGACTCAGTTAACACACTTGATTGCACATAATCACACTTGTAATTAGTGGATTTAGATTGATTTCGTACTGAGTTGTCGGCCAACTGATTCCTGTTATCTATGGATATCAGATCGCAACCGATATGTTCTTGTTATTTATTTGTAAACTGTTGTTTGTTTTGAGTTGTTGTACTCACAGTATTTAAGTTTTCACTTAAACACATACAACTGTTACTTGTTTTCTGAGTTATGTTATCACACACACTGTTCATGCACTGTACTTACACAAAGTAAAAGGTTAAAGTACACACACCGTACGGACATGCCGGACGGTCTGGTACTGGTTGTCACTATGACAACCAGTACCAGACCGTCCGGAAAGTCTGTACGATGTGTGTACTTTCACCTTTTACTGTGTGTAAATACAATGTGAATAACAGTTGTGTGACAACAGGAGTATGAAAACAAGTAACAGTTGTATGTGTTTATTTGAAAATTTAAATACAGGAATACAACAAATCACATGAAACAACAGTGTCAAAACAATTGACAAAGACATATCGGTTGCGATTTGATTTCCTCAAATACCAGAAATCAGATGGGTGATAATTCTATGAGTAAATAATGTGAAAACAGTTATAACAATGTGAAAATAGGACCGTTTAGTTGAGTCCGTCAGCAAGGAAATCCAATTTAAAACAGAAGTTCAGTATTGTTTCAGAATAATGAATCAACAGTGTGTTTGCGTGGGTGACGATTCACACAAACATATCTGTGAGCTTAACATTCTGAATGGTAACTGAAAAGTAGAAAAAAAAATCAGAAAGTAACGCCATTGTCGTTTCCGTTCGGGTGACGATTCGAACGAATACGCGCGAAGGTAATACGATCTGACAAAACGTAATTAATAAACGATTTCGAAATAATAAAATAAAAATAATAAATAGAAAATATTTATTAGGAATTACAACCTTAAAAAGGTTTTAGAAAATTATTTATTTACAAATCGTAATGTCGCGTATTAATTACCGAAAACGTAACGAAATCAAGAATCGACCATTCAAAACAAACCCGAACATCCAAGGGGTATCAAAGCCCTAAATGACATTAATTTCTTCATTTAATACACCACCAACCTCCCTCTCTCTACTTTCCGGATTAGCTCTTTCTCTCTAGAAAAGACACACAAAGGTCAACATATCTCCTTCAATTCTTGCTCAAGTCCTTCAAATTTGGTATCCACATGAAGCTCACAACATCTTCTACACGAAAGTAAAAGGAATCGGGGCAAAAACCTACTGATTTGGACAAGAGGTAAGCTTGAAGTTGTGGTTTTTCAGGGTTTTCTCAAAACCCAGCTTCAACTGTCTTGTACCTTGGTTTAAAACCTCTAAACACTTTGAATTTACACTTGATCGAACTTAGAGCCCTCGGATAACGTTTGAGAAAAGATCGGGAAGGTTTGGGAATAGTGTCGACACAAGAAGCTTTAGTGTCGACGGATGAAACCCAGCAGCCATAATATTGATGTTGTTCAGATGCTAGTGCCACTTCCCCCACTGATTCTACTAAGTTTGACGTATTACAGACCTGGCCATTCATCGATATTAGTAGCAGGGGCATTCACGGTTCGGTTCCAAACCGTGAAACTGCCCAAACCGTTGATTGGTTCGGTTTCACGGTTAGTTTTTTCTCCAAACATTTGGTCGGTCAAGTTTAAAACCGTAATAAACGATTTGGTTTACAGTTTTCATAAAAAGCCGGTAGTAAAAAACGGACCGGACCGCTTGTGTGTGCACGCGTATATATAAACATGGATACACATATAGACACAGATATATCTATATATAAATATATATATGCATATATAAATGGTTGTATATGTGTGTGTGCATAGATTGAGTTCGTGTTTTATTCGGCATTTAAAAAAAATACATATGGACTTAGTGTAATTAGTTTGTCTTGAACTAAAAATGTATGGTTTGATTCGATTTTATTTTTAGTGGGATCAAAATCTCAAACCGTAAACCAAACCGGAACCAAACCATTGATAACGGTTCGGTTTGGATCGGTTTTTATTTTGAACGGTTTGATTTTGGTTTCAATGTTCAAAAACCGTTATTAATGGTTCGGTTTACGGTTCAACTTAAAAACCGTAAAAACAGGACTGCGAACACCCCTAATTAGTATTTTCGGAGGTTCCAAGGATGGAGCAGTCAAATCCCATCGATATTATGGTCGGATATGACCAGGGCGTCGAAGCTAAACACCTGCCGATACTACTAGTATCGACAGGGGGTGATCTTTTTGGTTGCCAGTCGATACTAGTAGTTTCAAAGGGCATAATGGTCTATCACTTTGTCGATACTAACACCCTGTAATCCTCCAAGCATCCTACACTCAAAACCAAGCAAATAGAATCACAAGCATAATCACAAGGTTGATGTGAATAAGGTGACGTCGATGGACTGATTTGGGGTTAACCGGTTGGGGTAATGACCATCGATAATACTAAGTCATCATCAAAACTATGTATTATCATGCTAAAACACTTATAACACATAATTTATATGTTTTACTGTAACATCAGTTCCTTAAACTTAATCAGAACATTAATTTGAACAGTAACTCAGGTAGAACTATGTGTATTTCATGAATACTATTATCAATTGATGTTTGACACAGAACTATTTCACATTTACTTCAGAAACATGTTTCAAAATCCATGGTTTAACAGTCAGAAACCTATCTGATAACACATAACTATTACGTGAATGTAGTTAGGACATTATTATGTATAGATGTAAGTGAGGTTGTATAGAACAAAACTGCAACATCAGTGCCGGAATCCTACCAGAACAGTGATCTCAAACATTAACATGAACAGTAATCAGGTACAAACTCTATGCATTTTAGTGTACTTCATATTCATAGCATATAACACAATCATTTCATGTGACAAACAGTGAACTTATAATCATTTCAGAGAAACAAGGCTCAGAAAACATGCTTTTTCAGTCAAATAACTATCTAACATTACAAAACCATCATGGAATTATGTGTTAGGATTTTATTATGTATAAACGTATGTGAGGCTTTAAAGAACAAAACGGTACGGACGTTGTTGCATGAATGCTAAACCGACGGATTTTTCGTATATGTGACGATCTGTACGAATATATCTGAAAGTTTAACGTTCTGAATGATATTCGATAATTAGAAAACAAAATTGGAAAGTATAGTTATCGTCGTGTTCGTATGAGTGACAATTCGAACGAATACGCGCGATGACTGTACGATTTGATTAAAAACGTAATTTAAATAATTTCAGAAAATTTAAAATAAACTAAGTTATTTAGTTAATTTATTTGGAATCACAACTTAATTTAATTTATAAATTCTATTTTAAACCGGGTCGTTTCGTTAAGAGAACGACGAAAAAAACCAACGCTTCTACGCGAAACCGAGCGAACCCGAACGAACCCGGGTATTTTATCCTCATTTATGATAGCATTGAATGCCATCTCTCACTCTCACCAACCAGCCACCATCACCAAAATTCGGATCCCTCCCTCTTCTTTCTCTCTCTAAAAGCCACAACTAGATCTTCTTTATTTCTCTATGAAATCTTGAGTTTTTGGTGTCAAAACGACCGCCATAACTTGTAGATCATAGAAGTACAACGGATCTAAGTTTTTATCCAACTGATTCGAGGTAAAATCCATTTTTTTGTTTGGTTTTAGGGTTTTGAAAACCCTAAGTTCGAACCCCCTAGGAACCGGTTTTAAACCCACAACACCTTAGGGAAATCACACTCTAACACTTTAGGATGTTGTAGGAACAAGTAGCAAAACATGGGTTGGTCTTGGCCCTCGATTTTGTTGGCTGCACTTGAGTGCTTCGAACGGACGAATGGCCAAAAAACCAACTCAGCGAATGAGCCATGAACCTCATTCTCCGAATGGCTCTCAGCCGAACCCAACCCTCATTCGCAGAAAGAGAACCAAACCCATTCGCCGAAACAGCCTTCATTCTCTCGGTCAACCCATTTGCCACGAGCTCTCATTCGATCGGTGTTGGGTCATTCGACTACCACTTATTCGGCCGGCCCAAGAGTTAGTCATTCGATCGGCCAAGCTATCTTCATTAGGCCATGGCACTCACTCGGCCCAACCACATTCGAGGGAACTCATTTGGTCGGGCCTAGTTCAGTCGGCTACACCCTTAATCGGCCGAATGTCGGGGGATTTTGAAATTGGGTTGATGTATGATATCTTGTGCATAGGGGGAAACACATAGTTTACGTATGGGACCCGTATGTGTGTACATACATGGGAAAAGCATTTGTGTGCATGAATGGAAATTAGAAACCCAACAAGTGGGTGTGCATGGGAAATCTATTATCCATAATACTAGGGAAATCTTAAGGATTATGGAAGCTAAATCATGAAGTATTTTATGTAGGGTTAGTCTAATACACAGGGAAACTAGCTAAGCATAGGTGTTAAGTACATTGTAAACACCAAGCACTTAGAGATTTCGAAACACTTGTACAACAAAGTAGATAGTTAAATGGGACTATCTAAACTAAGTTGTACGCACAAAAATGATCAAAGAGCTATGGGAAAACAAAGAACTAACCAGAGGCTTAGAGTTAATCAGCTAAGATTAGCTTAAGTCTAACAAGTAAGTTATAATTTTCTTGAATTGTTTGATGTTTAATAAAAGGTAAAGGAATTATAAACTTCTTTAAATTAAAATTAATGGTTACTAACTTAATAGTTTAACTCAAAATAAAGTGACTAAAATGTTTAAATAAGAGACTTTAAATATGAATAACGTAAACCATACATCACTAAGGTGTAATGGTTATTATTCCTGGGATGAGGGTTACCAATGGGTAATAAGTTAGACAAATCCAATGAAGTCATAGAAGCACATTAGTAGCATAGGACACTTAGTTGCACGCCGAGACCAAACCCTAGATACAACGTCTATTATAAACACTTATCGCATTCGAACCTCTTAAAACTCAAGAACTGAAGATACATAGGTTTCAACAACGAGCGCGCATTTGTGGTATATCAATACACAGCAACACATGTGAGTTCATTGCCCCTTTTCTAAACATTTTTGTTCTCAAACGTGGGGCTGAGAAGCATGCGTAAATTATTTTCGCAAGAATTTATTTACTTAACTGCTTTTATTTAACATATGTCTTATATGTGAAATAGTTAACCTAGAATCCGTCTAGGTATACTTATTACATAATTTCAATGTAAGTTATCTATTCAATATGAGTAGATAACTGTTTCAAACCAATTAACTACTTTCAAAGAACTTAAGAACTAAAACAAAGAACTATTCTCAACGTTCTATTTCAAAGAACTAAGTACAAAGAACTATTTTAAGGGTGTATTTCAAATAACTAAGTACAAAGAACTATTTCAAAGAATTGTGATTATCTGGGAAGTGTCAAAGATAACATGAGCCAGTAACGAAACAAAAGTCCTATAATTCAAGAAGTCCTAGCTAAACCGTTTGTTTTATAGGCCACATGTTTGATGCCACTTACAGTAACCACTAAATCAAACGATCTATTTTAAGAGGAACATCTGGGAAATACTCAAAGATAACATATGTCAACGAAACTATACGAAAAAAGGGACGAAACTAGACAAATGAAGTACGAAACAAAAACCCTACATTTCAAGAAGTCTTAGCTAGACCGTTTGATTTGTAGGTCATATGTTTGATGATATTTCAAGATTTCCTCAACCACTAAGAACCTTGATTGCTAGATTAGTCTACTCGAGTTGACCAAGGCACAATCATTAGGTCTTAGATTTTATTAAATGTTTATTTATTTATTTAATTAAGAATTTATTGATTTTTTTCTACAAACGTATGGTTGGTCATGATTACGTGATGAACTTGAGGAATCAATAGAGATTTCAAAGTGTAATTACAGGAACAAAGAACTGAAGAACTAAGGGGTTAATGGTAGGGGTAAAATGCTTAATTATCATTAACAACGATGTCCTATGCGGGTTAGTATGTGGTGGGATTGCGTTTGGGCGGGATGTAGGCTCGACCCTTGCGTATGCCCTATATTTAAGCATACCGATCTGGATGATACAGGTGTTGTTATTGAGATTAAGGTTGTTACCCGAGGGTTTAACAAACGTTTCAAGTGCATGTTAGAACTATGGTGAAATGGAATGAGTGGTAGGTAAAAATGCTTAACTATTATTAACAACAATGTCATATGTGGCTTAGTATGTGGTGGGATGGCGTGTGGGCGGGTTGTAGGCTCGACCATTGCGTATGCCCTATATATAAGCATACTGAACTGGATATTACAGGTGGAGTTAATGTGGTTAGGGTTTTTACCGAAAAAGGGTTTACAAAGCTATTTTTCAAAGACTAAACTATATGAAATCACCAACCATGTGTTGACTTGATATTTTTGCATGATTTCTCAGGTGATGAACAGGTCAATTAAGAAGTTATTGCTTTTGGACTAGGACTTCAGATAGAAGACTTTGTATTTTTGGACCTGCATACTTTTGGAACATCATTATACAATAGATTTTGTATATCTTGTGCATATACAAGATAGAAGATTACATGATGTTGATAGTAGACTTGCATTGTTAAATTATTAACGATAATGATGTAATTTAACTTTGTAATTCTATTCTATTTAGCATTTCTCATTATTATCATGTGCAACGTAAAAAAATCTGATCATCACGATTATCACTCACGATATCACGCCTCAGGAACTTTCCGCATGACGGGCAACACGATCTGGCCCGCCGGCTCGGGGTGTGACAGATTGGTATCAGAGCCAGGTTTATAGAAATATAGGTCACTTATTTAAACGGTTTGGCCTAGACTATAACCTAGGGACCCTGCATGTAGAGAACACAAGAGTTAAGATTTTTATTTGCATATTGTCTTCTACATTCGATCACTTCACTAACCAATATTCTCTTGGTTATGATCAGAATGCCTCCAAGAAGACAGATTCCCTCATTATCTCCACCACCACCAGACTTGGCCCCACATTCATCGACACCATAACCGGCTGATTCACCACCGCCACCTCCTCCTCCTCCACCGAGTCCACCTCCAGGCCCGAGCACGACTCAGGTACTAGATCCTGCTACCATCACTCAGGTGACATTACTGAGCAGTCAGCTGACTAACCAGCTGAAGGAGGTGATACCGGATATGTTAAATCTTCTCCGGAACGATAGCCACAACACTGGAAATTCATCAGGAGAAGCCAATGGAAATACTGGCAGTGTATCTCATTACTCCTACAAGTCTTTTGTAGGTTGTAAGCCACCAAGTTTTGGTGGCACTGAGGGAGATGTTGGTCTAATCCAATGACTAGAAAAGATGGAGACTACTCTGGATATCAGTAGTTGTCCAGAACATCACAAATTTTGCTATTCTGCTGGGTCTTTTAACAAGCTAGCTTTGACATGGTGGAACTCACAGATCCAAGCCAGGGGAAGAGAAGAGGCCATGGCGATGCCATGAGAAGAAATCAGGACACTATTGAAAGCTGAAATTTGCCCCAAGAACGAACTGCAGAAATTGGAGGTTGAATTATCTAACCGTGTGATGAAAGGGGCTGATCGTATTGGATACACCACTCGCTACTATGAGTTGGTTGCTTTGCTGCCAGACATGGTACCGACTCTGGAGAAACGGATAGACAGATATGTAGGTGGACTTCCCACCTGCATACAGGGTTTAGTTGTTGCAGCTAACTCTGTGACTGTAGAGTCTGCTGTGAGTTTGTCTGGGAAACTCACTGACTTGATGGTAGCCTCAGGAATGCTGAAGAAAGAGGCTGACACTGGCAAGAACAAAGAAGAGTCGTCCAAAAAACCTCATCATCATCCCAAGAAGAAACAAAAGGTAATCAAGAACTACACGATGGCCACACCCCTCAACCAAGTAGCAGCTGCACCACAGAACCCTAATGGAAGGCCCTACAATGGCACATTTCCTCTATTTGCCAAGTGTCAATATCATAATGCTACTAACACTCCCTGCAAGCAATGCACGGAATGTGGACGAAAGGGCCATTGGGTCCAACACTACCGAATGACACCTAACCAAGCAGTCAACAATGTTGCTTTAGCTCTCCCTCCACCAGCCAATCAGAACAACGATGGATGCTATAATTGTGGCGAACAGGGCCACTTTGCAAAGCACTGCCTGAGGAAGGCACAACAGGCGGTTCAAGCACCATGGGGAAGAGCTTTCGCCATCAGAGCACCAGCTGCACGCCAAGACCCGAATGTGGTCATTGGTACATTTCTCTTACATGACTTTTATGCATTTGTTCTATTTGACACTGGTGCACATCAGAGTTTTATCTCTACCGATTTTGCATGCCAACTACATTCTAGAGAGGAACATGTAGATTCCCCTTACATCATAGAAGTAGCTAACGAGAAACATGTCACAGTTAGTACAGTATACAGGAACTGCCCATTGACACTTAATGGTCATACATTCATCATCGATTTGATACCGATGGAGTTGGGCAGTTTTGACATCATTGTTGGAATGGATTGGATTTCTTCTAATCCAGTGGAAGTCATCTGTTTTGAAAAGTTGCTTCGAGTTCCATTACAGAATGATCGTGTATTGGAAGTCAGATGGGATCAAGCAAAACGAAGTGTCAAAATCATTTCTTGCATAAAGGCGCGTAAGTGGTTACAGAAGCAGTGCGTAGCTTTCCTGGCTCATGTGGTAGAAAAGGAGAAAGACAAGAAAAAGATACAAGACGTACCAGTAGTGAAAGAATATCCAGAAGTATTTCCTGAGACCTACCAAGCTTGCCACCTGTGCGATCGGTAGAGTTTCGAATTGACTTCGTTCCTGGAGCAACACATGTTGCTAAATCTCCTTACAAGTTAGCACCTTCAGAGATGTAGGAATTGCCAAACCAGTTTCAGGGGCTACTTGACAAAGGTTTCATCAGACCGAGCTACTCACCTTGGGGAGCTCCGGTCTTATTCGTGAAGAAGAAAGACAGATCGTTTCGAATGTGCATAGACTACTAGGAGCTAAAAAAGCTAACCATCAAGAATCGGTATCCATTGCCAAGGATTGATGATCTGTTCGATCAACTACAGGGAGCACAGTACTTTTCAAAGATTGACCTGCGGTCTGGATATCATCAGCTCAGGGTTCAAGACGAAGATATACCAAAAACGGCATTCCGAACCAGATATGGGTATTACGAGTTCATGGTGATGCCTTTCGGATTGACGAATGCACCAGCGGTTTTCATGGACCTCATGAACCGAGTGTGCAAGCCGTACTTGGATCAGTTTGTCATTGTCTTTATTGATGACATACTGATTTATTCCAAGAGCAAAACAGACCACGAGCGACATCTCAGAAAGATCTTGGAGTTGTTGAAGGAAGAGAAACTTTTTGCCAAATTCTCTAAGTGTGAATTTTGGCTAAGAGAAATTCAATTTCTGGGTCACGTAGTCAACAGCGAGGGAATACATGTTGATCCTGCCAAGATTGAAGCGATAAAGAACTGGGATACTCCGAAGACACCGACGGAGATACAGTCTTTTCTGGGGTTGGCAGGTTATTATAGAAGGTTTATCTCAATTTTTTCTAAGATAGCCTTGCCTCTCACTAAGCTAACTCAGAAAAGTGAACCGTTTATATGGGAGCAGAAACAAGAGGACGCTTTTCAGACATTGAAACAGAAGTTAAGTGATGCTCCAATCCTATCTCTCCTAGAAGGCAGTGATGACTTTGTTGTTTATTTTGATGCCTCCCATCAAGGACTTGGTTGCGTACTAATGCAACGGGACGAAGTTATCGATTATGCATCAAGACAGTTAAAGGTTCATGAGAAGAACTACACTACTCATGATCTGGAACTGGGAGCTGTAATCTTTGCATTGAAGATTTGTAGACATTATTTATATGGCACCAAGTGTACCATATTTACTGATCACAAGAGTCTACAACACATCTTTGATCAGAAGGAACTCAAAATGCGACAGTGTCCTTGGGTTGAACTTCTGAATGATTACGATTGCGTGATCAAGTACCATCCGGGCAAGACAAACGTTGTAGCTGATGCATTGAACCGGAAGGAACGTGTCCAACCCTTGCGTGTAAGAGCAATGGGAATGACGGTACAGACTAGTCTGAGAGACAAGATTATTCAGGCACAGCAAGAATCAGTCGATAGAGGAAATCTAAAGAAGGAACTTGAATGCGGAGCAGAGAAACAATTTGAGACTAAGTCTGATGGAGTGATCTACGACCGGGAGCGTATATGGATTCCGGCGGTAGACGAATTGAGAAAGCTTATCTTCGATGAAGCACACAAGACTAAATACTCTGTACATCCTGGAGCTGATAAGATGTACCAACACTTGCATGGATTTTATTGGTGGCCAGTAATGAAGAAAGACATAGCTGAGTATGTCGGTCGATGTCTAACGTGTGCGAAGGTAAAGGCGGAACACCAGAAACCGTCCGATTTACTGGAACAGCCTGAGATTCCGCTCTGGAAGTGGGAACAAATAGCTATGGATTTCATTACCAAGCTACCCCGCACTTCCAGTGGTCATGATACAATTTGGGTGATCATTGATCGTTTGACGAAATCTGCTCATTTCTTGCCGATGCGTGAGACCTTCACGATGGATAAACTGGCGAGACTGTACATTAATGAGATAGTGGTACGTTACGGTGTACCATGGACTATTATTTCTGATAGAGACAGCAGATTTACATCAAGGTTCTGGCAATCACTGTAGAAATCTCTAGGGACACACTTAGACCTAAGTACCGCTTACCATCCACAAACAGACGACCAAAGCGAACGTGCGATTCAGACCCTGGAGGACATGCTGAGAACCTGTGTGTTAGATTTTGGTGGGAATTGGGATTCTCATTTGCCACTGATTGAATTCTCCTACAACAACAGTCATGACAGTAGCATCGGATGCGCACCATTCGAGGCTTTGTATGGTCGTAAATGCCGATCACCGATCTGTTGGACTGAAGTTGGAGACAACCGTATAACTGGGCCAGAACTTATTCAGGAGACCACTGACAAGATTGCCCAAATTCAGCAAAGACTACAAGCGATAATGAGCTGTCAAAAGAGCTATGCCGACAAACGGCGCAAGCCGTTGGAATTCCAAGTGGGAGACCTGTCATGCTAAAGGTATCCCCTTGGAAGGGCGTAGTGCGTTTTGGAAAGAAAGGAAAACTGGCACCACGATACGGAGGACCGTTCGAGATAATCAAACGTATTTGTCTTGTGGAGTATAGACTGAGATTACCAGATGAACTCAGTGGTGTGCATGACGTGTTTCACGTTTCAAACTTGAAGAAATGCTTTACTGACGAGTCACTCGTCATACCGATCCAAGTAATTCAAGTGGATGAACAGTTACACTTTATCGAAGAACCATTAGAGATTATGGATCTCAAGGTTAATCAACTGAGGCGAAGCCGTATTTCGATTGTAAAGTTTCGATGGAACTCAAGGCGCGGACCTGAGTTTACTTGGGAACGCGAAGATCACATGAAGTCTAAATATCCCCAACTATTTACAGAGGAAGTCGTACCTGATAATGACTCTTAAATTTCGGGACGAAATTTCTCTAACAAGGGAAGACTGTAACATCAGTGCCGGAATCGTACTGGAACAGTGATCTCAAACAGTAACATGAATAGTAATCAGGTACAAGCTCTATGCATTTCAGTGTACTTCATATTCATAGCATATAACACTATCATTTCATGTGACAAACAGTGAACTCAGAATCATTTCAAAGAAACAAAGCTCAGAAAACATGATTTATCAGTCAGATAACTATCTGACATTACAAAACCATCATGGAATTATGTGTTAGGATTTTATTATGTATAAACTTATGTGAGGCTTTACAGAACAAAACGATATGGACGTTGTTGCGTGAATGCTAAACCGACGGATTTTTCGTATAGGTGACGATCTGTACGAATATATCTGAAAGTTTAACGTTCTGAATGATTTCCGATAATTAGAAAACAAAATTGGAAAGTATAGTTATCGTCATGTTTGATGTTTAATAAAAGGTAAAGGAATAATAAACTTCTTTAAATTAAAATTAATTGTTACTAACTTAATAGTTTAACTTAAAATAAAGTGACTAAAATGTTTAAATAAGAGACTTTAAATATGAATAACGTAAACCATACATCAATAAGTTGTAATGGTAATTATTCCTGGGATGAGGGTTACCAATGGGTAATAAGTTAGACAAATCTAATGAAGTCATAGAAGCACATTAGTAGCATAGGATACTTAGTTGCACGCTGAGACCAAAACCTAGATACAACATCTATTATAAACACTTATCGTATTCGAACCTCTTAAAACTCAGGAACTGAAGATACATAGGTTTCAACAACGAGCACGCATTTGTGGTAAATCTATACATAACAACACAGGTGAGTTCATTGCCCCTTTTCTAAACATTTTTGTTTTCAAACGCGGGGCTCAGAAGCATCCGTAAATTATTCTCGCAAGAATTTATTTACTTAACTGCTTTTATTTAACATATGTGTTATATGTGAAATAGTTAACCTAGAATCTGTCTAGGTATACTTATTACATAATTTCAATGTAAGTTATCTATTCAATATGAGTAGATAACTGTTTCAAACCAAAGAACTACTTTCAAAGAACTTAAGATCTAAAACAAAGAACTATTCTCAATGATCTATTTCAAAGAGCTAAGTACAAAGAACTATTTTAAGGGTGTATTTCAAAGAACTATGTACAAAGAACTATTTTAAAGAACTGTGATTATCTGGGAAGTGTCAAAGATAACATATGACAATAACGAAACTAAAGTCCTATAATTCAAGAAGTCCTAGCTAGACCGTTTTTTTTTATAGGCCACATGTTTGATACCACTTACAGTAACCACTAAATCAAACGATCTATTTTAAGAGGAACATCTGGGAAATACTCAAAGATAACATATGTCAACGAAACTATACGAAACAAGGGACGAAACTAGACGAATCAAGTACGAAACAAAAACCCTACATTTCAAGAAGTCTTAGCTAGACCGTTTGATTTGTAGGTCATATGTTTGATGATATTTCAAGATTTCCACAACCACTAAGAACTTTGATTGCTAGATTAGTCTACTCGAGTTGACCAAGGCACAATCATTAGGTCTTAGATTTTATTAAATGTTTATTTATTTATTTAATTAAGCATTTATTGAATTGTTTCTACAAACGTATGGTTGGTCATGATTACGTGATGAACTTGAGGAATCAATAGAGATTTCAATGTGTAATTACCGGAACAAAAAACTGAAGAACTAAGGGGTTAATGGTGGGGTTAAAATGCTTAATTATCATTAACAAAAATGTCGTATGCAGGTTAGTATGTGGTGGGATGGCGTTTGGGCGGGTTGTAGGCTCGACCCTTGCGTATGCCTTATATATAAGCATACCGATCTGGATGATACAGGTGATGTTAATGAGATTATGGTTGTTACCCGAGGGTTTAACAAACGTTTCAAGTGCATGTTAGAACTATGGTGAAATGGAATGAATGGTAGGTAAAAATGCTTAACTATTATTAACAACAATGTCATATGTGACTTAGTATGTGGTGGGATGGCGTTTGGGCGGGTTGTAGGCTCGACCCTTGCGTATGCCCTATATATAAGCATATCGAACTGGATATTACAGGTGGAGTTAATGAGGATAGGGTTTTTACCGAAAAAGGGTTTACAAAGCTATTTTTCAAAGACTAAACTATATGAACTCACCGACCATGTGTTGACTTGATCTTTTTGCATGACTTCTGAGGTGACGAACAAGTCAATTAAGAAGTTATTGCTTTTGGACTAGGACTTCAGATAGAAGACTTAGTATTTTTGGACCCGCATACTTTTGGAACATCATTATACACAATAGATTTTGTATATCTTGTGCAGATACAAGATAGAAGATTACATGATGTTGATAGTAGACTTATATTGTTAAATTATTAACGATACTGATGTAATTTAACTTTGTAATTCTATTCTATTTAGTATTTCTCATTATTATCATGTGCAACGTAAAAAAATCTGATCATCACGATTATCACTCACGATATCGCGCCCCGGGAACCTTCCGCCCGACGGGCAACACGATCTGGCCCGCCGGCTCGGGGTGTGACAAAAACAATAACGGATGTCGTTATGTGAATGCTAAATTGACGGATTATTCGTACAGGTGAGGATCTGTATGAATACATCTGAAAGTTTATCGTTTGAATGATGTCCAATAATTAGAAAATCATATCGAAAAGTAAAGTTATCATCCTGTTCGTACGGGTGACGATCCGAGCGAATACGCGCGACAATTGTACGGTTCGATTAAAACAATTAAATGAAACGTTTCAGAAACTTAAAATAAACAAAACATATTAGTTAATTTACTAGGAATTACCACCTAATTTAATTTAGTAAATTCTATTTTTAAAATCATAACGTATCGCGACGAGAAAACCGAAAACCGACACTTTTACGCTAAACCGAGCGAAACCGAACGAGCCCGAACGTTTCAGATCGTTAAAATGATTGAAGTGGCATTAAATGCCATTAACCTCATCCACCTACCACTCTCTCTCTCTACTCCCGTCACTCGCTCTCTCTAAACTCTCTCTATAGAAACCCTAGCCTAACTTTCACAAATGTACACCAAATTAAGCGATCGAAACGACCATGGCAACGCGTAGATCGTGAAGAGACGAAGAGATCGAGCCTAGAATCGTCAAAAACGGGGAAAAAATGAGTGAGAAATCACTGACTTTTCGAAGTGTACACTATTCAGCATCTTCTTCGTATAACCCGGAGGTTTCAGCTGAAATCCGACCTCCAAAATCTATAGGATTGGCACGAAATCACTCTAGGTTGGATTAGGGACTAGTGGGACACCTAAATCTGCCCACAAATTCAACCAAAGCAGCAAGAACAGCCGACAACGTTGCTATGCGAATGAAGGAAAGCTGTGCAGCTTGGCCGAATGGCTCCACCTGCGAAGGAACTCCTCATTCTCATAACGAGGCGACCGAATGAATTAACAAACGAAGGGACCCATT
Source organism: Mikania micrantha (assembly GCA_009363875.1). Taxonomy (NCBI): domain Eukaryota; kingdom Viridiplantae; phylum Streptophyta; class Magnoliopsida; order Asterales; family Asteraceae; genus Mikania; species Mikania micrantha. The sequence continues at coordinate 9,614,509 of CM018698.1, forward strand.
CGCGTGGAATTCATAGTCGGAAGAACATGGGAGCCGAAGCAAACCATCTGCCGAATGGATTCTTTCATTCGTGCGACGTCCAAATTCGCATGGTAATCTTTATTCGGCTGAATCATCCCCATTCGCATGGCCTTATCTTTTGCATAATATCACAACTGTAACACCAGTTCCTGAATCGTAACCGGAACAATGATCTCAAAAGTAACTCGCACAATAACTCAGACATAAACTTTGTGTGTTATTTGTATGCTATTATCATGTAATACTTGACACAAAACTAATATGCAATTGTTTCAGTAAGCTAATTTAAATCTCATGATTTAACAGTCAGAAACATACCAGACAATGCAAGACAATCTCCTGAGTTCTTGTTAGGATTCAATTATGTATAAACATATGTGAGGCTTCATAGAACAAAACAACCACGGATTTCGTAACAATAAGGCTAAATGGACGGATTATTCGTATAGGTGACGATCTGTACGAATATATCTGGAAGTTTAACGTTCTGAACGATATCCGATAATTAGAAAACCATATTGAAAAGTGTAATTATCGTCCTATTAGTACGGGTGACGATTTGAACGAATACGACCGACGACTATACGACTGGATTTAAACCGTAAATTAAATGTTTTCCGAAATTTAAAACAAACGAAAGATATTTAGTTAATTTATTAGGAATCACAGCCTAAAATAATTTTATTAAATTTATATTTAAAACCGAGACGTTCGGCACGAAAACCGAGACTTATGGGAAAGCCTTAAATGAGGCTTTAATTCCTAATCTTCTTCCCCAACTACCCATTCTCCCTCCTCACCACCGTCACTCTCTTTCTCTTCTTTCTCTCTCTAGAAAACCCTAACCACAACTCCTCCATTTCTCCACAAAATCGTGTGATTTTGGTGTCAAAACAACCTCCATCATTCGTTGAACACGAAAGTACAGTCGATTCAAGATTCCAACCGTCTGATTTGAGGTAAAATCTAGTCCAAAGTGCCGATTTTAGGGTTTTATAAACCCTCTCATTCGAAACTTTTTGACCTGCTAAAACCACTTTAAACCTTAGGGAAATCAACGACAAACTGTCTAGGAGGTGTTAGGAACAAGTGTTGGTTCACATCCTAGTTGTTTAGCTTGAAAATGGGGGTTAACTTGGATGCAGGTCAGCGTCCTAATGGCTTAGAATACAGATGGCCGAATGGCCGCCTTCGGCCGAATAGCCCCTCCTCATTCGGTCGGCCCTATTCTTTCGCCACTAGCCTTTCGCTCGGGCCTCTTTTGATCAGTTTCCTCTGTCGGCCAACCCATTCGGCCATCTAGGTTATGAGTAACTCCATTCGGTTGGATGTTTTCCCCATTCGCAGACCATGGCCATTCGACCACCACCTATTCTACAGTACTCTTTCGGCCAAGCACTCATTCGGTCGGCCAATAGCACATTCGGGTGGGACTAAGGCCATTCGACCAAGTTGTTTCGGTAAAAGCTCCATCCACCTATTCGGCCGAGCCGCTACAAATTCTTGTGTGCATTACCGTGGGCATAGATCGGGTACGTAAACCTTATGCATGAAATGTGTGTGCATCGGAAATGAATTAGGGTTTGCTAATAAGAATCTAAGCTAGTTTTAAATGAAGGTGATAAATTAATAAACTTTTCATGATAAGGATTAAGTCACCAAAAATTTTGTTAAACAAATGTTGAACATAAATCTTGTTATCACATGGGGATTTAGTTAAACAACAAATTATGCAACAACATCAAAGGTTTAAACATAAGCAAGAACTACAAGGGGCCAAGGAGGTTAACTAAGTAATGGTGGTTATTAACACACAACACTTAGTTAATTATTCCATTAGTTACTACCAAGTAGATAGTTCTATGGGACTTCTAAGTAGGTTGTACATATGAATGATTCAAGAAATCAGAGAAAGCTAAGACTAAATCTTAGGCTTGGAGTTAATCAGATTTGGATTAACTTAAGTCTAATAAACTAATCTATAATTTTCTTAAAATACATTATGGTTTTAGTAAATGAAATCAATGATGAACTTTCTTAAATTAAATAAATGATTTCTAACCTAAGGTTAACTTAAAATGAATAAATGTCTTGTAATTGTTACTTACGGGATCAAGGGTTTTTACATATGGGTGATGCCTTAGATTAGATAGCTAAAATCCTAGAGAACACCTTAGTAATATAGGACACTTAGTTGCACGCAGGGACCGAAACCCAAGTTTGCGTCTATTATAACGACTTATAGTATTCAAATCTCTTAAAACAACTCAGGTGTTGAAGATACTTAAGCTACAATCAACGAGCGCGCATTATCTGTGTAAATTATACTTAGCAACACATGTGTGTTCATTTGTCCCTTTTCAAACTATTTTGTTTTACTTCGAGACTGAGAAGCATGTTTACGCATTCTAAAATAAATATTTAAATGTTTCTTAAACATTTTTAAACTTATTCATAAAGCTAATACACTTATACTTAATGCTAATACTTTATACTCTTAATCTTAAAGCTACATGGTAATGCTACATGCTAAGTCTACACGCAAATGCTACATGCTAACTCTACATGCTAAGGCTACTTGCTAAGTCTACATGCTAATGCTACATGCTAAGTCTACATGCTAAGGCTATAAGCAAATACTACATACTAATGCTACATGCTAAGTCTACATGCTAAGGCAACTTGTTAAGTCTACATGCTAATGCTACAATCTAATGCTACTTGCTAATGCTACATGCTAAGTCTACATGCTAAGGCTATATGCTAATACTACATGCTAATGCTACATACTAAGGCTACATACTAAGGCTACATACTTCTGTACTAGTTTGCCTAAAACCTTGGATGATTATAATATGCATAGGATACAAAGGCTAAAATGTTGAAATGCTTTTATAAACTAAGTTTGAAAGCTTGAATGCTCCAACTTAGAAAGACTCATATGATTGAAATGCTATAAAAACTTGTATACTCGAAATGCTTGGAAATGCTCAAAATGCTATAAAGACTTGAATGCTCGAAATGCTAAGAAAACAGGCTGAATGATCGCCACGTGTTGACCTACGTGTCAACCCCTACTGGTCATCAGTGAGGCTATGTGAATGCTATAAACTTGTATGCTAAAGCTATCGGACATCGTAAGACAGACAGATTGGCCATCGCGCCTTGACAGTGGTCAAGCCCTTCTAGCCATCAGTGCTCTTCGTTGTCAAAATCTTGCAAGACAAACTGATTGGCCTCCGTGTCTTGACATTTGTCAAGCCCTACTAGTCATTCAGTGTTCTTCTTGATTTATCCATGGTTATGACGAGTGACAAGGATTCTTCTAGCTGGCCTTGTGTCAACTGGAGGATTACTTTATCAAATCACCAACGTCGCGAGTCATATTTAGTTTTGTTATGGATGGATGCTGGATTCCTTAGGGTGTTTAGCTGTCCATAATGGTAACTCTCAAAACTTGATTTTCAAACACTACTTGTGCGTGTTGAAACTCATAATCATAATACTTAAAGCTATGATGGGATTGGATGGTAGGTAAGACGCTTAATTATCATTAATAAAAAAGTCATATGTGCATTAGTATGTGGTGGGATGCCGTCTCGGCGGGTTGTAGGCTCGACCCTTTCGTATGCCCTATATATAAGCATACCGATCTAGATATTACATGAGATGTTAATAAGGTTAAGGTTGTTACCGAAATGGTTTGTAAATGCTATTGTGTGCGTGTCTTAAACTTCTAAACAGGATGCTTGAAACTATGATGGAAATTGATGGTAGGTAAAATGTCACACCCCAGGCCAGCGGGAACGGATCGTGTTTTCCCGTCGGGCGGAAAGTTCCCGGGGCGCGATATCATTGTGTTGATAATCAAATGATCAGATTGTTTACATAGCACATGAGATATAAGTGAGAAATGCTATTCATGACATGAAATAGAATTACAAATTTAAATTACATTGTACTTCATAATTTAACTAAGTAAATCTAATCAAAAAGAATCAGTGAGTTTATATCTTGATCTGTACAAGATATACAAAAGTGATTCAAAGTTCTGTCATTATCAAAATGTATGCAATCAAAAGAAAGCTAGGTCTTCTATGAGCCCACTAGCTTAACACTTGCATATAGTATCTACACCTGTCCGTCACCTGAGAAAACATGTAATTTAAACAAAGTCAACACTAGGTTGGTGAGTTCATAAGTAAGTACATTGAAAACCATTGAACTGATCATGCACACATTCACAATGTATTAACTGTTGCTTGTATACTTGTTTCACCTGTTCCACCCAATGGCCTCTCCTTAGTTATATGTACAAGTAGTATATCACCTAACTAAGTATGCTTATATATAGGGAATCACGAAAGGGTCAAGCCCAGACTCTATCCCACCACATACTCAACCAAGTTCCACACCACTTGCGATACAACTAAAGATATCCATTTCCCAACTATCCGAATTGTCCGCTGTATAATCATATGTAGAATAATAATATAGTAAGAGGGGTTTAGTTATCAAACCAAAGTATTGACAAAACCCTCGTTGAATTAAGGAATTTAGATTATTTAAATCTGATCCTTATATTATTCTATTACTTGTGAGGTTAACTTTTATGTTACACTTTTAATTTAATTAAAAGTATTAGTTAACTGTTCATCATATGTCTCCAAATGTAGCGTATAGAATCCGAATGGAATCCATTTTAATCCTCACGTAATCAGATTAAAATGCATTCCATTCTCTCCTATCCCGCCATATGATCCCAAAGTTTCCGTGTGGGATTGTCTCATGTGATTAACAAGGTTGAATAAGAACCTGTCTTATTACGTTATGATAATCGGGTGTAAATGACAAGAATCCCATGAAGTTACGTTATCATGATCATCATTTACTGTAAATGATAAGAATCCCATGAAGTTACGTTATCATGATCATCATTTACTGAATCCATGTATTCCCAAAGTATCCGTGTGGGAATGTCCTCGTATGTTTAACAAAGTCGAATAAGAACTGGTCTTATTACGTTATGTTGATTATGTGTAAATGACAAGAATCCCATGAAGTTACGTTATCATGATCATCATTTACTGTAAATGATAAGAATCCCATGAAGTTACGTTATCATGATCATCATTTACTGAATCCATGTATTCCCAAAGTATCCGTGTGGGAATGTCCTCGTATGTTTAACAAAGTCGAATAAGAACTTGTCTTATTACGTTATGTTGATTATGTGTAAATGACAAGAATCCCATGAAGTTACGTTATCATGATCATCATTTACTGTAAATGATAAGAATCCCATGAAGTTACGTTATCATGATCATCATTTACTGAATCCATGTATTCCCAAAGTATCCGTGTGGGAATGTTCTCATTTTACAGTTAAGTGTAGATTGTTTAAGTACTTGATCATGTGGAAATAACTAAGTGTTATAAGTTTAATCTCATAACTAAGTTATTATAATGTATTGATGATTAAGAATTATCTTATCATAATCATATGAGTTTCCCTGTTATCTCATAATCATACAAGCATGCATACAATGATAACGATAATAAACAATTTAATATTATCAAATCAAAGTACAAATAACATGTTAAGCAAACTTTTAAATAAATAAAAGTAAACATGTTTCTCAGCCCCGATAGTTAAAATCAGTAAAGATTTAAAGTAAAAAGGGGCATATGAACTCACCTTGTAGTTGTTGTGTTTGACTTAGCTTAAACAAGAATGTACGCGCTCTTGATTGTGCTTGAGTGTATTTTCACGATCCTGTATTGATTTCATGATGTTCATAACTTATTAGTATGAATTATAGGGATTTTATGTGTATGTATGTGTTAGCCATAAGCTTTGGCCAACACTTAAAGTCTTCGGTCTCTGTTGGCCCATCTTGATTTGTTATTGGTTCTTGAAATCCATAGACTTTATTTGATTTATTCTTGGCTTATATAGCTTGTATCAAAGTTCATTTGTAGTTTCATGTAGTCATGTTATAAGTTACAAGACCTCGTTGCAAAAATTGCCGTTTTAGTAGTAATCCCTTAGTTATCATACTTGTTAGTGTTGAGTTAAAGTGTTACAATAGTTCTTTAGTCATGTGGGCCAACAATTTAAGTTGGGCCAGTGATTGTGGGTGTTGAATCATGAAGGCCTTGCCAAAAGTCACAAAACTAGAGTTCAAGTAGCCTTTTGGGCCTTGTTTTGGGCCTCCTAAGAATCTATTGGGCCCAAGGTGGGCCTTGGCTATATTTATTGGGCCTAGAGTCATGCAAGACTGTTGGAATTGATATTGGGCCAGAAATGGGTTGTTGACCAAGTGAATGACAAAATGGCTCCAAAAGTGAAGACAAAGGCCTCAAAATGGGCCTTGAATTAGTTTTCTGTGGGCCTCGGGTAGATTTTGATGGGCCCCATGGATTTTATCTCGGGCCTTTGTCAAAAGAACTCATGGGCCATGTTGGGCCTGGATTAGAATGGCTGAAACAGTGATGGGCCTTGAATTTGGGATTTTGGCCTAAATGGTGGCCTTGGACCAAAGGTAGTGGGCCTTGAGCCCTAAACCATGGGCCTTGGGCTGTTCACTTCTTGTTGGACCTTCCTAGAGTCAATGGATCAGTTTTAGAGTTATTGGGCCTGGGGAAATGATGTGGGCCTACTAGTGGCTTATACACATTTCCTATTGAGCCCATTGTCGTGTATATGGCTAAACTAATTTATCTGTGAGTTAAACAAACTGGGCCTCAACCAACAAAAGACATGGGCTGCGTAAAAGGATAGTTGGGCCCAAAGAAAAAAAAAACAGTTGGGCCGAATAATACATGAGTTGTAGGGCCGGTGGGCTGTTTTATCCCCTATGGGCCCCATAACGAACCGTGGGCCAAGTATATCACATGCACCTACTGGTTGGCCTAAAACAACTGATCATGGGCCAGCTAAGACACTAGGCCTGAATGTGAGCATATGGGCCGGAAGGCTGGTATTGGGCCGTCACAACTAGTTGGACCTAAGAAACCCTTGGGCCCATTTTGGTGTTGTTGGTTGATTTAACAAGTGAAAAATTCTGAGATCTAGACTTGGTCGACTGCCATGGCCGAATGGAATGTTTCAGCAGACTAGGGGTTGGCCGAATAAGAACCACTGCCGAAGGAGGGTGTGAGTCACGAATGAGAGGCGCATGACTTGACCAGCGAATGGTGATGTTCTTGGCGAATGTGAACCTGGCGAATGAGAGAAACTGGCGACTGAGCTAGATCTGGTCGAATGGGAGTCCAGCGAATGGTAGGGTCGAATGAGACTTGGGTTGGCGAATGGAGTATGGTCGAATGAAGGCAGAGAGGTGGCGAATGAGGCTGGGCGAAGGGGCCATTCGGCCAACTGGAAGTGCCTCAACCGTGGCTGTCACAACCGAGCTCCCAACCCCAACCCACGATGGTTTCTTGTAAGGACCTGTACTAGGCTTAGTTTTTGAGGGAGTAGAAGTCACAAAATGGTTTTAGAACTGATTAGAGTTGACGGCTGGACAAGGGTGTGAAAAACCCTATTTTTCGAACGTTTGCAGCTCACTTTACCTCGTTTTCAGAAAGTTTGAGCTCCGATCTGCTGTACTTTCGTGTAGAGGATGTCGAGGGCTACGCGTGGGCGAAAGAATCACTCGATTTGGTTGAGAAACAAGAAAGTTATGAAGGTTTAAAGTTTGAGAAAACCCTAAAAACGTGAAACCGGGATTTTTGGTGTAGAGAGAGGTTGAAGATGATAGAAATGAGAGGAAACTCTCATTATTGAGTTTTTATACCCCGAGGGTGTTCGGGTTCGTTTTTGTTGCTCGGTTCGTAAGTTCGTCGCGTAACCGGATTTTTACGCGAAATTTAAATATTTTAAATAAAGGAGTTAAATTTAATTATTTTGATGAGTTTCAAAATTGTAAAATGTTATTTATTTAATTTTATTAAATTATTTTCGTTCGTGACGTGTTTTCATTGTCGTTTCGTCAGATCGCGTAACCTTCGCGCGTAATTCGTTCGAATCGTCACCCGAACGAATACGATGATGGTTTTGCTTTCTGACTTTTGTTTTCTACTTTTCAGTCATTATTTCAGAATTCTAAACTCACAGATATGTTTGTGTGAGTCGTCACTCACGCAAACACACTGTCAGTTCGTCATTCTGAAATAACACTGCATTATGTTTTAATTGTGCTTCCTCACTGTCGGACTCAACTATACATCATGATTTCACATTGTTTTCGTACTGACTTGTCGGTCATCTGATTCCTGTCATCTGTGGACATCAGATCGCAACCGATATGTTTCTGAATATTGTTTGAATACCGTTGTTTCTCATGATTTGTTGTGTTAACTGAATTAAGTTTTCACTTAATAAACACAACTAATGTTTCAAATGTACGTTGTACTTAATGTATTTAAGTTTATACGAAAATACGTACAACGGTTTCTTGTATTTAGGATTCTGTTAATACAAGTACTGTTTAGACTTACGTATGCACACATAGAATAAGGTGAAAGTACACATACCGTACGGACTTGCCGGACGATTTGGCACTTGCTGTTACAGTCTCCCCTTGTTAAAGAAATTTCGTCCCGAAATTTAAGCATCAAAGTCGGGCTTCAATTCTCGAACAGATGGGGATACTTTGCTTTCATGTTGTCCTCGCGCTCCCAGGTAAACTCTGGTCCACGCTTGGAGTTCCATCGAACCTTTACAATAGGGATACGGCTTCGTTTCACTCTCTTGACTTCACGTTCCATAATCTCTACAGGTTCTTCAATGAAATGTAGTTGTTCATCAATTTGTATCTCTTCCAATGGTATGATCAATGTTTCATCTGCTAGACACCTCTTGAGATTTGATACATGGAACACATCGTGTACTCCACTGATTTCATCAGGGAGTCTGAGTCTATATGCCACAGGACCTATGCGTTGAGTAATCTCAAACGGTCCGACATACCGAGGTGCTAGTTTGCCTTTAGCCCCAAAACGAACTACGCCTTTCCATGGGGACACTTTCAACATGACTCGGTCACCCACATCGAATTCTAAAGGCTTACGCCGTTTGTCTGCGTAACTCTTTTGGCGGCTACGTGTTGCTTGTAATCGTTGTTGTATCTGGGCTATCTTATCAGTAGTTTCCTGAATAAGTTCAGGCCCAGTTATTCTGTTGTCTCCCACTTCGGTCCAACTAATTGGAGACCGACATTTTCTACCGTAGAGTGCTTCAAATGGAGCACATCCAATGCTGCTGTGGTAGCTATTATTGTAGGAGAACTCAATAAGTGGTAAATGTGTGTCCCAACTTCCACCGAAGTCTAGGATGCATGTTCTCAACATATCCTCTAGGGTTTGAATAGTGCGCTCGCTTTGTCCATCCGTTTGTGGATGATAAGCAGCGCTCAAGTTAACACTTGTCCCTAAGGATTGTTGCAATGATTGCCAGAACCGCGAAGTGAATCGACTGTCCCGGTCTGAGATAATAGACAATGGCACACCATGCCTTACTACTATCTCATCAATGTATAGTCTTGCAAGTTTCTCCATCTTGTACGTTTCTCTGATCGGCAAGAAATGTGCGGACTTGGTCAATCTATCAATGATGACCCAAATCGAATCATGTCCGCTGGAAGTGCGGGGTAGCTTGGTAATGAAATCCATAGCTATTTGTTCCCACTTCCATTGTGGTATCTCTGGTTGTTCCAGCAAACCCGAAGGTTTCTGGTGTTCAACTTTGACTTTGGCACATGTGAGACATTTGCCAACATAAGTGGCAATGTCTTTCTTCATGCCCGGCCACCAATAAAATGACCTAAGATCTTGGTACATCTTATCGGCACCAGGATGAACTGAGTAACGTGACTTGTGTGCCTCGTCAAGGATAAGTGTTCGAAGTTCATCTACTGCCGGAATCCAAACACGATCCAGATAGTAGATAACTCCATCTTGTCTTGTCTCAAAATGTTTCTCGGCTCCACAATCGAGCTCGCGTTTCAGATTGTTTCTTGCCACTGCTTCTCGTTGTGCTTGTAAAATGTGATCTCTCAAACTTGTTTGCACCGTCATTCCCATAGCGCGAACGCGTAAGGGTTTGACTCTTTCTTTCCGACTCAAAGCATCTGCAACAACATTTGCTTTGCCCGGATGGTATTTGATCACACAATCGTAATCGTTCAGGAGCTCAACCCAACGTCTCTGTCTCATGTTAAGCTCCTTCTGATCAAATATGTGCTGTAAACTCTTGTGATCTGTGAAGATAGTGCATTTGGTACCATAAAGGTAATGTCTCCAAATCTTTAGTGCAAAAACCACAGCTCCCAGTTCAAGATCATGCGTCGTGTAATTCTTCTCGTGTATCTTCAGCTGTCGTGAGGCATAAGCAATGACTTTGTCTCATTGCATCAAAACACATCCGAGTCCCTGATGGGAAGCATCACAGTAAACTACAAAGTCATCACTGCCTTCTGGGAGTGTTAGAATTGGAGCATTGCACAATCTTTGTTTCAGTGTATGGAATGCCTCTTCTTGTTTATGAGTCCACACAAAAGGTTCAGACTTCTGTGTGAGTTTGGTGAGAGGCAAGGCTATCTTAGAGAAGTTCGGAATGAATCTCCTGTAATAACCTGCCAATCCCAAGAATGATCGGATCTCCGTCGGTGTTGTAGGCACATCCCAGTTCTTGATCGTTTCTATCTTGGCAGGATCCGCGTGAATACCATCACTGTTAATCACGTGACCCAAAAACTGAACTTCCCTTAACCAAAATTCACTCTTAGAGAATTTGGCATAGAGTCGTTCTTCTTTCAGAAGCTCCAAAACTGTCCTGAGGTGTTGCTCATGTTCCTGCTTGGTTCTCGAATAAATCAGTATATCGTCAATGAAGACGATTACAAACTGATCTAGATACGGCTTGCACACCCGGTTCATTAAGTCCATAAACACAGCCGGTGCGTTACTTAATCCAAATGGCATCACCATGAATTCGTAATGACCATATCGAGTACGAAAAGCCGTCTTTGGTATGTCTTCTTCTTGAATCCGGAGCTGATGATAACCTGATCTCAGGTCTATCTTGGAAAAGTACTGTGCTCCCTGTAACTGATCAAACAAATCATCAATCCTCGGTAACGGGTACCGATTCTTGATGGTGAGGTTGTTGAGTTCTCGATAGTCAATACACATTCTGAAGGTTCCATCTTTCTTTTTAACAAAAAGAACCGGAGCTCCCCACAGGGAAAAGCTCGGTCGGATGAATCCTTTATCGAGAAGTTCTTGCAACTGGTTGGACAACTCTGACATCTCAGATTGAGCAACCTATAAGAAGACTTAGCTATCAGAGTGGCTCCCGGAATCAAATCTATTCGAAACTGCACTGATCTCTCGGGTGGCAGCTCCGTTTAGTCATCCGAAAACACTTCTGCAAAGTATCTCACCACTGATACATCTTGAACCTTGATTGCCTTCTCGTGCAGTATTACACTGACACGATGCTCCACTTAATCTCCATGAATCTCCAGAAATTGATTATTCTCCGTTCAAGCGTAGGTATTATTTATACCAAGTTCTATTATCTAGATGGCGCCTAATTAATCTATACTTATGTTTAATTATATTATTATATACATATGATCTATACCTATATAAATTTGAACATTATATCTAATTCAAATAAGCGTGGTTAAAATGACATACCTTCGGAGTTATCCGACTCCGCGTGTACATCTGGTGCTGGTAGAGCGAGCAGTTCTTCGGTGGTGGTTGATGCGGTTGGAACAGTTGGAGTTGTTGGAGCCTTCCTCCTGGGGCAATCTCTTGCGAAATGTCCAATTATTCCGCAGGTGTAGCAGTGGTGTTTGCGTTGAAAAGAAGTAGGTGTGCTTGCTCTATGATTCTGATTCTGTGTTGGAAGGCTTCGGCACCGGTGAATTAGGTGTCCCTTCTTTCCACAGTTCAGACAATGGCTGCATGGTTTGTTCCTAGCATGATGAAATACGCACTTGTTACACTTGAGGTGATTACCACTGTATTGATGAGGATTTGATGTCGTTAGGGTTTTGCAAGAAGCGGCCCGGTGTCCTATCTTCCCACAACGAGTACACTGTCGACATTTGTTTCTGCCATAATGATGATATTGAAAGAGTTGGCAGAAAGGGGCCGTCCCATCATAGTTTTCGTTACTCTTTTTAGACAAGTCCGGCATGACCTGACTGATCGGAATGGCCTCAGTGTAGCTCGCAGGTATCTTCTGCTTTTTAGTAGGATGACGTTTGCGTTTCTTGCTGGTGTCACCTTCCGCAGGTTCTTTTCCTTTGGTGGTGACAGGTGTAAAAGTCCCAGCGTACTCTTCACTGCTCCTGATTCTGTTGATGATATCAGGAATGATTGCAACTAACTGCTCAGTGATCAGGGTTGCTAGTGCAGCAGTCGCGGGTTCCACCTCTGATGAAGGAGGATGAGGTGGTGATAGTGGTTGCTCTTGTGACATGTCGGTCCTAACCGAAAATTTATCGGTTAGTATTTATGATCAAATGATGTAACGTATGCAAATAAATCCTGGGTTCTGTGTTTTCTACATGAGGGTCCCTAGGTTATAGTCTAGGCCAAACCATTTAAGTAATATGACCTATATTTCTCTATAACCATGGCTCTGATACCAATCTGTCACACCCCAGGCCGGCGGGAACGGATCGTGTTTTCCCGTCGGGCGGAAAGTTCCCGGGGCGCGATATCATTGTGTTGATAATCAAATGATCAGATTGTTTACATAGCATATGAGATATAAGTGAGAAATGTTATTCATGACATGAAATAGAATTACAAATTTAAATTACATTGTACTTCATAATTTAACTAAGTAAATCTAATCAAAAAGAATCAGTGAGTTTATATCTTGATCTGTACAAGATATACAAAAGTGATTCAAAGTTCTGTCATTATCAAAATGTATGCAATCAAAAGAAAGCTAGGTCTTCTATGAGCCCACTAGCTTAACACTTGCATATAGTATCTACACCTGTCCGTCACCTGAGAAAACATGTAATTTAAACAAAGTCAACACTAGGTTGGTGAGTTCATAAGTAAGTACATTGAAAACCATTGAACTGATCAAGCACACATTCACAATGTATTAACTGTTGCTTGTATACTTGTTTCACCTGTTCCACCCAATGGCCTCTCCTTAGTTATATGTACAAGTAGTATATCACCTAACTAAGTATGCTTATATATAGGGAATCACGAAAGGGTCAAGCCCAGACTCTATCCCACCACATACTCAACCAAGTTCCACACCACTTGCGATACAACTAAAGATATCCATTTCCCAACTATCCGAATTGTCCGCTGTATAATCATATGTAGAATCATAATATAGTAAGAGGGGTTTAGTTATCAAACCAAAGTATTGACAAAACCCTCGTTGAATTAAGGAATTTAGATTATTTAAATCTGATCCTTATATTATTCTATTACTTGTGAGGTTAACTTTTATGTTACACTTTTAATTTAATTAAAAGTATTAGTTAACTGTTCATCATATGTCTCCAAATGTAGCGTATAGAATCCGAATGGAATCCATTTTAATCCTCACGTAATCAGATTAAAATGCATTCCATTCTCTCCTATCCCGCCATATGATCCCAAAGTTTCCGTGTGGGATTGTCTCATGTGATTAACAAGGTTGAATAAGAACCTGTCTTATTACGTTATGATAATCGGGTGTAAATGACAAGAATCCCATGAAGTTACGTTATCATGATCATCATTTACTGTAAATGATAAGAATCCCATGAAGTTACGTTATCATGATCATCATTTACTGAATCCATGTATTCCCAAAGTATCCGTGTGGGAATGTCCTCGTATGTTTAACAAAGTCGAATAAGAACTGGTCTTATTACGTTATGTTGATTATGTGTAAATGACAAGAATCCCATGAAGTTACGTTATCATGATCATCATTTACTGTAAATGATAAGAATCCCATGAAGTTACGTTATCATGATCATCATTTACTGAATCCATGTATTCCCAAAGTATCCGTGTGGGAATGTCCTCGTATGTTTAACAAAGTCGAATAAGAACTTGTCTTATTACGTTATGTTGATTATGTGTAAATGACAAGAATCCCATGAAGTTACGTTATCATGATCATCATTTACTGTAAATGATAAGAATCCCATGAAGTTACGTTATCATGATCATCATTTACTGAATCCATGTATTCCCAAAGTATCCGTGTGGGAATGTTCTCATTTTACAGTTAAGTGTAGATTGTTTAAGTACTTGATCATGTGGAAATAACTAAGTGTTATAAGTTTAATCTCATAACTAAGTTATTATAATGTATTGATGATTAAGAATTATCTTATCATAATCATATGAGTTTCCCTGTTATCTCATAATCATACAAGCATGCATACAATGATAACGATAATAAACAATTTAATATTATCAAATCAAAGTACAAATAACATGTTAAGCAAACTTTTAAATAAATAAAAGTAAACATGTTTCTCAGCCCTTATAGTTAAAATCAGTAAAGATTTAAAGTAAAAAGGGGCATATGAACTCACCTTGTAGTTGTTGTGTTTGACTTAGCTTAAACAAGAATGTACGCGCTCTTGATTGTGCTTGAGTGTATTTTCACGATCCTGTATTGATTTCATGATGTTCATAACTTATTAGTATGAATTATAGGGATTTTATGTGTATGTATGTGTTAGCCATAAGCTTTGGCCAACACTTAAAGTCTTCGGTCTCTATTGGCCCATCTTGATTTGTTATTGGTTCTTGAAATCCATAGACTTTATTTGATTTATTCTTGGCTTATATAGCTTGTATCAAAGTTCATTTGTAGTTTCATGTAGTCATGTTATAAGTTACAAGACCTCGTTGCAAAAATTGCCGTTTTAGTAGTAATCCCTTAGTTATCATACTTGTTAGTGTTGAGTTAAAGTGTTACAATAGTTCTTTAGTCATGTGGGCCAACAATTTAAGTTGGGCCAGTGATTGTGGGTGTTGAATCATGAAGGCCTTGCCAAAAGTCACAAAACTAGAGTTCAAGTAGCCTTTTGGGCCTTGTTTTGGGCCTCCTAAGAATCTATTGGGCCCAAGGTGGGCCTTGGCTATATTTATTGGGCCTAGAGTCATGCAAGACTGTTGGAATTGATATTGGGCCAGAAATGGGTTGTTGACCAAGTGAATGACAAAATGGCTCCAAAAGTGAAGACAAAGGCCTCAAAATGGGCCTTGAATTAGTTTTCTGTGGGCCTCGGGTAGATTTTGATGGGCCCCATGGATTTTGTCTCGGGCCTTTGTCAAAAGAACTCATGGGCCATGTTGGGCCTGGATTAGAATGGCTGAAACAGTGATGGGCCTTGAATTTAGGATTTTGGCCTAAATGGTGGCCTTGGACCAAAGGTAGTGGGCCTTGAGCCCTAAACCATGGGCCTTGGGCTGTTCACTTCTTGTTGGACCTTCCTAGAGTCAATGGATCAGTTTTAGAGTTATTGGGCCTGGGGAAATGATGTGGGCCTACTAGTGGCTTATACACATTTCCTATTGAGCCCATTGTCGTGTATATGGCTAAACTAATTTATCTGTGAGTTAAACAAACTGGGCCTCAACCAACAAAAGACATGGGCTGCGTAAAAGGATAGTTGGGCCCAAAGAAAAAAAAAACAGTTGGGCCGAATAATACATGAGTTGTAGGGCCGGTGGGCTGTTTTATCCCCTATGGGCCCCATAACTAACCGTGGGCCAAGTATATCACATGGACCTACTGGTTGGCCTAAAACAACTGATCATGGGCTAGCTAAGACACTAGGCCTGAATGTGAGCATATGGGCCGGAAGGCTGGTATTGGGCCGTCACAACTAGTTGGACCTAAGAAACCCTTGGGCCCATTTTGGTGTTGTTGGTTGATTTAACAAGTGAAAAATTATGAGATCTAGACTTGGTCGACTTCCATGGCCGAATGGAATGTTTCAGCAGACTAGGGGTTGGCCGAATAAGAACCACTGCCAAAGGAGGGTGTGAGTCACGAATGAGAGGCGCATGACTTGACCAGCGAATGGTGATGTTCTTGGCGAATGTGAACCTGGCGAATGAGAGAAACTGGCGACTGAGCTAGATCTGGTCGAATGGGAGTCCAGCGAATGGTAGGGTCGAATGAGACTTGGGTTGGCGAATGGAGTATGGTCGAATGAAGGCAGAGAGGTGGCGAATGAGGCTGGGCGAAGGGGCCATTCGGCCAACTGGAAGTGCCTCAACCGTGGCTGTCACAACCGAGCTCCCAACCCCAACCCACGATGGTTTCTTGTAAGGACCTGTACTAGGCTTAGTTTTTGAGGGAGTAGAAGTCACAAAATGGTTTTAGAACTGATTAGAGTTGACGGCTGGACAAGGGTGTGAAAAACCCTATTTTTCGAACGTTTGCAGCTCACTTTACCTCGTTTTCAGAAAGTTTGAGCTCCGATCTGCTGTACTTTCGTGTAGAGGATGTCGAGGGCTACGCGTGGGCGAAAGAATCACTCGATTTGGTTGAGAAACAAGAAAGTTATGAAGGTTTAAAGTTTGAGAAAACCCTAAAAACGTGAAACCGGGATTTTTGGTGTAGAGAGAGGTTGAAGATGATAGAAATGAGAGAAACTCTCATTATTGAGTTTTTATACCCCGAGGGTGTTCGGGTTCGTTTTTGTTGCTCGGTTCGTAAGTTCGTCGCGTAACCGGATTTTTACGCGAAATTTAAATATTTTAAATAAAGGAGTTAAATTTAATTATTTTGATGAGTTTCAAAATTGTAAAATGTTATTTATTTAATTTTATTAAATTATTTTCGTTCGTGACGTGTTTTCATTGTCGTTTCGTCAGATCGCGTAACCTTCGCGCGTAATTCGTTCGAATCGTCACCCGAACGAATACGATGATGGTTTTGCTTTCTGACTTTTGTTTTCTACTTTTCAGTCATTATTTCAGAATTCTAAACTCACAGATATGTTTGTGTGAGTCGTCACTCACGCAAACACACTGTCAGTTCGTCATTCTGAAATAACACTGCATTATGTTTTAATTGTGCTTCCTCACTGTCGGACTCAACTATACATCATGATTTCACATTGTTTTCGTACTGACTTGTCGGTCATCTGATTCCTGTCATCTGTGGACATCAGATCGCAACCGATATGTTTCTGAATATTGTTTGAATACCGTTGTTTCTCATGATTTGTTGTGTTAACTGAAATTAAGTTTTCACTTTATAAACACAACTAATGTTTCAAATGTACGTTGTACTTAATGTATTTAAGTTTATACGAAAATACGTACAACGGTTTCTTGTATTTAGGATTCTGTTAATACAAGTACTGTTTAGACTTACGTATGCACACATAGAATAAGGTGAAAGTACACATACCGTACGGACTTGCCGGACGATCTGGCACTTGCTGTTACATAAAACGCTTAATTATCATTAAGAAAAATGTCATATGTGGATTAGTATGTGGTGGGATGGCGTCTGGGCGGGTTGTAGGCTCGACCCTTTCTTATGCCCTATATATAAGCATACTGATCTGGATGTTACATGTGATGTTAATGAGGTTAAGGTTGTTACCGAAAAAGGTTTGCGAAGCTATTTTCAAATACTAAAATATATGAACTCACCAACCAATGTGTTGACTTCGTTTTCTTACATGCTTTCTCAGGTGACGTACAGGAGTAAGATAAGGCTCAGGATTGCATAGGAGGATACTTAGTTAGAAGACCTAATAGTTTTGGGAAAGCACATATCTTGTTGATTACAGTGAATCACTTTTGATATCTTGTACAGTTACAAGATAGTTAACTTATGATTCTTTTGATAGGTTTACTTAGTTTAATTATCAAACATGGACATTTGTAATTTAACTTTGTAATCCTAGTTTAATGTCATTGTGCTTTAGTTATTCTCAATGTTGATGCTATGTAAACAATCTGATCATCACGATTGATATCGCGCCCCGAGAACCTTCCGCCGACGGGACACACGATCCCGCCCGCCGGCTCGGAGTGTGACATATTGGTATCAGAGATCAAGGTTATAGAGAATATTAGGTCATTTACATAAAACGGTTTGAGCTAGACTATCACTTAGGGACCCTCATATAGAGAACATAGGATTTAAGCTTGCATTGTGTCTTCTGCATTCGGTCACTGCATTAACAAATATTCTTTTGGTTATGATCAGAATGCCTCCCAAAAGGCAATCGACTCCGCTACCAACTCCACAAAATTCAGCACCACACTATTCAACGCCATCAGCGGCTGATTCACCACCGCTTCCTCCTCTCCCACACATTCCTCCTCCAAACCCGAATGCAACTCCAGCATTTGATCATGCTACTGTTGCCTTGGCAACATTACTGAGCAGTCATCTGACTAACCAGCTGAAGGATGTCATCCCTGAGATGATCAACATAATTCAAAGCCACAGAAACAATTTCGGGCATACTACGGGGGAAGCTAGTGGAAACACTGGCATTACTTCAGACTGTTCCTACAAATCGTTCGTAGGATGCACACTGCCAAGCTTTAGTGGTGTTGAAGGAACCGTTGGACTGATCCAATGGCTAGAAAAGATGGAGACCACACTGGACATTAGCGGTTGTCCAGAACACCATAAGGTTCGCTACGCTGCTGGGTCTTTTAGCAAGCGGGCCTTAACCTGGTGGAACTCTCAGATACAAGCTAGGAGCAAAGAAGAAGCACTGTCCATGCCTTGTGCAGATTTCAAAATCCTGCTATGGAAGGAATTATGTCCAAAACATGAACTTCAGAAACTAGATGTGGAACTGTCAAATCATGTGATGAAGGGAGCAGACCACATGACTTTTACTACACGGTATCACGAGCTGGTAGCTTTAGTGCAAGAAATGGTACCAACTCTGGAGAAGCATATAGACAGGTATGTAGGCGGATTGCCACCCTGCATTCAAGGCCTTGTCATTTCTGCCAGTCCAGTAACGCTGGAATCGGCCCTATCACTGTCAGCCAAACTTACTGATATGATGGTAGCCTTAGGAGTTTTAAAGAAGGATTCAGGTAAAGCCAAAGAGGAACAAACAAAAAAGAAACAAAAGGTCATCCAAGACTACGCGATGCCCGTACCCGTCCATCAAGTTGCTACAGTACCTGCTAAAGCTACATGTAAACCTTGCACTGGCAAACATCCTCAGTGCGCACAATGCCAGTTTCATCATGCTGCCACAACGTCGTGTAGGCAGTGTACCAACTGTGGCCAAAAGGGCCATTGGATTCAACGCTTCCGAACTCCACAGGCACCGGCTGTAAACAATGCTATGGTATTACCTCCACCACCAAACCCAGGCAATCACAACAACAACAACAGAGGATGCTATAACTGTGGAGAAGTAGGCCATTTCTCCAAGGATTGTCCGAAGAGAGTGCAACTAGGAGTTCAAGCACCTCATGGGAGGGTATTTATGATTGGAGCCGCTGTAGCACGCCAAGACCCCGAAACGCATACTGGTATGTGATATCCTTTAACTCATAAGTCTTTATTTCATTTTGATCTAGTATGAATAAGAAATCTATCTTATTCCTATTAGTATAACCACATAGACACTCCATGAAAACTTAGAAAATTCTCTTATGCAGTAGAAACAATGAAAGAATCCTTAGTTAATGTATACAACATACTTAGAAAAATCACAGCTAGCACTAAGGTTGTGTAACAATTGATGCTCATAGCATCAATTAGTTTTGAACAATAAGGTGTTAGAGATATGTAAAGATAAAGCAAAGCATAACAGAAGACAACTGCGAGCAATAAGGCGAGCAAAACTTTGAAGCAATACTTGAGAAATCATACTGAAGGCAATGACACAGGGAGATGAAAACAAGATACATCTGTTTCATGATGAAGAAGTCGACATAAAGGACTCAGTGAAACTACGGAATTGTGAAGTCAAAACGCTGAACAAAACCGTATTTCAAACTAATAAGAATCAGTGGAAATCCCAAATGCTACCCAGAGTTCATTTGAGAGCGTAGGGACATCACACCAAACAAAGTTTTCCCCACTTGTTTACAAAGAAAGTCGTACCTGATAATAACTTTTAAATTTCGGGACAAAATTTCTTTAACAAGGGAGACTGTAACACCAGTGCCGGAATCGTAACCGGAACAGTGATCTCAACAGTAACTTGCACAGTAACTAAGACATAAACTATGTGTGTTATTTGTATACTATTATCATGTAATACTTGACACAAAACTAATATGCAATTGTTTTAGTAAGCTGATTTAAATCTCACGATTTAACAGTCAGAAACATATCAGACAACGCAAGACTATCAATTGAATGCTTGTTAGAATTCTATTATGTATAAACGTATGTGAGGCTTTATAGAACAAAACAACCACGGATGTCGTTACAAGAAGGCTAAATGGACGGATTATTTGTATAGGTGACTATCTGTACGAATATATTTGGAAGTTTAACGTTCTAAACGATATCCGATAATTAGAAAACCATATTGAAAAGTGTAGTTATCGTAGTACTCGTACGGGTGACGATTCGAACGAATACGCGCGACGACTATACGACTCGATTTAAACCGTAAATTAAATGTTTTTAGAAATTTAAAACAAACGAAAGATATTTAGTTAATTTATTACGAATCACATCCTAAAATAATTTTATAAACTTTAGATTTAAAACCGAGACGTTAGGCACAAAAACGGAAAGAAAACGATGCTTGCGGAACCAAACGAGACCGAACACCCGAGTATGGGAAAGCCTTAAATGAGGCTTCAATTCCTCATCTTCTTCCCCAACTATCCATTCTCCCTCCTCACCACCGTCACTCTCTCTCTCTTCTTTCTCTCTCTAGAAAACCCTAACCACAACTCCTCAATTTCTCCACGAAATGGTCTGATTTTGGTGTCAAAACGACCACCATCATTCGTAGAACACGAAAGTACAGTCGATTCAAGATTCCAACCGTCTGATTCGAGGTAAAATCTAGTCCAAAGTGCCGATTTTAGGGTTTTGTAAACCCTCTCATTCGAAACCTTTTTGACCGGCTAAAACCACTTCAAACCTTAGGGAAATCACTCACAAACCCTCTAGGAGGTGTTAGGAACAAATGTTGGTTCATATCCTAGCTGTTTAGCTTGAAAATGGGGTTAACTTGGATGCAGGTCGGCGGCCGAATGGTTTAGAATACAGATGGCCGAATGGCCGCCTTCAGCCGAGTAGCCCCTCCTCATTCGGTCGCCCTATTCTTTCTCCACTAGCCATTCCTCGGGCCTCATTCGATCAGTTTCCTCTGTCAGCCAACCCATTTGGCCATACTGGTTCGGAGTAACTCCATTCGGTCGGATGTTTTCCCCATTCGCAGACCATGGCCATTCGACCGCCACCTATTCTGCAGTACTCTTTCGGCCAAGCACTCATTCGGTCGGCCAATAGCACATTTGGGTGGGGCTAAGGCCAATCGGCCAAGTTGTTTCGGTAAAAGCTCCATCCACCTATTCCGCCGAGCCACTACATAGTCATGTGTGCATGACCGTGGGCATAGACTGGCTATGTAAACCTTATGCATGAAATGTGTGTGCATGGGAAAGGAATTAGGTTTTGCTAATAAGAATCTAAACTAGTTTTAAATGAAGGTGATAAACTAATAATCTTTTCATGATAAGGATTAAGTCACCAAAAACTTTGTTAAACAAATGTTGAACATAAATCTTGTTATCACATGGGGATTTAGTTAAACAACGAATTATGCAACAACATCAAGGGTTTAAACATAAGCAAGAACTACAAGGGGCCAAGGAGGTTAACTAAGTAATGGTGGTTATTAACACCCAACACTTAGTTGATTATTCCATTAGTTACAACCAAGTAGATAGTTCTATGGGACTTCTAAGTAGGTTGTACATAAGAATGATTCAAGAAACCAGAGAAAGCTAAGACTAAATCTTAGGCTTGGAGTTAATCAGATTTGGATTAACATATGTCTAATAAACTAATCTATAATTTTCTTAAAATACATTATGGTTTTAGTAAATGAAATCATTGCTGAACTTTTTACATTAAATAAATGATTTCTAACCTAAGGTTAACTTAAAATGAATTAATGTCTTGTCATGGTTACTTACGGGATCAAGGGTTTTTACATATGGATGATGCCTGAGATTAGATAGCTAAAATCTTAAAGAACACCTTAGTAATATAGGACACTTAGTTGCACGCCGGGACCGAAACCCAAGTTTGCGTCTATTATAACAACTTATAGTATTCAAATATGTTAAAACAACTCAGGTGTTGAAGATACTTATGCTACAATCAACGAGCGCGCATTTTCTGTGGTAAATTATACTTAGCAACACATGTGTGTTCATTTGTCCCTTTTCAAACTATTTTGTTTTACTTCGGGACTGAGAAGCATGTTTATACATTATAAAATAAATGTTTAAATGTTTCTTAAACATTTTTAAATTTATTCATAAAGCTAATACACTTATACTTAATGCTAATACTTTATACTCTTAATCCTAATGCTACATGCTAATGCTACATTGTAACTCTACATGATAAGGCTACTAGCTAAGTCTACATGCAAATGCTACAGGCTAATGCTACTTGCTAATGCTACACGCTAATGCTACACGCTAAGTCTACATGCTAAGGCTATATGCAAATACTACATGCTAATGCTACATGCTAACTCTACATGCTAAGGCTACTTGCTAAGTCTACATGCTAACGCTACAGGCTAATGCTACTTGCTAATGCTACATGCTAAGTCTACATGCTAAGGCTATATGCTAATACTACATGCTAATGCTACATACTAAGGCTACATACTAAGGCTACATACTTTTGTACTAGTTTGCCTAAAACCTTGGATGATTATAATATGCATAGGATACAAAGGCTAAAATGTTGAAATGCTTTTATAAACTATGTTTGAAAGCTTGAATGCTCCAACTCAGAAAGACTCATATGCTTGAAATGCTATAAAAACTTGTATACTCGAAATGCTCGAATTTCTATAAAGACTTTAATGCCTGAAATGCTAAGACAACAGGCTGAATGACCGCCACGTGTTGACCTACGTGTCAACCCCTACTAGTCATCAGTGAGGCTATGTGAATGCTATAAACTTGTATGCTAAAGCTATCGGATATCATAAGACAGATTGATTGGCCATCGCGCCTTGACAGTGGTCAAGCCCTTCTAGCCATCAGTTGTGACAATCCGACTTTTCGGATTAACCATGTTAACTGAAAATGGTTAGATCACAGGCCCAACAAGACATGTAAGGCCCAGTAAGGCCAAAGAAGGCCCAGTAAGGCCAAGGAAGGCCCAATAAGGCCAAGTGAGGCCCAATGAAAACAAAGTAGGCCCAGGGTAGGCCCAATGAGGCCAAGGTAGGCCCAATAAGTTTAGGATAGGCCCAGTTGTATTTAAGAGGCCCAATTGGGTTAATCAAGCCCAACAATGTTCTAAGAAGCCCTATTTGTGATAATTTGGGATGTTCGGTTCAACTTTGTTAACCGAAATGTTATGTAATCGATCAAAACCAAATCTGAAGGTTAGAATTAAGCAAGATCAGTCTTAATAGGTTTAATTTGCAAGGATCAAGTTTGAAACCACTTAAAATTCACAATTTTGACTTTAGAAGTCAAAATTCGTAGGGTAGATCAAAGAAGTTCTTGAATTACACATCAATACATGGTTGCAAACTGAATTAAACATTCATGAATACCACATTGATGATTATAATCATTAACCAGCCGTTATTGTGCAATTAGTGATCGAATTAACTTCAAGGTTAAATCAAAAGTTTGTAACCGTTTGAGATAGGTATCAAATTCTCATAATCCGGTCATAACTCAGTCGATTAATCTCTAAAGCACATAAGTCGGCATCCTTAGAAGAGGTTACAAGCAACAATTCGATCGGTGAAGCTTCAATTGAGGAATTCGATTTCAAGAAGGCCGAAACTAGGGCTTGAAGTTGATCTCTGTCAATCGATTATCAAAACAAGTAAGTTTTTAATCCTAGTCACTCTAAAAGATCCGATTAAACATAACCCTATGTTAATTTAAGGTTCTAACAACGAATTAATAGAACCCGATTACTAGGGTTCATCGTTTGAGACGTTTTGGGGGTTACTGATCAAACGAGTGTAAAGATCAAATTCTTCTATACAGAAATTTTCGTAATCACTAATGCAAGGAAATCCATAGGTTAATTTCATGGGACATACACGAAACTACTAATTTTGAATTCTAGGGTTCTTAGATAAAAGTGTTTTGGGGGTTTCGATCTAAATGGGTTTGAAAATCAAATCAAGTGATGCTACTAGTTTCAGATAACCCCGATGAGGAAGAACCATATGTAAATTGTATCAGTGAATGTCGAATTTCATGGGTTCGAATTTTAGGATTCTTAAGATAAAACGAATTGGGCTTTTGGGTCAATCGAGCATAGGAATTCAATTAATTAGTATAGATTGGTTCGAAATTGTTGTTTAAACGAAAACCCCATGGATTTAAAGCTTAACATTTTTGAATTTATCGAAATGGAGCAAATCAAATGATTCCTTTTGATGTTCACGATCGGAACAAAGTGTAGTCAAATTATCATGCTTCGAGTTGATTAATTATTGAATTAGAAACATGGTTGAACTCGTTTATACCCATAGAAGCAAAGCCCTACAATCTTGAGCTAAATGGAATTCGAATTGGAGTTCAATTGGATGTTAAATGGTTCGGTTGGGGAAGAATAGGGGAACCAGTAAGTTGTTAGTTAAGAGATTTGATTTTGAAGGTATATTACAAAAGTCAGAGCTGGTTAACTGGTAGAGCGTGTGTGGGTTTAGTTGAAGGTCACGGGTTCGAGCCCGGCTTCAACATTTTTTTGGGTTTTAAAACTAATTTTGAGTTTTAGATCATAACTTCTTCGTTTCAAGTCCGATTCGATTCGTTTCAGTTGCATTGGAACCAGAATTCAATTCCGAATGTTTTAGGATAATAAGATATATATTTTAATCCGAAAACGAAATCGCGTATAATTACGTTTATTTAAATAAAATCGTATATGATTTTATTTAAACGATTTCAAAGTCACACGTATTTACGTATGCATATTCTTAACACTCTAACATACGTGTGTTGAAACATATGTGATTTCAAGCACAAAACGACATTCCGAATAACTTTAGGTTATTGTTTAATCACAGATTCTTCGTAGAGGATTTTCTACGCGAGTTTAAGTACGTTTGATCATTCTGCAACTATCAAAGGTGCGTACACGGCCCCTTTCTTATTTTAACTGTTTTGGGGGAGAAAACATGTGCAACAAACTCTTTTTAGATACATATCACTTGCATGAGTTAACTGTTTACATTATGTGACAACATAGCATTTAAAAGTCCTTACACACTTCGAACCGTTTAGTTTGCCGTAGCGCAAAGCGTGGTAGTTGGAAATAGATCTATTAGGTTTGACAAACCTCACCTGGTAGATGGGATCTACGCAGGTGTTTGACTGACCAAACACACATTACTATTGTTTGTGCTAGACAATAGTGGCAAGGCAAAAACATGCTATAGCATGGCAATCGTCAGCTTCGGTGTCGACCACTTATGTAAATAGTTTATATGACTAGCTATCATGACTATGCATGTGTGATTATGTTATCCGTAAACTTGATATTCAAACTGTTGTTTTGAACATTATGAATACTTAAAACCTGTGTTATGCACCAACCATTGTGTTGACTTGATTTACATGTTTTCTCAGGACGCTAAGGTGCGCAATAAAGCTGGCATGGACTAGGAGATAGAGTCGCATGCATGTTTTACATTTATACTGTTTATGTTATACATTTGGGATTTTTGAATTTGTAATTCAACTTTTACACTTGTTATTATTTTAAACGTTTCCGCAAACTTTGAAAACTTTGATATTATGTTTTTAGACCAAAGTATGTTTTGAAATTCATATAGAGGTCTTCGTTATGTCTAATGATCTGAGATCCTGGTTTGTCACGTTCCCAAACGGTGTGATTCAGTTAGTTGAAAATTTGGGGGTGTGACATCAGTTCTCTTCGTTGTCAGAATCTTGCAAGACAAACTAATTGGCCACCGCGTCTTGACATTGGTCAAGCCCTACTAGTCATTCAATGATCTTCTTGATTCATCCATGGTTATGATGAGTGACTAGGATGATTTTGGTTTCTTCTAGCTGATCTTCTGTCATCTGGAGGATTCCTTTATCAAAACACCGACGTCGCGGGTCATATTTAGCTTCGTTATGGATGGATCCTGGATTCCTTAGGGTGTTCAGCTGTCCATAATGGTAAATCTCAAAACTGGATATTCAAATACTACTTGTGCATGTTGAAACTCATAATCAGAATACTTAAAGCTATGCTGGGTTTGGATGGTAGGTAAGACGCTTAATTATCATTAATAAGAATGTCATATGTGGATTTGTATGTGGTGGGATGGCGTCTGGACGGGTTGTAGGCTCGACCCTTTCGTATGCCCTATATATAAGCATACCGATCTGGATATTACATGTGATGTTAATGAGGTTAAGGTTGTTACCGAAAGGGTTTCTAAATGCTATTGTGTGCGTGTCTTAAACTTCTAAACAGGATGCTTGAAACTATGATGGAAATTGATGGTAGGTAAAACGCTTAATTATCATTAACAACAATGTCATATGTGGATTAGTAAGTGGTGGGATGGTGTCTGGGCGGGTTGTAGGCTCGACCCTTTCGTATGCCCTATATATAAGCATACCGATCTGGATATTACATGTGATGTTAATGAGGTTAAGGTTGTTGCCAAAAAAGGTTTGCGAAGCTATTTTCAAATACTAAACTATATGAACTCACCAACCATTGTGTTGACTTTGTTTTCTCACATGCTTTCTCAGCTGACGTACAGGAGTAAACTAAGGCTCAGGATTGCATACTAGGATACTCAGTTAGAAGACCTAGTAGTTTTGGGAAAGCACATATCTTGTTGATTACAGTGAATCACTTTTGATATCTTGTACAGTTACAAGATAGTAAACTTATGATTCTTTTGATAGGTTTACTTAGTTAAATTATCAAACATGGACATTTATAATTTAACTTTGTAATCCTAGTTTAATGTCATTGTGCTTTAGTTATTCTCAATGTTGATTCTATGTAAATGTAGGACCTATTTGGAGCTCAGAAACAATCCGATTACAACGGATATCCACTCGACAACCTCTGGAATAGTGCGGAATCCTATTGCAGGGTTTTCCAATCGAAATCAACAGCCACCGTGGTGATCCGAAGGTGTAAGATGAACGTTTGATCGAGAATCGAACACCACGGTATGTGAATCGAACTTGGACGTGCAATGGCCGCTCTAATCTTCTAGGGTTTGACTCTAGGTTCTCAGGGAAGAAGGAGGCTCTCAAAAGTTAGGTTTGAAAAGGTTTGAACTTGTATTTGTGGGCTGTCATCAACTCATTCGGCGAATGACTAGGCCGCATGGACATATCAGTCGAATCAGTCATTCTGCGAATGACTCGTTCACTTGACTTAGTCATTCTCTAAAGTGTTCATTCGGCGA
Source organism: Mikania micrantha (assembly GCA_009363875.1). Taxonomy (NCBI): domain Eukaryota; kingdom Viridiplantae; phylum Streptophyta; class Magnoliopsida; order Asterales; family Asteraceae; genus Mikania; species Mikania micrantha. Next base: position 9,642,177 of record CM018698.1, read on the forward strand.
ATGACTTCATTAGTAGAGTCATTCGATCGAATGAGTCTGTAATTATATCTAAACGCTGATAATCCTAATCAAACACACATATAATTAATAAAAAAACATTAATAATCAATATAGAAAGACAACTTCTATTAATATCATGTACTTTATACATTAAGAACAATATAAAATTGAACTAGGTACATTTCATGCATCTACATACTCCCTGTAACATCAGTGCCGGAACCGTCACCGGAACAGTGATCTTAAACAGTTCATGAACAGTAAACAGGTATGAACTATATACATTTTAGTACATTTCTTCATATTCAATTATCAATATCAGCTTGTGTTATCAAACAACAAGTTCAGAAACATTTAACAGAAACAAAGCTCAAAACTATGGTTCTTGAGTCGGATAATTATCTGGCAACACAGACCCATCATGTGGATTATGTGTTAGGAATTATTGTGTATAAACGTATGTGATGATTTACAGAACAAAACAAACGGATGTTGTTATATAAATGCTGAATTGACGGATTATCCGTATAGGTGACGATCTGTACGAATATATCTGAAGGTTTAACGTTCTGAATAACATCCGATAATTAGAAAACAAGATTGAAAATTATAGTTATCATCGTGTTCGTGGGAGTGACCACTCGGACGAATGCGCACGACGACCGTACGATTCGATTTAAACAGTAAATTAATATTTTTAAGATTTAAAATAAATAAAAGATATTAGTTAATTTACTAGGAAAAACCACTTAGAATAATTTTATAAATCCTATTTTATAAATTGTGTCGTTTCGTAACGAAAATCACGAGGAACCATGTGTTGACTTTATTTTTGCATGACTTCTCAGGTGACGAACAGGTCAATTAAGAAGCTTATGCTTTTGGAGTAGGACTTCAGATAGAAGACTTAGTGTTTTTGGACCTGCATATTTTTGGGAACATCATTATACAATTGTTTTGTATATCTTGTGTAGTTAAATGATAGGTATTTTATGATGTTTATAATAGATTTACATTGTTAAATTATGAACGATATAGATGTAATTTAACTTTGTAATTATATTCTATTTAGCATTTCTCATTTATATCATGTGCAATGTAAACAATCTGATCACTTTGATTATCACTCACGATATCGCGCCCCGGGAAACTTCCGCCCGACGGGGACTCCGATCCAACCCCACCGGCTCGGGGTGTGACAGATTGGTATCAGAGCCATGGTTATAGAGAAATATAGGTCACTTATTTAAACGGTTTGGCCTAGACTATAACCTAGGGACCCAGCTTGTAGAGAACATAGAACTTAAGACTTACTTGCATATCGTCTTCTATATTCGATCATTGCACTAACTGATAACTTTATTGGTTATGATCAGAATGCCGCCGAGAAGACAGACTCCCTCGTTACCTCCATCACAACAAGACTTGGCACCACATTCCTCTAAACCCTCACCGTCTGACTCTCCTCCTACACTGCCTCCACTACCTCCTCCTCCTCCACCTCCCCACACCACACTGGCATGCCCGAGCACAACTCCTATACTGGATCCTACTACCATCGCTTTGGTGACACTACTGAGTAGTCAGAAGACTAATCAGATGAAGGAAGCGATACCGGAGATGTTCAACCGTCTTCGTAATGATATCAACAACACTGGTAACTCGTCAGGAGAAGCCAGTGGGAATACTGGAGGTTCATCACACTACTCTTACAAATCATTTGTAGGATGTAAACCACCCAGCTTTAGTGGGTCTGAAGGAGCCGTTGGATTAAACCAATGGATTGAGAAAATTGAAAGCACTCTGGACCTCTGTAGCTGTCCAGAGCACCACAAAGTCCGCTACTCAGCTGGAACATTCAACAAGCGGGCTTTGACTTGGTGGAATGGTCAGATCAATGCCAGGGGAAGAGAAGAAGCGATGGCCATGCCCTGGGAAGATTTCAAGACATTGCTGAGAACGGAGTTCTGCCCCAAGAACGAGTTGCAAAAACTGGAGGTTGAATTATCCAACCATGTGATGAAGGGGGCTGATCACATGGGGTACACTACTCGTTATCACGAGTTAGTTGCTTTGGTGCCAGACACGGTACCAACTTTAGAGAAGAGGATAGACATATATGTAGGCAGACTTCCCGTCTGCATTCAGGGCACGGTTGTTGCAGCCAACCCTACCACTATCGAGTCTGCAGTGAGATTGTCTGGAAAACTCACTGATCTTATGGTAGCCTCTGGAGTCCTAAAGAAAGAGGCTGAGACCAGCAAGAACAAAGCTGAGTCTTCAAAGAAACCCTACCACCATCAGAAGAAGAAACAAAAGACCATCAAGAATTACACGGTGGCCACACCTCTCCAACAAGTAGCAGCAGCACCACAAAACCCCAACCGAAAACCCTACACTGGCACGTTTCCTCTGTGTGCCAAGTCTCAGTACCATCATGCTGCTAACACTCCCTGCAAGCAATGCACGGGATGTGGACGAAAGGGCCACTGGGTCCAACACTGTCGGATGACACCTAACCAAGCAGTCAACAATGCTACTTTGGCTCTCCCTCCCCCACCTAACCAGAACAACAGTGGATGCTTCAACTATGGTGAACAAGGCCACTTCACAAAGGACTGCCCGAAGAAGGCTCAACAGGCAGTTCAAGCACCACGTGGAAGAGCCTTTGCCATTAAAGCACCAGCTGCACGCCAAGACCCGAATGTGGTCACTGGTACATTTCTCTTACATGACTTTTATGCATCTGTTCTATTTGATACTGGTGCGGATCAGAATTTTATCTCTACCCATTTTGCATGCCAACTAGACTCTATAGAGGAACAATTAGATTCCCCTTACATCATAGAAGTAGCCAACAGAAAACAGACCACAATTAGTACAGTATATAGAAATTTCCCATTGACACTTAATGGTCATACATTTACCATCGATTTGATACCGATGGAGTTGGGTAGTTTCGACATTATTGTTGGAATGGATTGGCTTTTTTCTAATCGAGTGGAAGTCATATGTTCTGAAAAGCTGCTTCGAATTCCATTGCCGAATGATAGCGTATTGGAAGTTAGAGGGGATCAAGCAAAACAAAGTGTCAAAATCATTTCTTGCATAAAGGCGCGTAAGTGTCTACAGAAGCGGTGAGTGGCATTCTTGGCTCATGTGGTGGAAAAGGAGAAGGATAAGAAAAAGATTCAAGACGTACAGGTAGTGAAAGAAGATCATGAAGTATTTCCTGGAGATCTACCAGGTTTGCCACCTGTGCGACCGGTAGAGTTTCGGATTGACTTAATTCATGGAGTAACTCCTGTTGCTAAATCTCCTTACAGGTTAGCACCTTCAGAGATGCTGTAATTGTCTAATCAATTACAGGAGCTATTGGATAAGGGTTTCATCAGACCGAGCTACTCACCTTGGGGAGCTCCGGTCCTGTTTGAGAAAAAGAAAGACGGATCGTTCAGAATGTGCATAGATTACCGTGAGCTGAACAAACTGACCATCAAGAATCGGTATCCTTTCCCGAGGATTGATGATCTGCTTGACCAACTGCAAGGAGCTCAAAACTTCTCAAAGATTGACTTGCGATATGGATATCATCAGCATGGAGTTCAAGATGAAGACATACCAAAGATGGCAGGCATTCCGAACCAGATATGGGCATTATGAATTCATGGTGATGCCTTTCGGATTGACAAATGCACCAGCGGTTTTCATGGACCTCATGAACCGAGTGTGCAAGCCGTACTTGGATCAGTTTGTTATTGTCTTTATTGATGACATACTGATTTATTCCAAGAACAAAACAGAGCACGAGCAACACCTCAGAAAGATCTTGGAGCTGTTGAAGGAAAAGAAACTCTATGCCAAATTCTCCAAATGTGAATTCTGGCTAAGGGAGATTCAATTTCAAGGTCATGTAGTCAACAACGAGGGAATTCATGTAGATCCTGCTAAGATTGAGGCGATAAAGAATTGGGAGACTCCAAAAACACCAACGGAGATACGGTCTTTTCTGGGATTGGCAGGTTATTATAGAAGGTTTATCTCAAACTTCTCAAAGATAGCCCTGCCTCTCACTAAACTAACTCAGAAAAGCGAACCGTTTGTCTGGGAGCAGAAAAAAGAAGATGCTTTCCAAACCTTGAAACATAAAGTATGTGATGCTCCAATCCTATCTCTCCCTGATGGTTGTGATGACTTTGTTGTGTATTGTGATGCCTCCCATCAGGGACATGGTTTCGTATTGATGCAACGGGACAAAGTCATTGCCTATGCATCAAGACAGTTAAAAGTTCATGAGAAGAACTACACTACTCATGATCTTGAACTGGGAGCTGTAATCTTCGCGTTGAAGATTTGGAGACATTACTTATATGGCACTAAGTGTACCATATTCACTGATCACAAAAGTCTGCAGCACATCTTTGACCAGAAGGAGCTAAACATGCGACAACGCCGTTGGGTTGAACTTCTTAATGATTACGATTGTGTGATCAAGTACCATCTGGGAAAGGCGAACGTTGTAGCTGATGCCTTGAGCCGGAAGGAACGGGTCAAACCCTTGCGCGTTAGAGCAATGGGAATGACTGTGCAGACCAGTTTAAGGGACAAGATTATTCAAGCACAACAAGAAGCACTTGATCGCGGTAATCTGAAGAAGGAACTTGATTGCGGAGCAGAGAAACAGTTTGACACGAAGCCTGATGGAGTGATCTACTACCGGGAACGTATATGGATCCCGGCGGTAGATGAATTGAGAAAACTTATCTTTGATGAGGCACACAAGACTAAATACTCTGTTCATCCAGGCACTAATAAAATGTACCAAGACTTGCGTGGATTTTATTGGTGGCCTGGAATGAAGAAAGACATAGCTGAATACGTCGGTCAATGTGTAACGTGTGCGAAAGTAAAGGCGGAACACCAGAGACCGTCAGGTTTACTGGAACAGCCTGAGATTCCGCTTTGGAAGTGGGAACAAATAGCTATGAATTTCATTACCAAGCTACCCCACACTTCCAGTGGTCACGATACGATTTGGGTGATCATTGATCGTTTGACAAAATCTGCTCACATCTTGCCAATGCGTGAGACTTTCACGATGGATAAACTGGCGAGATTATATATCAATGAGATAGTGGTACGTCACGGTGTGCCATTGTCTATCATTTCTGATAGAGATAGCAGATTCACATCAAGGTTCTGGCAAACACTGCAGAAATCTCTAGGGACACAGTTAAATCTGAGTACAGCTTACCATCCACAAACGGACGGTCAAAGCGAACTTACGATTCAAACCCTAGAGGACATGTTAAGAACCTGTGTGTTGGATTTCGGTGGGAACTAGGATTCCCATTTGCCACTGATCGAGTTCTCCTACAATAACAGTTACCACAGCTTATCGGATGTGTGCCATTCCAGGCTCTTTATGGCCGAAAATGTCGATCACCGATCTGTTGGACTGAAGTTGGAGACAATCGGATAACTGGGCCAGAGCTTATTCAGGAAACCACTGATAAGATCGCCCAGATTCAAAGAAGACTACAAGCAACAAGGAGCAGACAAAAGAGCTATGCTGACAAACGGCGTAAGCCGTTGGAATTCCAAGTGGGAGACCATGTAATGTTGAAGGTATCCCCATGGAAAGGCGTAGTACATTTTGGGATGAAAGGAAAATTAGCACCACGATATGTGGGACCGTTCGGGATAATCGAGCGTATTGGTCTTGTCGCGTATCGACTGAGATTACCAGATGAGCTCAGTAGTGTTCATGATGTGTTTCATGTCTCGAACTTAAAGAAATGCCTTGCTGACGAGTCACTAATCATTCCGATTGAAGAAATTCAAGTGGATGAAAAGTTACACTTCATTGAAGAACCTTTGGAGATTATGGACCGCAAAGTTAAGCAACTGAGGCGGAGCCGTATTCCGATTGTAAAGGTTAGATACAATTCAAAGCGCGGACCCGAGTTTACTTGGGAACGTGAAGATCACATTGTAACATTTGTACATTTAATCATGGTAGTCGTAAACAACGCTAGAACAAATGTGTTTTCATATCAAATCAGTCAATGTGATTCATGTGTTCATAATGTGCTTGTGTGTTAGGATCTTTATTATTTAGGAACAAGTATGTATTACTTATTTACAGTCGAGTCGCTAGGCAAGAACACTAAAGTATTATATCGAAACAGTGGTGGTACGGCGTCAGGTACGGCAGGTAGCTGGAATATGGGGTATGCCCTATATATATTGCGTTCGGTGTAATGGGATAGTGTTAGTGCGTAGCGTTGAGATGAATATTATGACGATTAATTAATTCAACAAGAATCATAATACGTAAGCGAGACCGAGTATAGTTATGGGTGACGATCCATAATGATACGAATGTTGAACTTATAATTATGATTGAACGACATTAAATAATTAATACGATCGAAAAACGTACGCGATTGCGGGTATACACGTAATTGTATCTGTTTAACGATCTGACAACGCACGAAGAGTAAAAATAATTAAAATAATTATTTTATATTTTTACAATTTTGAAACTCATCATTTTGGTAAGTTAACAACTACTTTAATTAAAATCGCGTAAAATACGCGCTACGCGACGAAACCGCGAACCGAGCAACCGGAACGAACCCGAATCCCACTTGGACTATAAAAGCCATGAAAATGGCTATTTTTCTCATTAATTGCAGCCACCAACCTCTCTCTAACTCCAAATTCGCGAACCTATCTTCTCTCTAAAAATCAAAGCTTAAATCGTTCGTATCTTCTTTGTTTCTCAACAGATTTCGGAGATTCTTGAACCTACTCGTAGCTCCCGACATCCTCTACACAGAAGTACAAGGGATCTGGTGTTTTATCCGTCCAAGAACGAGGTATGATCGAAAGAATAATCACGAAAATAGGGTTTTCTATGTGTGTTTGTTGAAACCCGACAACTATCCGGTTCTAGCACTCCATTTTCAGTTTCGCAACTATAGCAACATTCCTTGATGCTAGGTTAGCTTAGATCGAGGTCTGGAACCAGAGTTGTGATGATGGTGGTGATGCAGCTCGACAGGTTCGTTGGATGCGTGGGTGCCGAACCATTTGGGGTCGGCCGAACCTTCATATGAGTGATGCCGAACCCTATGGAACACCACGAACCTTGCATGGTTCATTAAAGTATCAACCGAACCCTAGGGGCCATCACGAGCCTTCACCGAACCATTTGATGTCCACGAACCCTCACTGAACCATGAACGAACTCTTGTAAACCCTAGTCGAACGAACCTTTCACTTTGTCACGAACCTTTGTAACTTCATGCAGCAACCGAACCTAAGGCATTAGACGAACCCTTCAAGAAGATAGACGGACCAGAGGGTGCCCGAACCATTGCATGGTACGCAAATCATGCGGGCGAACCTATGGACTTAACTTAGCCGAACCTTAGAGGAAAATGGGAAAGGTTCGCTGCCCAAATTGGCAGCCCACAAGCCTTTCGGCCCAAACCAATCATACTTGGCCCAATTTGATTCCATTCGGCCCATGTTATTCCATTTGATCCACATAGTAGCATCCGACCCACATTATATCAAGTTCAATAGTACCCTTGGCCCAATATTCACCTAGGTGGCCCACGACATCCCATTCGGTCCAATTCAATCCCATTTGGCCCAACATGATCCTTGGTGTCTTACATGGCCCATGAACATATCGGTTGGCCAAACACCACATCTAATTGGCCCACGGTTAACCTAAGAGGCCACAGACCTTTGCTTAAAGCCCACCATGATTTCATGGGCTTAAGGCTCATGAATTGGCCTACAATTTAAAGGAATTGTGATTTGATCTTAATGGGTTAAGTATAATCAACATAACTATGAGATCAAGTCACAATCCTAAAGACTCAAACAATGGAAACATTATTGTCAAATCTTATGTTAATCAATGACTTATCAAGCTTTTAGACACCTACTGTTTATGCATAATGAGTTTGTGCATAAAAGCTCATAACATAGTCTTTTCATGAATCATTGATCAATCAAGTAACTCTATCATGACTTTCAAATTCATACAACACTTTCAAACATGAGAACAAGTAATCAAGAGTATTCAAATTCAAGATAACACAAGTCAATCAATGAATCAAGGTCTATACAATCATAAATCTTATATATTATGTATGATTACAATGATATAGGAATCAATTAGAAGTCCTGTTTGCTACTTGCTAATTGTTATAGTTCAGAGTCTACTGCAGACAGGTGAGAACATTAGCCCCTCTTTTACTGTTTTATAAATGTTTTGGGGTGGAACACGTGATCAAACACTCTATTTACCATCGTATTTTAATATACAAGATGTGTGTATTCTTACAAACATTACAGGTTCATTTTACAAATCCAAGGGATTCATAAACTGTTTTTAAAGAATTCATCAACCGTTCTAAAGGAATTATCAAATATTAAACTCTTTCTACGAAAAAGGTTTTATAAAGGTTCTTTGAACTCTTTTATAACATATTTAATAAAAATGGTTTTATAAATGATAAACACTTTTGAATATTAAATTCTATAAACTCTTTTGTTATAAACTCGTGTTTTCGAAAGTAATATGTTATAAACCTTGTTACTATACAAGGTCACTATTCTCGGTATCAAGTCAAAGGCTTCAAACAAGGTATTCAAACAATGGTTTTCATAGTGATGTTCAAACAATGGATTCATTTCATGGTATTCAAACAAAGGATTCATTTCATGGTATTCAAATAAAGGACTCAATTCATGGTATTCAATCAAGGTTTTCATATCATGTTATCAAATAAGGCATTAACACGCTAGTTTAAAGCAATGTTCAAAAGCATGGTGTCCACTGTTGTAAACAAACTTATAAACGCATCAAGTTTCATATTCATTAGCATTAGTACTGGGTGATCACAACAAGGGAAAGCGGACACACTGGTTCATACCAAAATGGAGTTAGCTTTTAAATTTGTTTTATAAGCTAACTGCAGGTTTGGTTTCACTATGGTTTTCTCAAAACTGCTGATATATTTTCTAACTCCAAACGTAGTTTGGGACTTGATTATATGTTGGCTTCATTAGTAAATAGTCTTGGACTGTTTACACACGTTTTACATACTTGATGTTAGTTTGGGTTGCAGCTCATCCATGTAATTAAATTATTGCTTTAATATACCTATGCCTTATATTTCAAATTCATGTTTACAAATGTTAAACCTATTGTTCTCACCAACTACTTCTTTACTTGACAGTTACTTTTAACGTGTTTCAGGTAATCAGGTTTGAGACATTTCTAAGGGACAACTAAGGAGACCACTCTAAGATAGAACAAGATGAAGAAACATGCTAGGATGGATTAGAAACACACTAAATCCTAATTGTTTAATTGTCTTGTTTGAAGTCTTATTTTGTAACTATATTTTGGGTCTGTAGTTGTCTTTCTTTTGGTAGATAGATTGTCTGTAACTAAACAATTGTCTAAACATTATGAAACTTAGTAATCCATTGTGGTTGTTCTTATTCAATACTTGTGCATGATTCAACTGTTCATACATCACCGCGTCGTGGATTCCGCACGCGGCGCAGGGGTGTGACAGGTTGGTATCAGAGCCAAGGTTGTAGAGAACTAGGAAAAACCCAATGCTTAATGACCTAGACTATAACCTAAGCTACCCAATAGGATTAAGTGCTATACACTTGAGGATGCTTAGGATCTAAGTAACTTGAGTAAGCATTAAGTTCATATAAAGCTTGAAAGATCTTAGGGACATTTTTCTAAGATTAGATGTCAAGTCAAAGGATTTAAATCGAAATTCTATAATTTTAGAAACCAAGTTAAATTCTCACACATATTCATTTAAGGATTTCAAAGACAAGGATCTGTATTCTTAGTATCCTTGATATGAAATTCTCACACAGGGTTCATTAAAGAATTCTAGAGGCAAGGATTTGTATTCTTAGTATCCTTGATCTGGAATTCTCCATCAGAGTTCATCGTAGGATTTAGAGGCAAAGATCTGTATTCTTAGTATCTTTGATCTAAAATCCTTGTCATGTTTATCATAGGAATTCAGAGGTCAAGATCTATTAATTTAGAATCTTGATTTGAAATCCTTGTCATGTTATCATTATCAGGTGTTCATTATCATAGGAACTTTGTAACTTAGAATCTGTGTAACAATATTCTTTAGTTGAAGTTCACACATGGGGATCATTATACTCAATACGGGAAGTATTGGGAACCTAAGTTAATCAGCCTAGGACACATATACAGAAACCTAAGGTTTTAATTTCTAGCAAATTAAGAACCATGGTTTACACATTCATAAGCATAATCAAGGAACAAGAGGCAAACATGAAACAATCATAATCAATCAAGAGTTGGAATCTTAACTCCAAATACAAACGGCGGATTAACGCTGACATGCTGAGGTAAGTGGTGGGTCGGTGAGAGCTTACCCTATATATAAGCTTATTTCGGTACGTCAGGGGGAATCCGGCGTTCGTGTTTGAAGTGAAGATTCGGGAGCAACTGGATCATTGAACATTAGTCAAACACATGAGATACAAACATACGGGGATACAATCATGGTGCTATTCAAACTTGGATGAGCCAAACATTATGGTAAATCAATCAAGTTGTGAACATTCTTTAAATGTAAACCTTAAGTGAAAATCTTAAGTGATTACATGTCTAGTACGTACTAACATAGGTTAAAGGGAAAATGTAGAGCACACGTATGATTTAGTTCTACATGTTAACAATTGTTAGTAGGTGCACACATAACACAAACATAATTCAATCATGGATTCAATCACTGTTCAAGTTGATAAAAAATCATGGGATTCTTAATCAATGGAACAAACTTGGAAATCAGTACAAACATGTTGCCAAATGCTAACAAGGACATGATCGTGGTATATCGAAGCGGTGGTGGGATGGCGTCTGGGCTGGCAGTTTGCTTGACCCTTGCGTATGCCCTATGTATAAGCTATCTTCGGTATATTGGGAAAGTGTCAGTGTGTAGGTTTGGTGGAGAGAGATCATGAGACATTGTACATATTCACATGATAAGTATGCAAATAAGTTGATAACTTATACGTGTACTGGATCATATTACAATTGAATGATAATATTAGTAGTATGGATATATTACTAACTATATCATGCAAATTCAATTGTATCCTTCCTCGTTACTGACCCGCTTGTGGCTTCTATTCGTAGAATGCCTCCTCGACGTGGTCCTAACGACGAGCGTTCAATAAGTGGCAATGATGATGAGATCAACAAAATCGCCCGGGCTATCGCTGTTCACATGAGGGATGTAATCCCGGGTATGGTCACTGATATCACCCAGCATCTTCGGGGGAGTACCGGTGACTCAGCCAACAACTCAAACACCAACCACTCAGGAACTGCTAACTTCACTTTCAAGCAGTTCAACGATGCTGACCCTCCTAAGTACTCTGGTACTGAAGGAGCTACCGGCCTACTACAATGGCTGGAGAGCATTGAGGATATTCTCGACTTCACTGGGTTTCCTGAGAATCTGAAGGTCAAGATGGCCTCAAGCGCTTTTCACAAAGGCGCACTCACCTGGTGGAATTCTGAGAAGAACACCAGAGGACGAGAGGTCGCATTAGCCTTACCGTGGGACGGTTTCAAGAACTTACTTGTGGAAAAGTTTTGTCCACGTCACGAGCTGAAGAAACTTGAGGTAGAAATGTGGAATCTGGTGCAAGATAGTGGTGAAAGCACAAAATATACTACTCGTTTCCATGAGTTGTGCATTTTAGTTCCACATTTGGTTACTCCTCTATCCCACAGGATAGAGAAATACATTGAAGGCTTGCCTCTGGTTGTCAGAGGAACTGTTATGGGGAATAATCCCACTACCTTGGAGGCAGCCATTCAGCTTGGTGCTACCCTCACTGAAGAATATGTGAAGTCTGGGGTGCTCACCCGAAAGGGGTATAAGAGAGCACAGATTGAAGAAGGCAAGAAGCCTGAACAGCACCATCACAAGAAGAAGAATTAGAAGACAATCAAGAACTTTGCAGCACTGACTGCAGCTGCACCCACTCATGCCACACCTATTACTGCTATGCCACAATCTGTAACGGTCAGAAAGCCCTATACTGGCCCGTTCCCACTGTGCACCAAATGCCAATATCATCACCTACCCAACACTCCATGAAAAAAGTGTCTCAAGTGTGGGCGTATGGGACACTTAGCAGCTACATGTCGATCTGCTCATCTTGCTGCTGCAACAACTGCTACCACAACTCCTACTGCTATAGGTGGAAGGGCCTGTTATAACTGTGGAGCAGAGGGGCATTTTAGAAATTAATGTCCACGTCTTAACAACACTGCTACTTATCGTGCCTTTGTTATCGGAGCTGCCGAAGCACGCGAGGAGCCAACAGTTGTCACGGGTACATTTCTCCTTAATGGTCATTATGTTTCTATCATATTTGATACTGGTGCTGATAAAACCTTTATCTCTGCTCATACTGCTTCTTTGCTTAATATGCAACTATCTATACTTACTGCTCCCTATACCGTAGAAGTAGCCAATGGTAAGACCATAGTTGTAGATTCCATAATACATGGTTGTGAATTAAGATTAAACGACCATCTTTTTCTCATCGATCTCATTCCTATGACGCTCGGAGGTTTCGAAGTTGTAGTAGGAATGGATTGGCTATCCAAAAACAATGCCGAGATTGTATGCTCGAAGAAACTCATTCGAATTCCCCTACCGTCCGGTGAAACGATGTTAGTTTACGGTGAGAAACCCTGCCGCGAATTGAAGATTGTATCGTGCATCAAGGCGAGGAAGTACCTGAAGAAGAAATACTTTGCATTTCTGGCACACGTGGTAGAGAAGAAGCCTGAAAAGAAAGCAATTGGTGATGTTCCAGTTATCAGAGATTATCCAGATGTATTTCCAGAAGATTTGCCTGGACTACCACCAGTCCAACAAGTGCAGTTTAGAATTGATCTCGTCCCTGGAGCAAACCCAGTGGCGAAGTCACCGTATCGATTAGCACCGTCTGAGATGCAAGAACTGTCTAGTCAACTTCAAGAACTTCTAGACAAAGGTTTCATTAGCCCGAGTTTCTCTCCATGGGGAGCTCCGGTTCTCTTTGTCAAGAAGAAAGACGGTTCGTTTCGCATGTGCATCGATTACCGTGAGCTAAACAAGTTGACAGTCAAGAACAGATATCCTCTACCTAGGATCCATGATCTGTTTGATCAATTACAGGGAGCAACCTGCTTCTCTAAGATTGATTTACGATCCGGGTATCATCAGTTACGAGTAAACGATGAGGATATACCTAAGACAGCATTTAGGACTCGATATGGACACTATGAGTTCGTGGTTATGCCATTTGGGCTGACCAATGCACCTGCAATGTTCATGGACTTGATGAATCGAGTCTGCAGGCCTTATTTAGATCAGTTTGTTATTGTCTTTATTGATGATATACTGATTTATCTAAGTCGGAACAAGAGCATGAGGATCATTTGAGGAAAGTCTTAGAGTTACTAAGAGCTGAACAACTTTATGCTAAATTCTCAAAGTGTGAATTTTGGCTAAAGGAGGTTCACTTCTTAGGACATGTCATAAAAAGGGATGGAATACATGTAGATCCAGCTAAGATTGAGGCGATTAAGAATTGGACTAGTCCATCTACTCCAACAGAGATTCGTTCATTTATGAGTTTGGCGGGCTATTACAGGAGATTCATTGCGAATTTCTCTAAGATTGCCTTGCCACTCACTACACTGAATCAGAAAAGTCAAGCCTTTATATGGGGACAGAAACAAGAAGATGCATTTCAACTTCTTTAACAGAAGTTACGCAATTCCCCTATCCTTAGTCTTCCAGAAGGCAGTGATGATTTCATTGTCTACTGTGATGCTTCAAACCTTGGTCTCGGTTGTGTACTTATGCAACGAGACAAGGTGATTGCGTATGCCTCAAGACAACTTATGGTTCACGAGAAGAATTACACTACTCATGACCTTGAGCTAGGGGCTGTGGTCTTTGCATTGAAGATTTGGAGGCACTACCTTTATGGTACTAAATGTGTCATCTATACAGACTACAAGAGCCTGCAACACATTCCTAATCAGAAAGAACTCAACATGAGACAACGACGTTGGGTTGAGCTTCTAACTGATTACGACTGTGAGATTCGTTACCATCCGGGTAAAGCCAATGTGGTGGCGGATGCTCTTAGTCGCAAGGAACCAGTCAAACCAATTCGTGTAAGAGCCATGGAGATCAACACACAACCAAACTTGAAAGACCTGATTCGTATTGCACAACAACAAGTAGTAACAGACAATCAACTCAAGACAGACTTAGACTGCGGCATTGAGAAGAAACTAGAACCTCGATCTAATAGGGTGTTCTATCTCAACGGCCGCATTTGGATCCCAAAGTCTGAAGAATTTCGCACATTCATCTGTGATGAGGCTCATAAGTCGCAATACTCAGTTCATCCTGGAGCCGATAAGATGTATCAAGACTTGAGGACATCTTACTGGTGGCCGGGAATAAAGAAAGACATAGCACTGTATGTGGGAAAATGTCTAACATGTTCAAAAGTCAAAGCAGAACATCAAAAGCCTTCGGGACTTCTGCAGCAACCTGAAATTCCTCAATGGAAATGGGAGCAAATTTCCATGGATTTCATAACTAAGTTGCCGAGAACTCCGCGAGGTTTTGATTCCATTTGGGTGATCGTTGATCAACTTACCAAATCTGCTCATTTTCTCCCTATTCGAGAGGATTACAAAATGGAGAAGCTATCCACCTTGTATATCAACGAAATCATTGCACGTCATGGTACACCAACATCAATCATTTCTGATCGCAATAGTCGTTTCACTTCTTGCTTTTGGCAATCATTGCAAAAGGCTTTGGGAACTCGTGTTAATCTTAGCACGGCGTATCATCCCCAAACCGACGGTCAAGCGAAAAGACTATCCAAACACTTGAGGACATGCTTCGTTCTTGTGTCATAGACTTCGGTGGAAGTTGGGACACTCATCGTCCACTTATCGAGTTTTCATATAACAATAGCTACCATACCAGCATTCAATATGCACCATTCGAAGCTTTATATGGTAGAAAGTGCCGATCTCCGGTCTGCTGGAACGAGGTTGGTGACTCACAGGTCGTAGGACCAGAACTCATTTAGGAAACATCAGACAAAATCACAATCATTCAATCACGGCTTAAGGCCGCACGAGATCGGCAAAAGAGTTATGCTGATCGACGTCGTAAACCGCTGGAGTTTCAAGTCGGTGACCGAGTCTTACTCAAAGATTCTCCTTGGAAAGGCGTTGTCCGATTTGGGAAGAAAGGGAAACTTGCACCACGGTACGTTGGACCTTTTGAGATCCTGGAACGGATTGGTCCCGTAGCCTACAAACTCAAACTTCCAGTGGAGCTAAGCAATGTTCATAATACTTTTCATGTATCAAATCTTAAGAAATGCTTGGCGGATCATGATGTTCAGATTCCACTGGAAGACATTCAGATTCAAAACAACATGAAATTCATAGAACGTCCGGTTGAAATCATGGATCATGGGGTCAAGAAACTTAAACGTAGCCGTATCCCGATCGTAAAGGTACGATGGGAGGGAAAACGCGGTGCTGAGTTCACCTGGGAACGTGAAGACCAGATGAAGCTTAAGTACCCCTCATCTTTTTACAGTACCTTCGGCTAGTTAATTTCAGGACGAAATTCCCTTAATTAGGGGAGACTGTAAGATTTGTACATTTAATCATGGTAGTTGTAAACAGTGCTAGAACAAATGTGTTTTCATATCAAATCAGTCAATGTGATTCATGTGTTCATAATGTGCTTGTGTGTTAGGATCTTTATTATTTAGGAACAAGTATGTATTACTTATTTACAGTCGAGTCACTAGGCAAGAAGAGTATCGTATTATATCGAAACGGTGGTGGGACGGCGTCAGGTACGGCAGGTAGCTGGAATATGGGGTATGCCCTATATATATACTGCGTTCGGTGTAATGGGATAGTGTTAGTGCGTAGCGTTGAGACGAATATTATGACAATTAATTAATTCAACACGAATCGTAATACGTAAGCGAGACTGAGTATAGTTATGGGTGACGATCCATAATGATACGAATTTTGAACTTATAATTATGATTGAACGACTTTAAATAATTAATACGATCGAAAAACGTACGCGATTGCGGGTATACACGTAATTGTATCTCTTTAACGATCTGACAACGCACGAAGAGTAAAAATAATTAAAATAATTATTTTATATTTTTACAATTCTGAAACTTATCATTTTGGTAAGTTAACAACTACTTTAATTAAAATCGCGTAAAATACGCGCTACGCGACGAAACCGCGAACCGAGCAACCGGAACGAACCTGAATCCCACTTGGACTATAAAGGCCATAAAAATGGCTATTTTTCTCATTAATTGCAGCCACCAACCTCTCTCTAACTCCAAATTCACGAACCTATCTTCTCTCTAAAAATCAAAGCTTAAATCGTAGGTATCTTCTTCGTTTCTCAACGGATTTCGGAGATTCTTGAACCTACACGTAGCTCTCGACATCCTCTACACAGAAGTACAAGGGATCTGGTGTTTTATCCGGCCAAGAACGACGTATGATCGAAAGAATAATCACGAAAATAGGGTTTTCTATGTGTGTTTGTTGAAACCCGACAACTATCCGGTTCTAGCACTCCATTTTCAGTTTCGAAACTATAGCAACATTACCTGATTCTAGGTTAGCTTAGATCGAGGTCTGGAACCAGAGTTGTTCTGATGGTGGTGACGCAGCTCGACAGGTTTGTTGGATGCGTGGGTGCCGAACCATTTGGGGTCGTCCGAACCTTCATATGAGTGATGCCGAACCCTATGGAACACCACGAACATTGCATGGTTCGTTAAAGTATCAACCGAACCCTAGGGGCCATCACGAGCCTTCACCGAACCATTTGATGTCCACGAACCCTCACCGAACCATGAACGAACTCTGTTGCAAACCCTAGTCGAACGAACCTTTCACTTTGTCACGAACCTTTGTAACTTCATGCAACAACCGAACCTAAGGCATTAGACGAACCCTTCAAGAAGATAGACGAACCAGAGGGTGCCCGAACCCTTGCATGGTACGCAGATCATGCGGGCGAACCTATGGACTTAACTTAGCTGAACCTTAGAGGAAAATCGATAAGATGCACCAATACCTTAGGTCATTTTATTGGTGGCTAGGTATGTAGAAGGATGTGGCTACTTATGTTGGTAAGTGCCTAACGTGTGCTAAAGTCAAGGCTGAACATCAGAAACCGTCAGGTTTGCTGGAACAACCAGAAATACCAAAATGGAAGTGGGAACAAATAGCTATGGATTTTATAATCAAGCTACCCCATACTTCCAGCAAACATGATTCTATATGGGTCATCATTAACAGATTGACTAAGTCCGCTCATTTCTTACCGATCAGAGAAAACTACAAGATGGAAAACCTAGCAAGACTCCATGTCAATGAGATAGTAGTACGGCACGGTGTGCCAGTATCTATTTTACAGACTGGGACAGTCGATTTATTTCGCGGTTCTGGCAATCATTACAGCAATCCTTAGGGACAAGTGTAAACTTGAGCACAGCTTACCATCCACAAATGGACGGTCAAAGCGACCAAACAATCCAAACCCTAGAGGATATGTTGAGGACATTTGTCCTAGACTTCGGTGGAAGTTGGGACAATCATTTACCACTCATTGAGTTATCCTACAACAATAGCTACCACAACAGTATCGGATGTGCTCCGTTTGAAGCATTATATGGTAGATAATGTCGGTCTCCAATTTGTTGGACCGAAGTGGGAGATAACAGAATCACTTGGCCTGAACTTATTCAGGAGACTACTGATAAGATTGCCCAGATTCAACACAGATTATAAGCAACACGTAGTCGCCCAAAGAGTTACGCAGACAAACGGCGAAAGCCTTTGGAATTCCAGGTAGGTGATCGAGTCATGTTGAAAGTGTCCCCGTGGAAAGGCGTGGTTCGTTTTTGGGCTAAAGACAAGTTAGCACCGAGGTATGTCGGACCGTTCAAGATAATTCAACTAATTGGTCCGGTAGCATACAGACTCAGACTTCCTGATGAACTTAGCGGGGTACCCGATGTATTTCATGTATTCAATCTTAAGAGATGTCTCGCTAACGAATCACTAGTCATACCATTGGAAGAAATACAAGTGGATGAACAAATACAATTCATTAAAGAACCTGTAGAGATTATGGATCGTGAGGTCAAGACACTGAAACGAAGTCGTATCCCTATTGTGAAGGTTCGTTGGAACTACATGCGCGGACCAGAATTTATTTCGGAGCTTGAGGATAACTTGAAGACAAAGTATCTCCACCTATTTGAAGAAGAAGTAGTAACTGACAATGATGCTTAAATTTCGGGACGAAATTTCTTTAACAAGGGGAGACTGTGACAACCAGTACCAGATTGTCCGGCGATCCGTACAGTATGTGTACTTTAATCTTACTATGTGTAAATACAATGTGAATAACGGTTGTGTGACAACATGGCTAAGATAACAATAAACAGTTCTATGTGTTTGAATTCGCAAATTTAAATACAGAAATACAACAACTCATGTGAAGAAACTGTGTGAAAACAAGTGATGAAAATATGTCGGTTGCGATCCGAATTCCACAAATAACATAAATCAGATGGCCTATAATTCTATGAGTAAACAGGGTAAAACAAGTATGATTATGTGCAAATAGATGAGGATTTGACATCCAAAACCTTAGTTATCAAATGGCCGATAATTCTATGAGTATACAAGGTAAAACAAGTAAGATTATATACAAATAACAGAAATCAGATGGCCAATAATTCTATGTCCGATAATATGTATTTAACAAACAAGATCACTAAGTTATCATAACACCTGACTTATGTTAATATATTAAAATGATAATAATCATTTCAAGTTAACATAAGGATTTGACATGAAAAACCTAAGTTTTGATATTATATATATATATATATATATATATATATATATATATGAAAAGATTTCAAAATCTAGGAAACATTCTAAAGTTTCAAGTTAAGTTGAAGCATGTAATTAAAGAACTATCTAGTATACTAATACCTAATCTTGGGAGGGTTAGGTGTTAGTGTGCTTCATCAAAAGTGAACTACGACTAAACAAACAACAATACTTATGAGTGTTAACCAACTTTAGGTTCAACACACACATTAATAACTTATTCTTATAAGTTACAAACAATTTGGAATCGAACACAGGATCGTGAATACAATCTCAAGAACAACAAGTGTGCGCGTGCATTCTGTGATTACTTAGTCAACCACTACAACTACCAGGCGAGTTCATACGCCCTTTTTCTAATCTTTTTATTTTAAATGCGGTGCTGAGAAACATGCTAAACTCTTTTAATCATTTAAAAGGTTTTAGTACATTATTTCATTTTTCATGTGATTTAGATAATATAGATTTTATCTTTATTATCATACTTCATTATGAGTATGCTTGTGTCTAAATGACACGTTTGAGACATCATGGATGAATCATGATAGCATAGTTTCATGATTTCATCAACACAATAGAATAACATAAGTTATAAGATTAAATCTTATAACACTCTGTTATTATTACAAAGATAACACAGAGATAAATACAAATGAAATCACGAATGATAATCATGATAACATAACTCGATGATGATGATATCATTCACCACATTTGCTAACATTGTATAACAATACTAGCACTTATAACACATTGCTAAAACTGTGAGAACACATAACACTGAGACAATAACACTGGGAGTACATATCAACACTAATTACTATTAAGCTATTGTATTATATCACAACAATCATGTGTTAACGAGTTCATGTCCAGTCGTAAGTCCCATACAAGTAAATCGTTTACCAGTTAATTTAGTGCGACTTAACCGACGACAGCGTAGTAATACCATAGGTTTCACAAATTTCCGGTGAGTGAGGCCGGTACGTTAATCGTATTTCATTTTTATTGGCCGGTATGGTATGACCGGTAACAGGGTTGCATCAGTTAGGTTTGGTAGATGACACATGGTGATATTAATCTACAGAAACTAATTGTAATTAAATCCTTCAATTCTATTAGCTGGTAGACTGAGGAATTGATTTTTCTCAAGTCATATTACTAGTAATAGTCTAGTTGAAGGCATTGAATCTATGAGAACATAAATGGGATAGAGTTTAATTGGAGGCATTGTGGTCTGGTTATGTGAGGTCCACAATGTTTCCTATTTATGCGCTCTACATTTAGGCCAAGAACAATATTGAAGAGTTAGCTGTGACTCCTTTATTTAGAAGTACATCATAGTTAACCCTTCACTTGACAAAATAATGATAAGGATAAGATTTGATAAATCTGATTTCCTTACAACACAGAGGGATTATCATCACTTAGGTTTTGGTAGCTTACTTCCCCCATACTCTTTTATTCTATACATATAACAATATGGGAGATGAACACATCTTAGGCTTGAATATCAAATGGGTCGAACACGTGTGATATAGAAACAGATATCCATAGTTGTATTGCAAGTAGTGTTGAATTATGTTAAGCCTGTGGTGGGCTGGCGGCTTCGTATGCCCTATGTATAAGCATGCATAATTTGGATGAAATACTACTTGTAAGTATAACTATGGATAGCACATTGGATGAGACAGATGAGACAATATCAATAAAACTTGTGTGTGACATTGTGATTTGTGTGTCAAGAATACAACGATTTCAATGACTAAACTTATGAACTCACCAACCTAGTGTTGACTTTGTTGAAATGCATGTTTTCTCAGGTGATGAACGGGTCAAGATTACATGCAGCAGGATTAAGCTAGTGGACTTCAGAAGAGACCTATCTTACTTTTGTGATGTGCATACTTTTGAATGACATAACTATGAATCATCTTTTGTAAATCTTGTGCAGATACAAGATAGAAACTCAGTGATTCTTTTTGGGTAGATTTACTTAGTTAAATTATGAACATGCATTGCATAATTGAGCTTTCTAATTCTATATCAATGTCAAGTTAGCATTTCTCATTACATCTCACGTGCTATGTAAACAATCTAATCACCATGATTATCAAGTGATATCGCGCCCCGAGAATTTTCCACACGAAAGTCGATCTAGCCTGCCGGCTCGGGGTGTGACGTTTTGGTTTGTAGCTTTTTGAATAATAAGTTTGTGATGATGGTTGTCAAGAATACAAAACGCTATCACCTTTACATTACCTCATTTTACTTTCTCCAGATGGTTTTACCTGTTCCGCCAACTCAAAAGTCTGAACGGCATCGGCAACTTCAGTGATGTTATTAAACTTCATCATCACTATCATTTTCCTACCCTTTCACACACTACCCATTTCAGTTTGTTAGCCTGCATTTGTTGATTTCCTGCTGCCTCTCCTAGAAAATTGGCTAACCTTGTAAATTCCACCATGAACTCTCTCATCGGCTCATCATCTCTCTAAGCAATGGTGGCATACTCCCGATAATACTTTTTTTGGTGAGAAATTGGGAATTATTGCCGATAAAATATTTCTTTGAATCATTCCATGCCAGCATAACTGCATATACATCTCCGCCATGTGCATGCTTAATCCCTCTACACTAGGATTGTGCATCATCCTCCTGTTTGTACGCTGCAAGCCTTACTTATGTTGTTCCTCAATACCGAAAACCTCAAAGATCTTCTCTATGTGCATAATCCAGTTACATGCATCCATAGGATCAGCGCAAAACTAAAACATCGTGGCTTTTGTTTCTGAAATCTGGTCAGCCACTCATGAATTTCTGAGGTCGTGATGTATACATGAGTTTCGAGATTAAATAGTGGAGGATCTGGGATATGTGGAGGTGGATACAACGGATGAGGAATTGAATTATTCTGGTTATAATTTAATAGTCCTATGATTGTATCCAACATATTTGGAAGTTGTTTAGAGAATGTTCGATTAACAACAAAAGTAATCGCAGGATCAGTTTGTGTATTTTCAGAAGACATCTAATAATGAAATTAATCGATTTAGGAAAATAAAATGATATGTTAGAAAATCAAAATCCTAACCCGATGTCTACCTATTAGCCTCACATCTGTTACTTATTTAGTTCTAGTTTTCTATAGGAATGAGACTTAGCTCTGATACCATAGCTGCGACACCCGAACCCGGTTCAAGGCTGACGTGTCACGTATACGGATTCAGAAGTAAATGCAACAATCCCAAATGTATTTAAAACATAAATACAGAAGTCTTAAGTTACTAATTAAACATAACAAAACAACTATTTATGTTTTAAGTATCGAGCATCACATTTATTACAGATCAAAAGTATTCAGATTTAGCTCCGATTTTACTCTCCGAAGTTCCCCACCTGGTTTCCTTGAATACGTACACGATACAGATAAACACACACAAAAAATACGGCTGAGCCAAAGAATGCTCAGTAACGGATAAACAATAATAATTAAAAGAAATTCAGTGGGTGGTGAAGATACTCGGCGTTGGAAAATAATGACTGATGAGAAAAACCACTGAAGCCAGACAAATGAATAAAACCGCAGATTGACCAACCGCAGATACTTCTTTATCGGAAACCTTATCTTCCAACTGAAGAACTGCTTCAGCATCAGAACATCAACAGCGGAAGATTCGCCGAAAAGAACTACCACATATCTTCTCTGCGTCAAAAGGCATTAGCTGACCATGATCCCTCGGAAGATAACCAATGTTTCGGAAGACATCCAATATTTCAGTAAACAATCTCCTATTTCGAAACACCTGATTGTTCAATCAGCTTCCAATGAACAGCTTTCGAAAGGAAACCACTGAGCCTCAACACAACTATGACAGTCTCGAAAGAACTAAAGACATCTGAAGTCACCTGGAGACTCTTGTTTTCGTTGTTGTTGACTTTGTATTAGTTGTACTATTCTGATGATTCAGTGTCTGTTACAGTGTTAGCTATTTGTCTTATTATTTCCTTTTTTGTAACTCTCAATGTTGGGTACGTAAGTCCCAACAGTCCCTCAGTAAATTGAATTACTTTCCCCAAAATTCCTTGTGTTATTATATTTTTCTTCTCTCAAGAAAAAAAAAAACGAAAATAAGTGTCAAACTTCAGAGAGAGCTAATACCAAGGCTTTGACCGTGTGTCTAAATTCTTTGTTCCTCGTTAAACACCCTCTCAGAATTTTCAACAATTGGTATCAGAGACTTGTCCTTGGTCATGGGTTAACCATCAAGACTAAAACTCAAAGCTCTCTTTGATATCTTTTTGTTTAGTTTTCTTTGTCCTGCTTCTTCTTTTTCTACTTTTCAAAATCTGCAGGTGTTAGTTTTTGAACTAATCTGTGTTCAAAAACCATTCTGACAAACTACCTTGAGAACTCATCACTCTTTGATTTGCTCAAAATCGTTTGTAAACCTATGGCAGAAAAATTCACTTTAGACCCTCATAACACCGACTCTGCCACTAATCCACCAATCTTAGTAAGACATCAATATAATATATGGCAGAGAAGGATGTTACACTTCTTGTCCAACAATCATACTGAATGTTGGAAGTCTGTTATGTTTCAGACCCCATAAACCAATGGTCTTGGACACAGAGATCGGAAACCATGTCCCTAATGGGAATTTCATTCATCAATCTAAATATGTAAAGGATCTTCTAAATAAATTTAAAATGAATGATTGCAAAATAATTTCTATCCCCATGGAAACCGCACCTGGAATAAGTCCAGATGAAAATGGTGAACCTATAGATCAAACCCTCTACAGGTGCATGATTGGATCTTTGATGTACCTTACTGCATCACGTCCAGGCATCATGTACGCAACATGTGTGACAATCCGACTTTTCACACTAACCTTGTTAACGGGAGTTAGTGTTATCACAGGCCCAACAAGGCCAACCAAGGCCCAATAAGGCCAATGAAGGCCCAATAAGGCCAATCAAGGCCCAATAAGACCACTGAAGGTCCAACAAGGTCAAAGAAGATCCAATAAGGTGAATGTAGGCTCAACAAGATCAATTAGGCCCAACATAGTCAATGTAAGCCCACAAAGCCAAGAGAAGCCCAATAAGGCCCAATAAATTCAAATGAGGCCCAATGTAAACCAAGTAGGCCTAGGGAAGGCCAAAGTAGGCCCAGGAAGGCCCAGTGAGGCCCAACTGTAGTTAAGAAGCCCAATTAGGATAATTTAGCCCAACAAGGAATTAAAGGACCAAATTAGTGAAAATTTGGGACTTTCGGCTCAATTTTGTTAATTGAATTATTATGTAAACGGGCTAAATCAAATCTAAAGGACCTGATTGAATAGAAATCAGTTTCAATTGGTTATAATTACAAGATTAAGACTTGTAATTGATTTTAAAGGTTCATGTTTGACATTAACGGTCAAAATTCGGCCTAACAACCAAATTGGAATTCGAATAGTGAGCTAGGATCGGTTATAATAGTATTAAGTGACCACAAATCATCATAATGATGATAATTAACAGTTCTTATACGTTATGGAGCATCAATCATCGAATTAAATGGGAAAACCGTTTCGAAATAGTAAGGTCGTGGGTATTCAATATCAAAACTATACAATTCGAGTTCAACAATCACAATTGAACTCTCAGAACAACAAATCGGCACCATTAGGCTCTGCCACATCCATTAATTCGATTTCAGAACTTGGGGGAAGAAGATTCGATCGAGAGGAGGCCGAAACTCAAGTCCCAAATCGATCTCCTTCAATTTGGTAGCAAAACAAGTAAGTGTTTGCTTCTACACACTCTAAAATAGCCGATTAAACTTAACCATATGTTAATTCTGGGTTCCAATATCGAAATGTTCAAGATCGACCAATTAGGGTTCTTAAAGATAACGATTTGGGGGTTGTGATCTTAGGAAGTTTAAAATTGAAATTAGCATGCATAGATAGTTTCAGAGACTTCCGAATATGCTAAATGGGATATCAATTTCATGATGCAAACATGAATTGAATGACTTCGAATTCTAGGGCTTTAAAACAAAACTGTTTTGGGGGTTTTCGATCAAAGGGGTTTAAGAATCGGATTAATTGATATGAGAAGCTTCATAAGGTACCGATTAAGCTAAACCATAAACAAATTTCTTGTGACAATATCGAATTGATAAAGATCAAGTTCTAGGTTTTCACGGGTTATGTGATTTGGGGGTTTGAATGAAAACGTGTAGGAAATTTGAAATTGATTAACCAGAAACATTCGAAATTTCTGTTGTAATGAAACCCCTATGGATTCATGGATGATCGGGGTCGAATTCATAGCCAATTTGAAATGGAATTGCTTCGGCTATATTAGGAGAAAAGAGAACCAGTGGATTAGGAGTTAAAAGAATTAAGTTCTGGTTAACTATCGCGATACCCTAGCGGGCGTAGTGGTTAGATGCTGTGTGTGTGATGTGGAAGGTCGCGGGTTCGAGACTGGCTTCGGCCGGTTTTTGGAAAAAATGGTATTTTTGGTATTTTTAACATAACTTTCGTATACGAACTCCGATTAAGTCCGTTCAAGTTGCGTTGGAACCGTAACGAGAATACGAACGTGTTAGGATGATAAAATTCATATTTTAGTCCGAACACGAAATCGCGTATAATTACGTTTAATTAAATAAAATCAAATGTGATTTTATTTAATCGATTTCAGTGACACGCGTACTTTCGTATGCCAAATTCTCACACTCTAACATACGTGTGTTGACTCGTATGTGATTTCAAGCACAAAACGATTATTCGAATAACAATAGGTTATTGTTTAAATCACAGATTCTTCGTAGAGGATTTCTACGCGAGTTTACACATACTTGATCATTCTGCTAAAAACAAAGGTGCGTACACGGCCCTTTCTTATTTTAAACTGTTTTGGGGGAGAAAACATGTGCAACAAACTACTTTTAGATACATATCACTTGCATGAGTTATCTGTTTACATTATGTGCAATTACATCAACTTGAAAGTCCTTACACACCTCGAACCGTTTAGTTTGCTGTAATGCAAAGCGTGGTAGTTGGAAATAGATCTATTAGGTTTGACAAACCTCACCTGGTAGATGGGATCTACGCAGGTGTTTGACTGACCAAACACACTACTTTACTATTGTTGTGATAGACAATAGTGGCAAGGCGAAAACATGCTATAGCATGGCAACTAGTCAGCTTCGGTGTCGAACACGTATGTAAATAGTTATATGACTAGCTATCATGACTGTGCAATTGTGATTATGTTATCTACAAACTTGTTATTCAAACTGCTGTTTTGAACTCTATGATTACTTAAAACCTGTGTTATGCACCAACCTTTGTGTTGACTTGATTTGCATGTTTTCTCAGGACGCTAAGGCGCGCGTAACAGCTGGCATGGACTAGGAAGATAGAGTCTCATGCATTTCTTTTACTTTGATTATTTAAATCTGAATATTTAAGTACTTTGAATTGTAATGTTTGATTTACAACTGTTTATGGTTTTTAAACGCTTCCGCACTTTTTGTAAACTCTGGTTATTATGTTTGTTTTAAAGACCAACGTATGTTTTTGAAATTCATATAGAGGTCTTCGCTATGTCTAATGATCTGAGATCCTGGTTTGTCACGTTCCCAAACGGTATGATTCAGTTAGTTGAAATTGGGGGTGTGACAGATTGGTATCAGAGCCATTGGTTATAGCAAACTAGGTTTGCATTTGTAGGCCTAGACTATGACTGTTAGACATTAGACACATCTGCTTATACACATTGCTTAGAAATTACATATGACATTATGTAATTGACTTGCTTACGTATTCCATGGCACTGCACTTACATATGATATTATGTAACAGGCATGGCTTCATCATCAGTTCCTTATGTTATCATTGATGATTCCGAGGACGAGGAGCCGATGGTTCCGGCACCACCATCATCACCACCACCACCCATTCCATCACCTCCACCATATGAGATGGAGGACTCCGATCCAGAGGAGGATCCGGAGGAAGACCCGGAGGAGGATCCGGAGGAGGATCCAGACGAGGATCCTGATGAGGATCCAGAGGAGGATCCAGACGAGGATCCAGTTGAGGACCCGGATGAGGATCCGGTGGAGGCACCATGGGTGAATAACCAGGGACTCTATGCTGCAGGACCATCTACACATCCACCACCCGTACTGGACGCTCCTGAGCCTAAGAGGCAAAGGACGGACGCAGAGGAGATCGCCAAGTTGCGCGAGGACGTGGATACAGCAGAGGAGAAGCTCTATCAGAGATCCCAGGAGTTATGGGATGCCATTGAGAGGCAGGATGAACTTGCCCATCTAGTTCATGACATGCGGGATGAGATGGTGAACATGATTGGTCGTTTAGAGGAGTCAGAGAACCGAGCCGAGATCTTGGAGGGCAGGATTGAAGCTTTGGAGGATTTAGTGGTAGTTGAGAATGAGGAACAGGATGAGGATGAGGATGAGGAGGAGGAACCAGCACCAGTTGCTGAGTCCGATCCTGAATCCACCGTTGAGGACGATTGATTCTCTTTCTTTTATTTCTGTTTTGTTTAAACTTATTAGGAACGGGTTGTGTTCCTACATTAGTAGTTTGAAATTTTGTATTTCATTTCAAAAGTATTGTACTCAAAGAAAGTTTCTATTTATGAAAGAACTATTGTTTGTTTCCAACAACTGTGTTGTTTATATTACATGTTGTATTTATTGTTTTTACTTACACATGTCAAAATTTGATTTTGATTGTGCATTAACATTTCTTGTAAATAGGAAGGAAATGGCTGAAGGAAATGTTCATATGACTGTTGCTGAGCTCAACGAGTTAATCAACAACAGGGTTGCCGAGGCAATCGCACAGTACGCTCAGACACACAACACAGGACCACAGGGTCCAGCTGGGGGAGTGATTAACCCACAAGTATGCACGTTCAAGATGTTCTTGGACTGCAAACCACACAACTTCAAAGGGTCGGAGGGAGCCATAGGACTTCTCCGATGGATTGAAAAAGCTGAATCTGTGTTCGAGATGTGCAACTGTCCGGATGACAGCAAAGTGAAATTTGCTACTGGAACTTTGGAGGGTCCAGCCCTGACATGGTGGAACTCCAATGTTCAGACCCTGGGGTTGGGTGAAGCAAATGCATTGACCTGGAACAACTTCAAAACCTTACTACAAGAGGAGTATTGTCCTCGTAGTGAAATGCAGAAGTTGGAAGAAGAGTATTGGCACCTCAAGATGGAGGGGTCAAACATTGAGGAGTACACGACCAGATCGCATGAACTGGCCAGACTGCTTCCACACATGGCTACTCCAGCCAGTAAGTGGATTGAACGGTATATTGGAGGGCTAGTGCCTCAGATTCAGGGGATGGTGACTTCAGCAAATCCCACCACCATCCAACAAGCTGTACGTCTAGCACATCAGCTTACTGATCAGGCAGTGTTACAGGGAACCCTGCCTAAGCGGACATCTGCTACTAAGGTAGGAGATCACAAGAGGAAGTGGGAAAGCAACAACTACAAGGGTAATAACCAACAGCAGAACAGGAAGCAGGACTCGAACAAGTTCTATCATAATTCAAACAGTGGGCAGCAATCATCATCGTCAGGGGGCTATATTGGTAAGCACCCCAAGTGCAACAGGTGTGGTTACCATCATGCGGGTAACCAATGTGATAAAGCTAAGTGCCAGAGGTGTGGCAAGGTTGGACATGCGGCTAAGGATTGTCGCGGAGAGCTACAGAACAACAATAACAACAATCAGAACAACAATCAAAACAACGCGCAGAAAGGTTGTTTTGAGTGCGGCAAGATGGGCCATTTCAAGAAAGATTGCCCACAACTAAAGAAAGGCGGGGACAACAATGGTAATGGTAATGGAGGTGGGAACGGTAATGGCAATGGCACCAACAACAACAACAATAATAATAACAACAATAACGGTGCTAGAGGCAGGGCGTTTGTGATCGGAGGACGTCAAGCGCGGGAGGATCCCAACATCGTTACGGGTACGTTCCTCTTAAATAATCACTATGCCTCTATGTTATTTGACACTGGTGCCGACAGGAGTTTTGTATCTAGTTCACTTGCTAAGTCACTAGATGTTAGTCCCACTGCCTTAGATAGTCCCTATACTGTGGAGTTAGCGGATGGTAAGTTGATTGTAGTAGAAAACATTTATAAGGGATGTATTCTTGATTTGATGGGTCAGACATTAGAGATTGATTTGATGCCTATTGCCTTAGGCAGTTTTGATGTAGTCATTGGCATGGACTGGTTGTCCAAGAACCAGGCTGAAATTGTATGCCATGAAAAGATTGTTCGCATACCTCTTCCGCAGGGAGAGACATTATATGTACAAGGCGAGAAGAGCAGTACGCCACTGCGTCTCATATCTTGTATGAAAGCACACAAGTGTCTACGTAAGGGTCATACGGCAGTTATAGCACTTATAACTGAAAAGCCGGTAGCTGAGAAGAAACTTGAAGATATACCTATAGTTTGTGAGTTTCCGGAGGTATTTCCAGAAGACTTGCCGGGATTACCGCCTGTGAGACAGGTGGAATTCCGAATCGATCTTACACCAGACGCAGCACCGATAGCTAGGGCGCCTTATCGACTTGCACCGTCAGAGATGCAAGAGTTATCCACACAATTGCAAGAATTGTTGGATAAGGGTTTCATACGACCTAGTTTTTCACCGTGGGGAGCTCCAGTATTGTTTGTAAAGAAGAAGGACGGAACTTTCCGAATGTGTATCGATTACCGGGAATTGAACAAGGTTACTATCAAGAACCGGTATCCGTTACCCAGGATTGACGATCTGTTCGATCAATTGCAAGGTTCGAGTTACTACTCGAAGATTGATCTCAGGTCGGGTTATCATCAACTAAGAGTCCAGGAGGAGGATATTCCAAAGACAGCATTCAGGACGCGCTATGGCCATTATGAGTTCTTGGTCATGCCATTTGGGTTGACAAACGCTCCAGCTGTATTCATGGATCTCATGAATCGTGTTTGTAAACCTTATCTGGATAAGTTTGTCATTGTTTTCATCGATGACATTCTCATCTATTCAAAGTCTGAGGAGGAACATGCTGAACATCTTCGATTACTACTAGAGTTATTGAAACAGGAACAACTGTACGCTAAGTTCTCAAAATGTGATTTCTGGATGCGAGAAGTACAGTTCTTGGGGCATATAGTTAATGAAAAGGGCATACATGTTGATCCAGCGAAGATTGAAGCGATTAAGAATTGGGAAGCGCCAAAGACCCCTACCGAGGTACGACAATTCCTTGGTTTGGCGGGTTATTATCGACGATTCATTGAGGGTTTCTCAAAGATCGCTCAACCACTTACAGCTCTGACGCACAAAGGAACAAAGTATAACTGGACGGATAAACAGGAAGCTGCATTCCAGTTATTGAAACAAAAACTCTGCAGTGCACCGATTCTGTCCTTACCGGAAGGAACGGAAGACTTTGCGGTGTATTGTGACGCATCTGGACAGGGTTTGGGATGTGTGTTGATGCAACGGGATAAAGTGATCGCTTATGCTTCCAGACAACTACGAACACATGAAAAGAATTACACTACTCATGACTTGGAGTTAGGAGCAGTGGTTTTTGCTTTGAAGATTTGGAGGCATTATCTGTATGGAACTAAGTGTACCATTTACACTGATCATAAGAGTTTGCAGCATATCTTTGATCAGAAGGAGCTTAACATGAGGCAACGACGATGGGTTGAGTTGTTGAACGATTATGAGTGTGCGATTAAATATCACCCGGGAAAGGCTAATGTAGTAGCCGATGCTTTGAGCAGAAAAGATACAACGGGAACAAGACGGGTTCGTGCACTTATGATGACAATACACACTGACTTACCTGACAAGGTACACAGTGCTCAAATTGAGGCTTTGAAAACGGAAAACTTAGTACCGGAATCTTTACGAGGAATGGAAGAACAATTGAATGTTAAACCTGATGGAATTCGTTATTTCATTGATCGAATGTGGATACCTTTGTATGGAGGTTTAAGGGAACTCGTGATGGACGAAGCACACAAGTCCAGATATTCAGTCCATCCGGGATCAGACAAGATGTACCATGACTTGAAGGCACTGTATTGGTGGCCTCATATGAAAGCTGATATTGCTAAGTACGTTAGCAAATGTTTGACTTGTTCGAAAGTCAAAGTTGAATATCAGAAGCCATCTGGTTTACTGCAACAACCAGAGATACCGATGTGGAAGTGGGAACAGATTTCGATGGATTTCATTACTAAGTTACCCCGTACACCGAGCGGTTGTGATACGATATGGGTAATTGTCGATCGGTTAACGAAATCTGCACACTTCTTAGCAATCAAAGAAACTGACAAGATGGAGAAGTTGACTCGCATTTACATCAAGGAAATAGTAGCACGGCATGGTGTGCCAATCTCTATCATATCAGATCGGGATGCCCGGTTTACTTCAAATTTTTGGAAATCTCTTCATAAGTCATTGGGGACTCGCTTGGATATGAGTACCGCTTATCACCCACAGACCGACGGTCAAAGTGAACGAACAATTCAAACGCTCGAGGATATGTTACGAGCTTGTGTAATTGACTTTGGTGATAGCTGGGAGAATCATTTACCGTTGGTGGAATTCTCTTACAACAATAGTTATCATACAAGTATTCAAGCAGCACCGTTTGAAGCGTTGTATGGTCGCAAATGTCGTTCACCAGTTTGTTGGGCTGAGATTGGGGACAGTCAGTTGACAGGTCCTGAACTGGTGCATGAAACAACAGAGAAGATCGTTCAAATCCGAAACCGTATGGCAGCGGCTCGGGATCGACAGAAGAGTTATGCAGACAAACGTCGCAAGCCGTTGGAATTTCAAGTAGGAGACCGAGTTCTTCTAAAGGTGTCACCTTGGAAAGGTGTGATACGATTCGGCAAGCGCGGCAAGCTTAGTCCACGTTACGTAGGACCTTTTGAGATTCTGAAAAGGATTGGTCCGGTTGCGTACCAACTCAAACTACCGGATGAACTCAGTGGAGTTCATGATGTTTTTCATGTGTCGAATTTAAAGAAATGTCTTTCTGACGAGACATTGATTGTACCGTTGGAAGAAATACAAGTAGATGAACAACTACGATTCATTGAGGAACCAGCAGAAATCATGGACCGAGAGGTCAAACAATTGAAGCAAAGTAAGATTCCAATAGTCAAAGTCCGATGGAATTCAAGACGGGGTCCTGAATTCACATGGGAACGAGAAGACCAAATGATGAAGAAATATCCTCATCTATTCAAGACAGCTGCTGATAACACTGAGAGCGCACGTTAAATTTCGGGACGAAATTTCCTTCAACAAGGGGATGACGTGATGCTTTCACACATCAACATTGCAAAATTCAAACTGTAAGCACAAACATTTTATTTATTCAATTGATTTTGTTACAAAACATTTGTGCTACACTACATTATATTCTATATGTTTTATGTACTACATTTCATATGTTACATGTTATGGTAGTACATACACGATTGGTTACATACATTCTACTATGTGCGGGGTTGCATAGTACACTCACTATATCAAACACAAACAGTCACAGTTAGGTGAACTAACTAGTGTACACGCAAAACAGTTACATTGAAAGATCACAATTGAGTTGTGATGTTGCAAGCATTAGACTTTGTGTGGGAGTACACACAAGCACACAGAATGATCAAATCACACTAACACGTACGATTTAAACTCGTAAGTAGTTTTCTAACTACTCTTAACACTTGCTAATTTTCGGGACGAAAATTCCTTCAACAAGGGGATGATGTGACAATCCGACTTTTCACACTAACCTTGTTAACGGGAGTTAGTGTTATCACAGGCCCAACAAGGCCAACCAAGGCCCAATAAGGCCAATGAAGGCCCAATAAGGCCAATCAAGGCCCAATAAGACCACTGAAGGTCCAACAAGGTCAAAGAAGATCCAATAAGGTGAATGTAGGCTCAACAAGATCAATTAGGCCCAACATAGTCAATGTAAGCCCACAAAGCCAAGAGAAGCCCAATAAGGCCCAATAAATTCAAATGAGGCCCAATGTAAACCAAGTAGGCCTAGGGAAGGCCAAAGTAGGCCCAGGAAGGCCCAGTGAGGCCCAACTGTAGTTAAGAAGCCCAATTAGGATAATTTAGCCCAACAAGGAATTAAAGGACCAAATTAGTGAAAATTTGGGACTTTCGGCTCAATTTTGTTAATTGAATTATTATGTAAACGGGCTAAATCAAATCTAAAGGACCTGATTGAATAGAAATCAGTTTCAATTGGTTATAATTACAAGATTAAGACTTGTAATTGATTTTAAAGGTTCATGTTTGACATTAACGGTCAAAATTCGGCCTAACAACCAAATTGGAATTCGAATAGTGAGCTAGGATCGGTTATAATAGTATTAAGTGACCACAAATCATCATAATGATGATAATTAACAGTTCTTATACGTTATGGAGCATCAATCATCGAATTAAATGGGAAAACCGTTTCGAAATAGTAAGGTCGTGGGTATTCAATATCAAAACTATACAATTCGAGTTCAACAATCACAATTGAACTCTCAGAACAACAAATCGGCACCATTAGGCTCTGCCACATCCATTAATTCGATTTCAGAACTTGGGGGAAGAAGATTCGATCGAGAGGAGGCCGAAACTCAAGTCCCAAATCGATCTCCTTCAATTTGGTAGCAAAACAAGTAAGTGTTTGCTTCTACACACTCTAAAATAGCCGATTAAACTTAACCATATGTTAATTCTGGGTTCCAATATCGAAATGTTCAAGATCGACCAATTAGGGTTCTTAAAGATAACGATTTGGGGGTTGTGATCTTAGGAAGTTTAAAATTGAAATTAGCATGCATAGATAGTTTCAGAGACTTCCGAATATGCTAAATGGGATATCAATTTCATGATGCAAACATGAATTGAATGACTTCGAATTCTAGGGCTTTAAAACAAAACTGTTTTGGGGGTTTTCGATCAAAGGGGTTTAAGAATCGGATTAATTGATATGAGAAGCTTCATAAGGTACCGATTAAGCTAAACCATAAACAAATTTCTTGTGACAATATCGAATTGATAAAGATCAAGTTCTAGGTTTTCACGGGTTATGTGATTTGGGGGTTTGAATGAAAACGTGTAGGAAATTTGAAATTGATTAACCAGAAACATTCGAAATTTCTGTTGTAATGAAACCCCTATGGATTCATGGATGATCGGGGTCGAATTCATAGCCAATTTGAAATGGAATTGCTTCGGCTATATTAGGAGAAAAGAGAACCAGTGGATTAGGAGTTAAAAGAATTAAGTTCTGGTTAACTATCGCGATACCCTAGCGGGCGTAGTGGTTAGATGCTGTGTGTGTGATGTGGAAGGTCGCGGGTTCGAGACTGGCTTCGGCCGGTTTTTGGAAAAAATGGTATTTTTGGTATTTTTAACATAACTTTCGTATACGAACTCCGATTAAGTCCGTTCAAGTTGCGTTGGAACCGTAACGAGAATACGAACGTGTTAGGATGATAAAATTCATATTTTAGTCCGAACACGAAATCGCGTATAATTACGTTTAATTAAATAAAATCAAATGTGATTTTATTTAATCGATTTCAGTGACACGCGTACTTTCGTATGCCAAATTCTCACACTCTAACATACGTGTGTTGACTCGTATGTGATTTCAAGCACAAAACGATTATTCGAATAACAATAGGTTATTGTTTAAATCACAGATTCTTCGTAGAGGATTTCTACGCGAGTTTACACATACTTGATCATTCTGCTAAAAACAAAGGTGCGTACACGGCCCCTTTCTTATTTTAAACTGTTTTGGGGGAGAAAACATGTGCAACAAACTACTTTTAGATACATATCACTTGCATGAGTTATCTGTTTACATTATGTGCAATTACATCAACTTGAAAGTCCTTACACACCTCGAACCGTTTAGTTTGCTGTAATGCAAAGCGTGGTAGTTGGAAATAGATCTATTAGGTTTGACAAACCTCACCTGGTAGATGGGATCTACGCAGGTGTTTGACTGACCAAACACACTACTTTACTATTGTTGTGATAGACAATAGTGGCAAGGCGAAAACATGCTATAGCATGGCAACTAGTCAGCTTCGGTGTCGAACACGTATGTAAATAGTTATATGACTAGCTATCATGACTGTGCAATTGTGATTATGTTATCTACAAACTTGTTATTCAAACTGCTGTTTTGAACTCTATGATTACTTAAAACCTGTGTTATGCACCAACCTTTGTGTTGACTTGATTTGCATGTTTTCTCAGGACGCTAAGGCGCGCGTAACAGCTGGCATGGACTAGGAAGATAGAGTCTCATGCATTTCTTTTACTTTGATTATTTAAATCTGAATATTTAAGTACTTTGAATTGTAATGTTTGATTTACAACTGTTTATGGTTTTTAAACGCTTCCGCACTTTTTGTAAACTCTGGTTATTATGTTTGTTTTAAAGACCAACGTATGTTTTTGAAATTCATATAGAGGTCTTCGCTATGTCTAATGATCTGAGATCCTGGTTTGTCACGTTCCCAAACGGTATGATTCAGTTAGTTGAAATTGGGGGTGTGACAACATGTGTCTGTGCAAGGTACCAGTCTGCCCATAAACAATCCCATTTATCATTTGTGAAGAGGATATTCATATATCTTAAAGGAACTCCCATGTTAGGTATTTGGTATCCTGCTAATAAAACTTGTAAGCTTGTTGGTTTTTCAGACAGTGATTATGTTGGATGCTCGCTCACCAGAATGTCTACTTCAGGAGGATGTCAGTTATTTGCAAATTTCATAGTGTCATAGCAGTTGAAAAAGTAAACTTCGGTGTCAAATTCAAAACCTGAAGCCGAGTACATTGTAGTAACTCATTGCACTACTCAAATCCTTTGGTTACAATACCAACTGTTAGATTTTGGAATAAGGGAACTAAAAACACCCCTCCTAATAGACAGTGAAGCTGCCAAAAATACAATAAAAAATCTTGTATATCACTCTAAAACCAAACACATAGAAATAAGGCATCACTTCATTAGAGACTAATTTGAAAAGGGACTAATTGTCCCGGAACATGTTTCTACAAGTGACCAAATAGCGGACAATTTTACCAAATCTTTGTACTTTTCAACTTTTTCTAAGTTTGTGGTCAAACTAGGAATGATAAATATGAGCTAATAAACAATATTGGTTGAGAATGCGTTTCTTAAACCTTACAATAAATATATAAAAGGATAATTCTCAAGAATTATCCTAACTATGGATATTTGATAAACCACTAATAAAGCAACTTTGGTTCGTCTCAGTGGTTATGCTAGCCACTGTTTCTTATTTATCCGCGGTTATAACCATCCGTTGTTACACTTTAAACCTTCTGTGGTTTCTACTCCTTCCAAGGTCTCCATTGCTTTCGAGGTTTTTAACCTTGTAACTTATCAATGGTTAAATTTCGTCGGAGGATAAGGTTCTTCTGAGGTAAAAAATTTCTTACGTGGTTAAAATCTTTTCTCTGTAGTTATCAAATTCTTGATACTTACGCCTGATTTGACCGTCACTAATCACTCTGCAAGATTAGACTCCCTACAATTATTTGAATTGACCCTCATTAATTGTTCTCACGGCTCGATAATATCCTCTCATTTTACCATCCTACACTTCTCACCTCTAATGACCATTGATCTTATGTTCTATCATTGGTTATGTGACAATCCGATATTTCGGGTTAATTCCGTTAACAAAAACTAACGGAGAATGACGCGAGACGATACGAAATCTAAGTAGAAGGATTTGATTTGGACAAAATAAGCCCAAACGTATTTGAAATAAAATAATTGGGCTTGTAATTAGTTAAATGGGTCAATTTTGACTATTAGAAGTCAAAATTCGAATTATGGATCAAATTGGAAATTATAATCACTCTCAATAATCAACTATAGTTGAATATAACTATTTTAAATCATTCTATAATGGTTATAAGTATCTAATACATGAAGATTTTAATGGGAATCAAACTAAAACAAGGTTTTGACTTTAAAAAGTCAAAATCCATGTGTTATAATGCAAGGAAATTCGAAATCCTCAAAAATTCGAATTGTAACTGAAA
Source organism: Mikania micrantha (assembly GCA_009363875.1). Taxonomy (NCBI): domain Eukaryota; kingdom Viridiplantae; phylum Streptophyta; class Magnoliopsida; order Asterales; family Asteraceae; genus Mikania; species Mikania micrantha. Next base: position 9,679,500 of record CM018698.1, read on the forward strand.
CATTAATCCTCTCTAACCGTTATACTGATGATTACAGATAATAATTATCAGTTATAGTACCCAATAACTTCGAATTAAACGCAATTGGTAAGCAAAGAGTTGAAACCGAAGTCTAATCATATCAAATGTGTAACATTCGATCATAATTCACGAAATTGGAACAACAGAACCCTTAGTCGGCATCATTAGGTGCTTCTACATCTAACAATTCGATCACTGAAGTCCAAGAAGATGAGTTGGGTCGTGGGGATAGCCGAAATTCAAGCTTCAAGTGATCACCATCGATTTAACATCAAATCATGTAACAAATTACTCCTACACATTCTAAAATGGCCGATTAAGAGGAAACCTATCTCAATTTCGGCTGATAACATCGAAAGATAGAATTTTAATTCTAGGGTTCATCTTAGAAAACGATTTGGGGATTTTAATTCAAACGCATTTTATAATCGAATTAAAATATGTAGAGAGTTTCGGAATACCATACTTAAAGAAATCCATATGACAATTTCATCATATGATAGTGAATTAGTCAAGTTCATATTCTAGGGCTTGATATGAAAAACGATTTGGGGGTTTCGTATCAAACGAAATTGATAATCAAATTAAATGTTACTACAAGTTTCAGAGGGTTCCGATTAATCTAAAACATAAACCAATTGCTGATTGTAACATTGAATTAATGAAGTTTGATTCTAGGGTTCTTAATGAAAAAAACGGTTTGGGGGTTTTTAACAAAACAAGTTTGTAAATCAAATTAAGTTAGATACATAGCTTCGTAACAGCCTATTAAACGAAATTCCCATGATGATGTTATAGGATTATAACGAATTGAATGATTTCTATATCTAGGATTTATAATGCAAATCAATTTGGGGGTTTTGTCTTAAACGAAAACAAAATTCAAATTGAACCACACAGGATGTTTCGGAATGTTGTGTTAAAAGAAAACCCTATGGAATTCCAGTGTAAATCTAATCAATTTAATCAATTGAATGTTAAGTTTTTGATAACCATGTTCGAACCATATGTGTCAAGAAATTGGATCTTGGGTCGATTGATGTTCGAATTGAAAACATGAATAGACTCGACTGAGTCCTGGAAACGAAAGCCCATGGTTTCAAGCTCAGTTGGGTTTAGATTATGGGCCAATTTGAGGTCATTGGGTTCAGGTTAAGTAACAATAAGGGGACCAGTCAACTTCGGATTAAAAGAAATAACATGGGAGTTTTGTTAACCAAAGTCGATGCAGAGCAGTGGTAGTGTGTGGGTGTTTGGTTTGAGGCGTCAAGGGTTCGACCCTTGCCCTTGACAGTTTTTATAATTTAAACAAATTTTTAGTGTTTTAATCACAGATTCCTCGTTTTAACTCCGTTTCGACCTGTTTCAGTTGCGTTAGAACCAGAACTCCATTTCGAACATAATAAAATAATAAAATTCATATTCAAACTTGAAAACGTAGTCGCGTATAATTACGCTTATGTAAATATAATCGAATACGATTACATGATTTTAGTTAAACGATTATAAAGTCACGCGTACTTACGTATGCATGATTTTAACAATCTAACATACGTGTGTTGACACGTATGTGAGTTCAAACACCAAACGACATTTCGAATAACACTAAGTTATGGTTAAACCACAGATTCTTCGTAGAGGATTATCTACGCGAGTTCATGTGTTTGATCATTCTGCTACAATCAAAGGTGCGTACACGGCCCCTTTCTTACTTTAACTGTTTTGGGGGAGAAAACATGTGCAGCAAACATTTTAGATACATATCACTTGCATGAGTTAGCTGTTTACTATAAGTGCAAACATAGCATTACAAAGCCTTACATTTCGAACCGTTTAGTTTGCCGTAGCGCAAAGCGTGGTAGTTGGAAATAGATCTATTAGGTTTGACAAACCTCACTTGGTAGATGGGATCTACGCAGGTGTTTGACTGACCAAACACACATTACTATTGTTTGTGCTAGACAATAGTGGCAAGGCAAAAACATGCAATAGCATGGCAATCGTCAGCTTCGGTGTCGACCACTTATGTAAATAGTACAATGACTAGCTATCATGACTATGCAACGTGTGATTATGTTATCTGTAAACTTTATATTCAAACTGTGGTTTCAACACTTGTGAATGCTTAAACTGTGTATGCACCAACCTTTGTGTTGACTTGATTTACATGTTTTCTCAGGACACTAAAGCACAAGCAAGGACAAGCAGGGACTAGGACGTTGAGTCTCATGCATACAGTTTACTTTAGTTGTTGGGTTAAAACATTGAGCATTGTATTTATGGTTTTGCAATAGTTATTTTCTATTATTAGTTTTCAAACGCTTCCGCAAATGTTAAACTTTGATTTTACAAATTAAGACCAAAGGTATGTTTGAAAATCATAAAGAGGTCTTCGTTATGTCTAATGATCTGAGATCCTGGTTTGTCACGTTCCCAAACGGTATGATTCTGTTAGTTGAAAATTGGGGGTGTGACAGGTTATCTTCTTTAGTTCTTCTATAATCACTTGATAAAGCCTCTTGATCTTCTTTTGATCAATAAAATTCTTCTTTCAGTATCAAAATTCCATAATGCTGCTTATGGCGAAGGACAATCGCTTGCCAGGCATGTCGCCATGCACGACGTACTTACACTGATTTCGTCTAAGTTTGAGGCTCATGGTTATTGTGTAACGGCATCGGGCCAGGCTTCATTCTTAACAAAGCTTTGTCTGTACATCAGATTGTGCATTAACGTACTCATTTGTCCTTTGTCTTTTTCTCTCTTGCTCACAGGTTTGTCCAACGGTTAAAAACCCTAAGGTAAAACTCTTGGTAAGTTATAAATAGTGGTGGTTTTTTTTATTGAAACCGCACTCATTTTCACTTGGAACTGCTCTTCCCTCATCATAGCAACAATGACGTCTGAAGCTTTGAAAATCAAGCCGATTCATAATCTCGGAGCCTACCTTGTTAAGTCTTCTATGTACCCTCACTATGACGCAGTGATAAACATTCTGGTAAACTCCTTCGTTCATACTGCTCTCATCATCGATCATCCTATCTCAGAAGTTGCTCTAAACCAGTTTTGGGCAAACACGACCTTGGTGTCGAAGGATGACTCTGTTGAAAGCATCACTTCGGTGGTCGCTGGTCAACGAGTCACCATCACCCCCTCCAAAATAAGTGCTGCCCTAAATCTGAACGACACCGAGGCACCTACAACTGTTTCTCTAAAACTCCATCATAATGTTTTTGTTCAGTGTGATTATCAGGGAGACCTGAAAAACAGGACCTTGTACAAAGCCTTCTTTTACCCTAAGTACAAGTTATGTATCACACCATTTTACAATGTCTTTCTCAAAAGACGACTAGTTGGGGAGAAGTTCCACATGACATGCAATATGTCATGTATGTTGTTCAGTAAAACGAAAAAGTAAACTTGTCACAAATAATTTTTGATCATTTGGTACATCACCAAAAGATCCCCAAATTTTTATTATATCCTAGGTTTGTAATGGCTTGTCTTTTTGCTGAGATCAATAATGCTTGGCATGTTGCTCCTCTCTCTACTATGAAGACCATCGACAAACAAGTGTTCACTAGGTTGAACACTGGAGTAAAACACATGGATGAAAGTAAGGATACAATCATCCTTGGTGACACCACATCCACCTCCTCTTCCACACCTGTAAAGGTACCAACCAAAAGGAAAACATCTACCAAAGCCTCTAAACCAAAAAAGCCTAAAAAGACTGTTCAGGAAGATGAGATCCTTGAACATGTCTCTTTCCCCACTAGACAGATACATACATCTGTTCCATCCTCACATATGGATCAAGCATCTCCACCCCATCTAGAACCTCATAATTCCTCTCAACAAGATGATGTTGTACTCCAAAGAGACCCCTTACAAACCACTAAAGTGTTACTTGACATTCAGATGGCAGTCCACTCTCCCAAGGACACCTATGCTTCTTCTCCACAAAAATACCTTCTCTTTATTACCCATGTTCTCCATGAAATTGATTCTACCTTTGAGCAAATTGGTTGTCCTCCCCTTCAGCAATTGAGGAACAGCCCCATCAAACCTTTGCTCAAACTAATCAATCTCCTACCCACGGAGGAGAGGATGAGATCAGGGTGTCCAGTCCATCTAGACAACATGATCATATATCTGGAGCATCCATCTCACATGAGTGCCCAATGGGACGTCATCTGGATGGATCAGGAAATAAGACTCCAGGTATGACAACAGCCCGTGAATTTCTTGAAACTGAGGCTGGAAATCCCCGGAACCAAGAAAAAGAGGTCCATGACATTCTTGATATGGACTCGGGTCATGATAAAACTGACTCACCAGTCAGGGATTCAGATTATATCTGTAAAAGGATGGACGAATCAGATCTTAAATTAAAGGAGTTGACGGATTATGTTGCTCATATTAAGACTGATGTGGCCAAACTCACCGAGTTAGTCACAACAGTCTTGATTAACCAAGCCCTGCCACCTCAATCCATCCTAATGCAGGCACCTTCATTTGAAGGTAACCCACACATTCCACTTACTTCCACTACGCCTACCTTCTCAAGCCAAGCTTTTCAAGAAGTGTTGAACCCACTTCTTAATGTCCATCTCACCATCCTGTTCACTAACTTTACCAAAGATTTCCTTATCACTCAAAAGATACAACTGGATCAACTAAAAATTTCAGTAGATTCCAAAATCTCTTCTTTACAGCATGAAGTATCTAACCGTACTCTTTTTCTAGAATCTCTTACAGGGATAGCTCCTCCGTCTCCTTGGTTCGAGGAACAGGCTAATGAAGCCAAAAATAAGGAGAATGAAAGGCTCTTGTCTGCAGCCCAAGCTGCCAAGAGGGCATAAGACAAAACAAAGCGAAGGAAAATGAAGGAAATCAGATTGAAAAATTAGGAGGCACTCCTCAAAGCTGCATTAGATCAACAGTTTCAGACTGAGGCTGCTAAGGCTAGCACTGTGCAGAAACAAAGGGAAGCTGAAGCTCTAGTTAATAGTGGAACATCTGAGTCTCTAGAAAACCCAAACCCTTCAAATCAGCTCCCACTGTCACACCCCAAGCCGGCAGGCAGGATCGACTTTCCCGTCGGGAAGATGGTTCTCGGAGCGCGATATCGTTTGATAATCAAAATGATCAGATTGTTTGCATAGCACATGATATATAAATGAGAAATGCTAACATGACAATGATATAGAATTACAAAGGTAAATTACAATGTTTCGTTCATAATTTAAATAAGTAAATCTATCCAAAAGAATCAATGAGTTGCTATCTTGTATCTAAACAGGATTTACAAAAAAATGATTCATTGTTTTTGTCATTCAAAAGTATGATCCACACAAAATGTAGCTTGGTCTTCTGAAAGTCCACTAGCTAATCCCTGATGTTTGGTGGCTAAACTTGTTCATCACCTGAGAAAACATGGATTTAAACAAAGTCAACACTAGGTTGGTGAGTTCATAAGTTTGATAATTTGAAAACACTTAATTTGTTGTCGTTCATGATCACAATGTTTCACCCCAGTTATATTGATAATTGTTCCACTTTCAAACAACGTCCTCTCCATAGTTATTCTTAAAAATAGTATTTCATCCAACTCAAAATGCTTATATATAGGGCATACGAAAGGGTGGAGCCTACAACCCGCCCAGATACGATCCCACCACGTGCTTAACCGAATTCAACACTACTTGTAATACAACTATGGATACCCATTTTATCTCACCCATAAATCCCCGAGTATGATTATTCCCAACATTTGGAAAAGAGATGTAATTGTCTCTGTTAGCTATTCCTTACGGATTAGCCCAGCGTGTAAGATATCCCCTAACGATATCTAGAGCAAGACTTGATAGTCTTTGTAGCTTATCATTACTTATTAGCCTGGAGTGTAACATATCCCCCAAAGATATCTAGAGTAAGACTTAGTAGTCTCTGTGACTGTCAGTACTGCTCAGTCCGATCAGTAAGATACCCTTCCCATAATATCTATTTGAGTGAAACTTAATTGTCTCTAAGCGTGTTACTATTGATAAATGTGGTGTGCAAGTTATTCTCTCCATAATATCTAGAAGAATGAAAGTTTAGAGTCTCGATGTATGTGGTTTCTGATTGGCTTGGATTGTAAGGTATCCTCTCCATGATACCTAGATTGAGACGTATTTGTCCCAGTGGCTGCCATTACTGACCAACCCGGTGTGTAAGATATCCTCTCCTTGATATCTATTTGAGTGAATATTTTCCCAAGACCTTTTGAGTGTTAATAATTAGAATGTTATCGCATACAATTCTCAGTATGGTCCAACGAATCGAGTCAACTCCATATCAATGAAAATGAAGTTATAACCCTTTGGGCATGTTGTTTGTTAGAAATGATGTAAGCATTATGGTTATTTATTAGGATTAACCAAATGACCCATGCTCACTACTAGGGGATCCCCAAAACCCTATTCCAAGAGTGTGATTTATTACAACCCGCTAAGTAGTAGTTAATGTTTGATGTCCTCCATGATGTTCACAATTATATTCTCAATGTTAGGTGTTCTCATGTGTTAACCATGCGTTCTAAGAACTTGTCTTAATGTACATGGCTGGTTTGTGTGATGGATGAATAATGTCATTATCCTGAATGTATGTTATCATGATTATCATTCTTGTTGTTCTTGTAATTATCCCGTATAGTCATGTTGTTACCTCATTGTAAGTGTCGAAATGATATAAGATCACATCTTATTTCACCTGTGTTATATAGATGTTGAAATGATTTCATGATGTTACAATATCATGAGTCATTCTATATGTCTCAGTTATGTTATGTTGACACAAACATGAACACAATGATAAGCGATAATTAGAATAAAATATATTATCTAGATCATGGTAAAATCAGCAAGTTGTACCGAAACTTTTAAATAAATAAAAGCTTTAAACATGTTTCTCAGTCCCGAGCTTTGAAATCAGTTAAGATTAGAAAAAAGGGCATAAGAACTCACCTTGTAGTGGTTGTAGTTGACTAAGTCTAACCAAGAATGCACACGCTCTTTGCTGTACTTGTTGTTGTTTTCACGATCCTGTATTGATTTCACTTTGTTTGTAACTTATAACTATAAGTTATAGTAATTCGTGTGCGTTTATGTGTTAGCCCTAAAGTTGGCTAACACTCGTAAGTCTCAGTCATCATTCGGCCCTTGTTCATTTGTCATATATTTTACTAACACTTAACTATTTTAAGTTAAGCTTAGTACGTAGTGTTTTGATTTTATGCTTCACTTGCCTTAACTTGTTCTTGAAATTCCAAAACCTTGTCATTATGTGCTAGTTAATTGTTCAATATGAAACTTAGTAAATCAACCCAAGAATAAACTTAGGTTTATGGTTTAAGACCCCACATATTGTTCTTGTTATGCTTGAAGCAATTGTTACATAGTTAATAAATAACTAGGCAACAACTCTTGTTATAACTTGATGTTTAGAGTTTGTGAAGTTCATTAAAACACAACTCACCACCTTTGTATTATTTTTAGAAAATTCATGCATGTTACTCCTTGTAATTTGATTTCATGTGTTGATGGGAATTCTAAACCATGTGGGCCGAATCAATTGACCATGGGCGATGGGCCGAACCTTTTGTCATAAGCTGAATGATGCGTGGGCTGGTTGAACAGCATGGGCTGAATGTGTAACATCAGTTCCGGAAGCGTTGCTGGAACAGTGATCTCTATAGTAACCTGTACAGTAACTCAGGTACGAACAACGTATATGCTATTGATAATTGATGCTTAACACAAAACTATGATGTTATTGTTCTAAAATCTGATTTAAACCTTAAGGTTTAACAGTCAGAAACACATCAGACAACACTGAACAGACACATAGATGCTTGTTTTAATGCTATTTTGTATAAACGTATGCGAGGTTAAACAGAACAAAACTTTAACGGTTGTTGTTACTGAATGCTAAACCGACGAATTATTTGTATGGGTGACGATCTGTATGAATAATTTTAAAAGTTTAACATTATGAAACGATGACTGAAAAGTAGAAAACAAGAATCAGAAAGTTAAACCAACGTCGTGTTCGTTTGGATGACGATTCGAACGAATACGCGCGAAGGCGACGCTTTCTAAAGAAACGGAAACGAAAAACGAAACTAACGGCAATAATTTAAGGAAATATCGTATTTTACGTTTTACAATTTTGAAACTCATCAAAAAATTAAATAAAACAACAATTTTAATTAATTATACGTAATATACGCATTACGTTCCGGAAACGCAACGGAGACGAAAACCGAGCAACCGAAACGAAACCGAATACCCTCGAGGTATTTAAAGACTAATTGAAGACTTTCATCTCATTTTTATCATTTCACTCTCTCTCAACAATCACATTCCCGAACCCCCCACCTTCTCTGTAGAATTCCAACTTCAAAGCATCATAACTTGGTCATTCCTCAACGAAATCGGACGTTCTTGGTGTCCGAAAGAAGCTCCCAACCTCCTCTACCTAGAAGTACAGCAGATCTGCGCTTTTGTTCGGCCAAAAACAAGGTATCGAGCTAAGAAAAACCACGAAATTTGAGTTTTCACCCTTGTTTAGTTCACAAACACTTAGCCGGTTATACATCTATTTCTACTTGAACCACACGACCATGACAGAACCCACCCTCTCATACCACAGCCATGGTGGATGTCCTGCAACTAGGGAGGCTCAATGGTGAGTGGCTGAACATCTGCTGGTTCGAGGGAGGCTGGGCTGGCCGAACCCTCGACCAGCCGAACCTTTGCTGGGCTGGGCAACAAGCAAACCTACCAACACTCTGCCGAACCCATGCATGAGTTGCATGGGCGGACCCTATCCGAACCCTCACCTAGACGAACCTTGTTGAGTGCCGAACCTTCCCTCATGCCGTCAAACCTTCGAATATTTGGCCAAATCAGCATGCCACCACAGCCGAACCAGGATGAAACGAACCCTTGTTCATTAAACTAAAGTCGAACCTTTAAACTCTGAGCATAGAACCATGTGAGAAGTAACGAACCTATTATCATAAATCCATGCTGGATGGTCACGAACCACACGGGGGTGGCGAACCTTAGTCAACTGAAAACATTTTGGAAGAACCTAAGGTCAAAGGCGAACCTAGGGTGGTTGATAGTTCGCTGGTCCCAAGGGCTAATCGGATTTCATGGAGTCGGCTATGCATCAACCCCTTTAAACCTACTATTCGGCCTAATTCCTCTCGACGACCCAACACTTGGAACCTCACCTATCTCGACCCACCCTAGCCACATGGCACAAACACTATCAAGGGCTAATCTATATGGGATTGGTAAGAAATTAAGCAAAGATGTGGGTTTAGTACAACTGATTTCATAGATATTAAAATTATGTAAGTTGAAACTAGTAACAAATGGTTTTAAATTATGGAAATAAAGAGATCCATTGGCATTACAAGGCTATATTACTAAATGATAGGGATTAATAATAGTTAATCAAGTGGAGCATAAAATCAAGTACCAGGGGTGCTAACCTAAATCAAGTGTTAGTAAAGCGATAATAAATAAATCGAGGCTGAATTAAGACTTAGACCCACGAGTGTTAGCCAATTTAGGGCTAACACTCATACACGCACACAAATCAATTACAATCAATTCTTATAAGTTACAACAACATGATATGAATACAGGATCATGAACAAAACCACAAGTACAATCAACGAGCACGTGCATTTTATTTTAAACTAGGTCAACTATTTCAAACACAAGGTGAGTTCAATTGTCCCTTTTCAAACATATTTGTTTTTACCTCAGGACTGAGAAGCATGTTATACATTTTAAACAATTATTGAATTGTTTATCAAAGGCTTTTACACTTATTCATTATGCTTGTACTAATGCTTAAGCTTGTAACTCTTATTTTGGAAGCTAAAGACTAAGACTTAAACTATATGCTTGATGCTTATGCAATAAACTCTACGCTCAAACTATATGCTCGATGCTTATGCTATAAACTGCATGCTCAAACTATATGCTCGATGCTTATGCTATAAACTGCATGCTCAAACTATATGCTCGATGCTTATGCTATGAACTCCATGCTTAAACTATATGCTCGATGCTTATGCTATAAACTCCATGCTTAAACTATATGCAGAATGCTAATGTTACAGACAATATGCTCAACTATATGCTAATACTAGAAGCTAAATGCTCAAGGCTATGATTGAATGCTAAATGCTAAGCTTGTATCTATTCATGGGCTACGTAATTGCTAAATTATGCTAGAGCAAAGCTTGTACCCATGCTTGAGATACGTGAAAGTTAAACTATTCGGATGCTAAGTTTTTATCTATATATGAGATATGTAAATGCCAAACATTGCTAGAGCAAGGCTTGTATCTGCATATAGGAGATATGTGAGTGCTAAACTATGTGTGTGAGCTTGTGTCTATATATGAGATACGTAAATGCCAAACATTGCTAGAGCAAGGCTTGTTTCTGCATATATGAGATACGTAAACGCTAAACTATTTGGATGCTCAGCTCAAACCAATTCATGAGATACGTAATGGCTAAACTATGCTAGAGCTAAGCTTGTATCTAGTCGTGGGCTACGTAAATGCTAAACTATGCTAGAGCAAAGCTTGTACCCATGCATGAGATTGGTGAAAGCTAAACTTTGGTTCGTGTAACTATTATTCTTGTACAATGTACTTTAAATCTAATCTACGGTAATGCTATAAACTTCTAAACTATTAACAGTATGCAAAAGCTATGATGAAGACGGAATTGGGTTGTAGGTAAAATGCTTAATTATCATTAACAACAGTGTCATATGCGGATTAGTATTGGTGGGATGGCGTCTGGACGGGTTGTAGGCTCGACCCTTTCGTACGCCCTATATATAAGCATACCGATTTGGATATTACATATGATGTTAATGATGTTAAGGTTTTACCAAAAGAGGTTTGCTAAAGCTATTTTCAACAAATAAACTATATGAACTCACCAACCATTGTGTTGACTTTGTTTTCTTACATGCTTTCTCAGGTGATGAACAGGATTAAGCTATGGCTCAGGATTGCATGCTAGGATGCCCAGTTAGAGGACCTAGTAGCTTTTGGGAAGAACATATTTTGTGATTACTGCGAATCACTTTTGATATCTTGTACAAATATACAAGATAGGGAATACTTGATTTTTTTGATATGTTTACTTGGTTAAATTATCAAACGTTGACATTGTAATTTAACTTTGTAATCCTAGTTAATTGTAATTGTGCTTTAGTTATTCTTAACATTGATGCTATGTAAACAATCTGATCATCACGATTATCACTCACGATAACGCGCCCCGAGAATCTTCCGCCCGGCGGGGAAGTCGATCCGTCCCGCCGGCTCGGGGGGTGACAGATTGGTATCAGAGCTGAAGGTTATAGAGAATAATAGGTCATTTACTTTAACGGTTTCACCTAGACTATAACTTAGGGACCCTCATGTAGAGAACATAGGATTTAAGTTTGCATTATGTCTTCAGCATTCGATCACTGCACTAACCAATATTCCCTTGGTTATGATCAGAATGCCACCCGGAAGATAACCGACTCTGATACCTACTCCACAAACTTCTGCACCACACTCTTCAACACCATCACCGGCTGATTCACCCCCGCCTCTTCCTCCTCCACTTAACCCACCTCCTAACCAGAATGCGGCTCCAATTCTCGACCTGCTAATGTTGCCTTGGCAACACTACTATGCACTCAACTGACTAGCTAGCTGAGGGATGTCATCCCGGATATGATCAACCGGATTCAAGGCCGTGGCCATCACTCTGGACACACTACTGGAGAAGCTAGTGTAAAAACTGGCCCTACTTCAGACTGTTCCTACAAGTCATTTGTAGGATGCAAACCGTCAAGTTTTAGCGGTGTTGAAGGAGCTGCTGGACTGATCCAATGGCTGGAGAAGATGGAGACCACCTTGGACATTAGCGGTTGTCCCGAACACCATAAGGTTCAATATGCTGTTGGTTCTTTCAGCAAACGGGCCTTAACGTGGTGGAACTCCCAAATCAGAGCTCGAGGTAGAGATGAAGCACTAGCCATGCCTTAGGCAGATTTCAAAATCCTTAGGAATGAATTCTGTCCCAAGCATGAACTACAGAAGCTGGAAGTTGAACTCTCAAACCGTGTGATGTAGGGAGCTGATCACATGACTTTCACCACTCGCTATCATGAATTGCTAGCCCTGGTGCCAGAGATGGTGCCAAATCTGGAGAAGCCGATCAACAGATATGTAGTTGGATTACCCTCCTGCATTCAAAGCATTGGGATGGCTGCAAACCCTGCTACTCTAGAGTCAGCCATCTCTCTATCAGCTAAACTCACTGATGTAATGGTGAAGTCAGGAGTTTTGAAGAACGAGATGGGAAAGCTAAGGAAGAATCAACAAGGAAGCCAGAGCATCACCAAAAGAAGAAGCAAAAGGTAGTCAAGAACTATGCGATTGGCCGCACCTTTGAGACAAGCCCCCGTAGTAAATGCTAATATTGCACTCAAGAACTATGTTGGACTACATCCACAGTGTACTCACTGCAAGTATCATCATTCTGCTGCGGTACAGTGTAGGAAGTGCACAAACTGTGGTCAATTTGGCCACTGGGTTACGCAGTGCCGCACTCCTGCAACACAAGCTACCAACAATGCTACTAGAGCACTACCTCCACCACCAAACCCAGGAAACCACAACAACAACAACCGAGGATGCTATAACCGTGGAGAAGCGGGTCATTTCTCCAGAGACTGCCCAAAAAGAGGGCAACAGGGAGCCCAAGCACCTCGTGGACGGGCCTTTGTTGTTGGAGCCAATGCAGCACGCGAAGACCCTAATGTGGTCACGTGCACATTTCTTTTACATGACTCTTATGCATCTATTCTGTTTGACATTGGTGCAGACCAGAGTTTTATTTCATCTGATTTTGCACGTCAACTTAATCTTACTGGAGGAACTTTAGAATCCCCCTACATTATCGAGGTAGCAAACGGGAAACAAATCACAGTTAGCACTATACTTAGGAACTGCCCACTTACACTCACTAATCACACATTTACCATCGACTTCCTACCGATGGAGTTGGGCAGTTTTGACATCATTGTTGGGATGGATTGGATATCTCTAAATAGAATGGAAGTCAACTGTTCTGAAAAGCTACTTCGGATTCCATTGGCGAACGATCGTGTATTGGAAGTTCATGGGGATTAGGCAAAACGTAGTGTCAGGATCTTATCCTTCATAAATGTGCGTAAGTGTCTACAGAAGAAATGTGTAGCTTTCTTGGCTCACGTGGTGGAGAAGGAGAAAGACAAGAAAACGATACAAGACATGCCGATAGTAAGGGAATACCCTGAAGTGTTTCCTGAAGACCTACCCGGTTTGCCTCCTGTGCGACCGGTAGAGTTTCGTATTGACTTGATTCCTAGAGCAACACCTGTTGCTAAATCTCCTTACATGTTAGCACCTTCAGAGATGCAGGAATTGTCGAATCAACTACAGGAGCTACTCGACAAAGGTTTCATCCGACCGAGCTACTCACCTTGGGGAGCTCCGGTTCTGTTTGAGAAGAAGAAGGATGGATCCTTTCGTATGTGTTTAGATTACAGAGAGCTAAACAAACTAACCATCAAGAATCGGTATCCACTACCGAGGATTGATGATTTGTTTGACCAACTGCAAGGAGCTCAGTACTTTTCAAAGATTGACTTGCGGTCTGGATACCATCAGCTCGGAGTTCAAGACGAAGACATACCAAAGACGGCGTTTCGTACCAGATATGGGGATTATGGTGATGCCTTTTGGATTGACGAATGCACTCGCGGTTTTCATGGATCTCATGAACTGAGTGTGCAAGCCGCATATAGATCAATTTGTTGTTGTTGTTTTCTTTGACGACATACTGATCTATTCCAAAAGCAAAGCAAAGCATGAACAACATCTTAGAACGATCTTGGAACTGTTAAAGGAAGAGAAGCTCTATGCCAAATTCTCTAAGTGTAAATTTTGGTTAAAAAAGGTTGAATTCCTAGGTCATGTAGTCAACAGCGAGGGAATACATCTTCATCCTGCCAGGATCGAAGCAATAAAGAACTGGGATACTTCGAAGACACCGACGGAGATACGTTCCTTTCTTAGTTTAGCAGGCTATTATAAAAGGTTTATCTCAAACTTTTCTAAGGTAGCCATGCCACTCACTAAGCTAACACAGAAAAGCGAGCCGTTCATTTGGGAACAGAAGCAAGAATATGCGTTTGAGACTTTGAAGCAAAAGCTATGTGATGCTTCAATCTTATCTCTCCCAGACGGTTGTGATGACTTTGTAGTGTACTGTGACACATCCCATTAGGGACTCGGATGTGTACTGATGCAACGAGACAAAGTTATCGCCTATGCCTCAAGACAACCGAAGATTCATGAGAAGAACTACACTACTCCTGATCTAGAATTGGGAGCAGTGGTGTTTGCACGGAAGATTTGGAGGCATTACTTATATGGCACAAAGTGTACCATATTTACTGATCATAAGAGTCTGCAGCACATATTCGATCAGAAGGAACTCAACATGCGACAGCGACGTTGGGTTGAACTTCTCAATGATTACGACTGTGTAATCAAGTACCATCCGGGCAAGGCAAACGTCGTAGCTGATGCCTTGAGTCGGGAGGAACGAGTCAAACCCTTGTGTGTTAGGGCAATGGGGATGACTATGCAAACAAGCCTACACGACAACATTATTCAAGCACAACAAGAAGCCGTGGAACGAGGAAACTTGAAGAAAGAACTAGATTGTGGGGCAGAAAAGCAATTCGAAACACAGGTTGATGGAATCATCTACTACAAGGATCGGGTATGGATTCCTGCAGTGGATGAATTGAGAAAGCTTATCCTGGATGAAGCACAGAAGACCAAGTACTCTGTGCATCCCGGTGCAGATAAAACGTACCAAGACTTACGAATGTTTTATTGGTGTCCGGGTATGAAGAAAGACATAGCCGAGTACGTTGGTCGATGCCTTACGTGTGCCAAAGTGAAGGCGGAAGACCAGAAACCGTCAGGTTTATTGGAACAAGCTGAAATTCCACTTTGGAAGTGGGAACAGATAGCTATGGACTTTGTTGCCAAGCTACCCCGCACTTCCAGTGGTATTTGGGTTTTCATTGACCGATTAACCAAATCTGCTCATTTCTTGCCAATGCGAGAAACTTACACGATGGATAAACTAGCGAAACTCTACATCAACGAGATAGTGGTACGCCATGGTGTGCCATTGTCTATCATCTCAGATCAGGATAGCAGATTCACATCAAGGTTCTGGCAGTCATTGCAGAAACCTCTAGGGACACACTTAAACCTGAGTACTACTTACCATCCACTAACGGATGGTCAGAGCGAACGTACTATACAAACCCTGGAGGACATGTTGAGAACATGTGTTCTAGACTTTGGTGGGAATTGGGATTCTCATTTACCACTGATTGAATTCTCCTACAACAAAAGTTATCACAGCAGTATCGGTTGTGCACTATTCGAGGCTCTTTATGGCTGGAAATGTCGGTCACCGATCTGTTGGTCTGAAGGGGGAGATAATCGTATAACCGGGCCAGAACTCATTCAAGACACAACAGAAAAAATTGCTCAGATAAAACAAAGGCTACAAGCAACTCTAAGCAGACAAAAGAGCTATGCTGACAAGCGGCACAATCCATTGGAATTCCAAGTGGGAGATCGCGTTATGTTAAAGGTATCACCTTGGAAAGGCGTAGTCCGTTTTGGAAAGAAAGGTAAACTAGCACCACGGTACGTGGGACCGTTCGAGATCATTGAACGTATTGGTCCTGTGGCGTACAAACTTAGACTACCAGATGAACTTAGTGGTGTGCACGACGTGTTTCACGTCTCAAACTTGAAGAAATGCCTAGCTGATGAATCACTCGTAATACCAGTTGAAGAAATTCAATTGGATGAACATTTACACTTTGTCGAAGAACCTTTGGAAATTATGGATTGCAAGGTTAAGAAACTGAGGCCAAGCCGTATTCCGATTGTCAAGATTCGTTGGAACTCAAAGCGCGGACCCGAGTTTACTTGGGAACGCGAAGACAACATGAAGTCTAAGCATCCCCAACTGTTCACAGAGGTAGTCGTATCGGATAAAGATTCTTAAATTTCGGGACGAAATTTATCTAAAAAGGGGAGACTGTAACATCAGTGCCGGAAGCGTTGCCGGAAAAGTGATCTCCTACAGTTCTTGCACAGTAACTCAGGTACGAACTACGTATATGCTATTGATAATTGATGTTTAACACTAAACTATTATGCTATTGTTCTGAAATCTGATTTAAACCTAATGGTTTACCGGTCAGAAACACATCAGACATCAGACAACACTCAACAGACTCATAGACGCTTGTTTTAATGCTATTATGTATAAACGTATGCGAGGTTAAACAGAACAAAACTATAACGGTTGTTGTTACTGAATGCTAAACCGATGAATTATTTGTACAGGTGACGATCTGTACGAATAATTCAGAAATTTTAACGTTCTGAAACGATGACTGAAAAGTAGAAAACAAGAATCAGAAAGTTAAACCAACGTCGTGTTCGTTTGGATGACGATTCGAACGAATACGCACGAAGGCGACGCTTTTCGACGAAACGAAAAAGAAAAAGGAAACCAACGGCAATAATTTAGGAAAGTATAATATTTTACGTTTTACAATTTTGAAACTCATTTAAAAATTAAATAAAACAACTCTTTTATCTGATGATACGTAATATACGCATTACGTTCCGGAAACGCAACGGAGACGAAAACCGAGCAACCGAAACGAACCCGAATACCCTCAGGGTATTTAAAGACTAAATGAAGCCTTTCATCTCATTTTTATCATTTCACTCTCTCTCTACAATCACATTCCCGAACCCACACCTTCTCTCAAGAATTCCAACTTCAAAGCATCATAACTTGGTCATTCCTCAACGAAATCGGACGTTCTTGGTGTCCAAACGAAGCTCCCAACCTCCTCTACCTAGAAGTACAGCAGATCTGAGCTTTTGTCCGACCAAAAATAAGGTATCGAGCTTAGAAAAACCACGAAATTAGGGTTTTCACCCTTGTTTTGTTCACAAACACTTGGCCCGTTATACATCTATTTCTACTTGAACCAAATGACCATGAGAGAACCCATCCTTAACACAGCCATGGTGGATGTCCTGCAACTAGGGAGGGTCGATGGTGAGGGGCTGAACATCTGCTGGTTTGAGGGAGGCTGGGCTGGCCGAATCCTCGACCTGCGGAACCTGTGCTAGGCTGGGCAACGAGTGAGCCTACCAACACCCTGTCGAACCCATGCAAGAGTTGCATGGGCGAACCCTAGCCGAACCCTCACCTGGACGAACCTTGCTGAGTGACAAACCTTCCCTCATGTTATCGAACCTTCGAATATTTGGCTAAATCAGCAAGCCACCACAGCCGAACCTGGATGAAACGAACCCTTGTTCAGTAAACTAAAGCAGAACCTTTCAACTCTGAGCACCGAACCATGTTAGAAGTAACGAACCTATTATCATAAATCCATGCTGGATGGTCACGAACCACGCGGGGGCGGCGAACCTTAGTCAACTGAAAACATTTTGGACGAACCTAATGTCAAAGGAGAACCTAGGGTGGTTGATAAGATCGCTGGTCCCAAGGGGCTAATCGGATTTCATGGAGTCGGCTATGCATCAACCCCTTTGAACCTACCATCCGGCCTAATTCCTCTCGACGGCCGAACACTTGGAACCTCACCTATCTCGGCCCACCCTAGCCACATGGCCCAAACCCTATCCGTGCGTCCTAGTTCGACTATTGCAGCCCAAGTGGTTTAGCTTGGCCCAAATCCTCTCGGCCCAAACTAAATACCAACCGGCCCAACTACAAACTAAGCCCATATAATAACAAACGACCCACACTTATTTTCGGCCCCAAGACTTATAAGGAATCGGTCCACTCGATTTATTTGGTCCATATGATTTAATTCGGATAAACCCTTGAAAACATATTTCAAGGGCTAATCTATATGGGATTGGTAATAAATTGATACAAAGATGTGGGTTTAGCACAACGGATTTCATAGAAACTAAAATGATGTAAGTTGAAACTAGTAACAAATGGTTTTAAATTGTGGAAATAAAGAGATCCATTTGCATTACAAGGCTATATTACTAAATGATAGGGATTAATAACAGTTAATCAAGTGGAACATAAAATCAAGTACCAGGGGTGCTAACCTAAATCAAATTTTAGTAAAGCGATAATAAATAAATCGAGGCCGAATGAAGACTGAGACCCACGAGTGTTAGCCAATTTAGGGCTAACACACATACACGCACACAAATCAATTACAATCAATACTTATAAGTTACAACAACTTGAAATCAATAAAGGATCGTGAACACAACCACAAGTATAATCAACAAGCGTGTCCATTCTAGTTTATGCCAAGTCAACCATTTCAAACACAAGGTTAGTTCTTTTGTCCCTTTTCAAACATATTTGTTTTTACCTCGGGACTGAGAAGCATGTTATACATTTAAAACAATTATTGAATTGTTTATCAAAGGCTTTTACACTTATTCATGATGCTTGTACTAATGCTTAAGCTTGTAACTCTTATTTTGGAAGCTAAAGACTAAGACTTAAACTATATGCTTGATGCTTATGCTATAAACTCTATGCTCAAACTATATGCTTTATGCTTATGCTATAAACTCCAAGCTAAAACTATATGCTCGATGCTTATGCTATAAACTCCATGCTCAAACTATATGCTCGATGCTTATGCTATAAAATCCATGCTTAAACTATATGCTCGACGCTTATGCTATAAACTCCATGCTTAAACTATATGCACAACGCAAATGTTACAAACTATATGCTCAACTATATGCTAATACTAGAAGCTAAATGCTCAAAGCTATGATTGTATGCTAAATGCTAAACGTGCATCTATTCATGGGCTACGTAAATGCTAATCTATGCTAGAGCAAAGCTTATACCCGTGCATGAAATTGGTGAAAGCTAAACTTTGATTCGTGTAACTATTATTCTTGTACAATGTACTTTAAAGCTAATCTACGGGAATGCTATAAACTTGTAAACTATTAACAGTATGCAAAAGCTATGATGAATACGGAATTGGGTTGTAGGTAAAATGCTTAATTATCATTAACAACAGTGTCATATGCGGATTAGTATTGGTGGGATGGCGTCTGGACGGGTTGTAGGCTCGACCCTTTCGTACGCCCTATATATAAGCATACCGATTTGGATATTACATATGATGTTAATGAGGTTAAGGTTTTACCAAAAGAGGTTTGCTAAAGCTATTTTCAACAAATAAACTATATGAACTCACCAACCATTGTGTTGACTTTGTTTTCTTACATGCTTTCTCAGGTGATGAACAGGATTAAGCTATGGCTCAGGATTGCATGCTAGGATGCCCAGTTAGAGGACCTAGTAGCTTTTGGGAAGCACATATTTTGTGTTTACTGCGAATCACTTTTGATATCTTGTACAGATACAAGATAGGGAATACTTGATTCTTTTGATAGGTTTACTTGGTTAAATTATCAAACGTTGACATTGTAATTTGACTTTATAATCCTAGTTAATTGTAATTGTGCTTTAGTTATTCTTAACATTGATGCTATGTAAACAATCTGATCATCACGATTATCACTCATGATATCCGCGCCACGAGAACCTTCCGCCAGGCGGGGAAGTCGATCCGTCCCGCCGGCTCAGGGTGTGACAGAATGTATGCCTTGGGCCGAATGTGTGTGTTGGCCGAATAATCAGATTTGGGCTGGTTGGAGTTTGCTTATGCGAATGGCCCTTGGCCCCATCGGGCCTCCTATACCGAATGGCTGTGTTCCGACCGAGAGAAGCATGGCTCCTAGCCGAATGAAGACAGCTGGCCGATCGAATGAAAGTGCTTGGCCGACCAAATAGGAGCCTAGACCAAGTGAACCATCAACCGAA
Source organism: Mikania micrantha (assembly GCA_009363875.1). Taxonomy (NCBI): domain Eukaryota; kingdom Viridiplantae; phylum Streptophyta; class Magnoliopsida; order Asterales; family Asteraceae; genus Mikania; species Mikania micrantha. Next base: position 9,699,626 of record CM018698.1, read on the forward strand.
TGAAGTTGGCCTAAAGAGACTTGGCCCGAACTAGTCTGCTTCGTGCGAATGGTGAGCCGACCAAAGGAAATGACAGCGAAGGAAAATCATTCGGCCGAGACTTGTTCGGTCGGGTGGCTGACTCAGGCGGCCTTTGGCCATTCAGCCGAAGCAGCCATTCGGCTAGCTGTAATCGGTTCGGCCAGGTGGTCCTAACCACACCTACTTTCGAGATCCATGGAGGTTTTCTAGGATGTTGTATGTTATAGCTAATTTATATGGTGTATGGTTCGTGTAAAGGGGTCTTTTAGCCGGTTTATGGTAGTGGGTCGACATAAGGGTTCAGAAACCCTAATTTTCAAGACTTTGAGGCTGATTTTACCTCCGATTCGGTTGGTTTAACTTCCATCAGTTGTACTTTCGTGTAGAGGGTGATTAGACACCAAAATGGAGTGATTTCATCAAGGATTGAGTGAGTTCTTGAGGTTTGAAGTTCATAAATTGTAGAGAGAGAGAGAACCGATTTCTAGAGAGAGAGGTGTAGGTGGGGGTATTAAATGTGATTAAATGCTTGAGATGGGGTTTTTATACCCCGCGTATATTCGGGTTCGTTTCGTTTGCTCGGTTCACATGTTCGTGGCGTTTCCGGCACGTTACGCACGTATTCTACGCAAATTAGTTTTCTCGGACTGTTTTGATGAGTTAAATTGTTAAACATAAAATATTATGTTTCCTTCATTTGTACTGATTCGGTCACGATTAAATTGTTAAACCTTGTTATTTCGTTACGAACCGAGAATAACATGTTGTCTCACAAAGTTGATATTATAAATTTGAGTTTAGGTGTAAATTTCTAAAATATATTATTATTATCTTATTTTTATTATTTTAACGATCGAGATCGTTAGTTTTCACCGTTTCTTCAGAAAACGTCACTTACGCGCGTTTTCGTACAGAGCGCTAGCTGTACAAATACGATCGTACGTTTCATTTTTTGATTTGGTTTTCTTCTTATCAGTTATCGTTCAGAACGTTAAACCCACAGATATGTTTGTGTGAATCGTCACCCACATAGACACGCTGTCGGTTTATTATTCGTATACGATGCTGAGTGTCACACCCCGAGCCGGTGGGCTGGATCGACTTTCCCGCCGGGCGGAAGGTTCCCAGGGCATGATATCGTTTGATAATCAAAATGATCAGATTGTTTGCATAGCACATGATATATAAATGAGAGATGCTAATCATGACAAGGATATAGAATTACAAAGTTAAATTACATTGTTTCTTCATAATTTAAATAAGTAAATCTCATCAATAGAATCAATGAGTTTCTATCTTGTGACTGTACAAGATCTACAAAATATGATTCATTGTTTTGTCATTCCAAAAGTATGCAGGACACAAAATGTAGCTAGGTCTTCTAAAAGTTCACTAGCTATGTCCCTGAAAGTCAGGTGACAAAACATGTTTGTCACCTGAGAAAACATGCATTTAAACAAAGTCAACACTAGGTTGGTGAGTTCATAAGTTTGATAATTAAAAACATTGAATTGATCGCATACACTGTCACAATGTCATACAAGATACTTGTAAATGTTTGATTCATCTGTTCTACCCAATGGCCTCTCCCTAGTTATATGTACAAGTAGTATTTCACCCAATCAAGCATGCTTATATATAGGGCATACGAAAGGGTCGAGCCTACAACCCGCCCAGACGCCATCCCACCACATGCTCAATCGATTTCAACACCACTTGTAATACAACTATGGATATCCATTTCCATTTCCCGTATGTCCAACTTGTTTAATTGTCACCCCTGTGTTTGTGTTTGTATTTCTATTCATTGTCCAACGTGCTATATGTAGAGTAATATAATATGTAAGGTTTAGTTATAACACCGAAGTATTGATAAACCCTCCATGTTATAAGGAAAATAGATTAATTTTAATCTTATCCATGTTATTATCCTTTCGCTTGTGGGGTTAACTGTTAGTCACTTTTAACATTAAGAGTGTTAGTTAACCAATTGATATTTGTTCTCAACTTGAAGTGCACAGAGCCTAAAAGAAATACATTGTAATCCTCATGTAATCAGATTGCAATGCATCCATTTTACCTCTACCACTTTGATGTTCTCATAGGCCTCATCGAAACTATTACCAGTAATCAGAGCCTAAAAGGAAAACTTAGTCTTACTACACGTAATCAGATTGTAATAGGACAAGTTCCTATAATACTCAGTTTATAAGTGTAATAGGACAAGTTCCTATTATCTTCATATCACTCATATCTGTTGTTGTTGTCATCTTGTTCACCTGTGTTAATCTCCTTGTTTGTGCTTGTAAGAATAATTAAGTGTTATAAGATAAGATCTTACATCTACATTATTCTCTTGCGTTGATGATTTATGAAGTTATATATTATCATATTCATCTTAGTTGTCTATGTCATGTAATGATAATACAATCATGCATACAATTATAAATGATAATAATGTCAAACAATATTATCTAAAATCATAGCATGATCAATATATTGTATCAAAACTTTTAAGAAATATAAAAGCTTTAAGCATGTTTCTCAGCCCCGAGCTTTGAAATGAGTAAAGATTAGAAAAGGGGCATATGAACTCACCTTGTAGTAGTTGTGGTTGACTTAGCCTAAACGAGAATGCACGCGCTTTTTGTTGTATCTGTTGTTGTATTCACGATCCTGTATTGATTTCACGTTGTTTATAACTTATAAGTATGAGTCGTATGTACTTGAGTGTGTGTAGGTGTTAGCGCTAGAGTTGGCTAACACACGTAAGTCTCGGTCATCATTCGGCCTCGGTTCTATGGTTATAAGTCATACCAATACTTAATCAAATTATATTAAACTTAGTATACCTCGTTATGTGTTCTAAGTTCAACATTGTTTTTGACCTTTGTTTGCCTTAAATCCTTTCTTGATAATTCAAAACTTTGTCATAAAAATTTAGTTAAGTGTATTGACGGGAAGCTTTGTAAAATCAATCTAAGTATAAATTTAGGTTTGTATCTTAAGGTTTTACACATTTTCTTTGTAACCCGTGAAGTACTTGTTACATAGTGATTACTTAATCATTTAACATTCCTTGTAAAAGGTTTAGTTGTTTAAAAAGTAAAACCCTTTCACCTTTGTAGTAATGGTTCAAAACCTCTCATGCATGTTAGCCCTCGCAGTGATTTTAAAATGTTTGTGCTCAAACTAGACCACATGGGGAAACATGGAACTAGGTTTGGGTCGAATGTAGGTGGGCATGTTGTGTGGGCCGCCTATATTTGGCATGGGCCGAGGTAATCACATGGGCTAAACAAGTGGACTTAAACCGATTGGGCCTAAACATTCGAGTGGACCTAATCAGCTCCTGGGCCTGAATGTGGGCATATGGGCCGAAGCAAAATGTCTGGGCCGAAATAGCAGGCCTTGGGCCGAATCCGTGATCCTTAGGGTAATGTTGGGCCACATGACTGGGCCAAGCAGTCCCCTAAGCCCACCGAATGAATCTGGTCGCGTGGTGATGGCTGAAGAAGTTGGCGTTGCTTGGCCAAATTGTAGCACTTATGGTCGAATGGGGATGGGGTTGCCGAATAAAAGTGTCCGGCCGACTGTGGTTGCCAGCGAATGGTTGTGGCCGAATCAAGAGGGTTGGCGAATGGAATGGTCCGACCGAGTGGGTGGGTTAGCCAAATGAGAAGACATCGAAAGGAGCTAGTCGGCCAACGGTGCTTCGGTCGTCCGGATAATGGCCATTCGACCAATTCATACTCCATTGGGGACCGAATTAGGCTGGTTCGGCATTAGGGTGATTCGGTCGAGTCCTAGCCAGTCGGCCCATGGCCCTTCGGCCAGATGTGGGTTCCCTTCGGCCGCAGCAAGGCTGTGCCTATAATCGCCACCATTTCAATGCCAACTGGTGGTTTTGAAGGTGGTGTAGCCTAGAAACGGTTCTCGAGGTTGTAGGATTCGAAGGGGAGGGCTTAGAACCGGGTGAAGGTAGTGGGTCGACTAGAGCTTAGAAAACCCTAAAAATCGCCATTTGGCACCACAGATTACCTCGAATCATATGGTTTTCGTTCTAGATCGGTTGTACTTCCTTGTAGAGGAGGTTAAGAGCTTCGTTTAGGTTCAAGAATCACTCGATTTCGTTAAGAAAGTAGCAAGTTATGGTGATTTGAAGTTTGAAATCTAGTGAGAGAGAGGATAGCCGGGATTAGGGTTTTAGAGAGAGAGTGGGAAAGGAGAAATGAGGAAGAAAGCCCTCATTTAGGGTATTTATACTCCGGGGTGTTTGGGTTCGTTTTTGTTGCTCGGTTTTCGTCTCTGTTGCGTTTCCAGAACGTTACGCGCGAAATTTATAAATTTAAATAAAAAGGATATATTTTTAATATTTAATAGATGGTTATTCCTAGTTATTCTTCTAAAATAATTTTCTTAAATTATTTTATCGAAAATGATTATTTTAAAGATTTCGTCAGATCGCGTCACCTTCGCGCGTATTCGTTCGAATCGTCACCCGAACGCCCACCGCGATGGTTTTGCTTTCTGACTTTTGTATTCTACTTTTCAGTCATCATTTCAGAACATTAAAATCATAGATATGTTTGTGTGAATCGTCACCCACGCAAACACACTGTTAGTTCGTTATTCTGAAATAACACTGCATTTATGTTATGAATTGTGTTTTCTCACTGACGGACTCAAAAAAACTTCTTGTTTTCACCTTGTTTTCATAATGAATTATCGGCCATATGATTCCTGTCATCTATGGATATCAGATCGCAACTGACATGTTCTTGCTGTTTACTTGTACACTGTTGTTTTCTCTTGATTCGTTGTATTAACTGTACTTAGGTTTTCACCTAAATACATACAACTATTGTTCATCATAAGTTGTAGTACTTACAGCATTTAAGTTTCCACTTAAACACGTACAACTGTTTCTTGTTTTCTGAGTTCTGTTATCACACACACTGTTCATACATTGTATCTACACATAGTTAATGGTGAAAGTACGCGTACCGTACGGACTTGCCGGACAATCAGGTATTGGATGTCACACTGAGTTATTGTTTTGCATTTAACATTCTCACAGACGGACTCAACTATACTTGCCTATTTTCACATTGGCATTATTGGATTCACATTCCTTTCATGTTGAGTCGTCGGCCATCTGATTCCTGTTGTCTAAGGATATCAGATCGCAACCAATATGTTCTTGTCATTTGTTTCTACACTGTTGTTTCTCTTGAGTTGTTGTATTTCTTGTATTTACGTTTTCACTTAAACACATACAACGGTTGTTTGTTTTTTGAGTTCTGTTGTTACACACATTATATAGTGAAAGTACACATATCGTACGGACTTGCCAGACGATCTGGCACTGGTTGTCACAGTCTCCCCTTGTTAAAGAAATTTCGTCCCGAAATTTAAGCGTCATTGTCGGACACTACTTTTTGTTTGTATAGGTGGAGATGTTTTGATGTCACGTTTTCCTCATGTTCTCCGGTTTACACATAGTTGTGTTTAGAGTTTCATCAAGTCTCGTTGGTATAATACGGATTCGTTTTCAGTCTCTCGACCGCACGATCCATAATGTTCGAGTTTCCTAGAGAAGATTTCGTCTTGGTGTGCCTTAGTCCTTCTCAATGAGCCTAGGCTTTTGTGTATGGTTATGGAATGAGTGGACTCGATTTCACTGTTCATGTTGATTCAATAACATCAAGCCTGTTGGAAGATTGTCATTTAAAATCCATAGCTGTTTGTGTAGACTCCTATCGTGGTATCTCGAGTTGTTCCAACAACTTCATGGTTCTTAATGTTCGCTATGATTCTTATGCTCACGAGTTATTTATTGTCAGAAGAAACCTCTCATTCCCCCCCCCCTTGTTGAAATGGATTCGTATATTGTCTGGTAGGAAAACATTGACGGATCTAATCGTGAGTTTTCGTACCCAAGTAATCAGATTGATGAAAGTATTTCTGTTGTTCACTGTAATGACATGGAGAAAGTTTCATCAGGCCAATTGACTTCTGCCCTATTAGGGGCAAAGCATCCGTTCTGGTGATGGTGTTGACACTACTTGTGTCCTTTGATTTGAATTCCATGGTATATGTTTGTTCACTAAAGGTAAGAAAACAGTATGTTCATGTCATTTAGTGTAAGAGATATTCGAGTGTTGCCCCAAATGTGAGTAAGTTTTAAGCTTACTCTAAAGAGGCAAAGAATAATATATGCTGGTATTAAATAATACAACTGCAAAGATTTTAAATAGAAAGAGTACCAGTGTTGGTGTCATTTTCCTGGCATGCAGCAACCGGCCCTATCCTGAATGCACGTCCCCTCGGTGCTTGCCCTCTCGGTAGCACCCTCTTTGGACAGTTCTTCGCATAATGTCCTGGTTCCCCGTAGGTGTAGCAGGAAATGCGATCATTTTGTACAGCGGTCTGTGCCACTGCTTGATTAACCCTTTGCTGAGTTGCTTGGTTCTTGCAGAATTTGGCCCAATGCCCCATTTTTCCACAAAAAGTACATTGTCTACACCCTCCGTCTGGTTGATGATGATAGTTGCACTTATTGCATAATGGAGTCGTGCCAAAAATAAGGCTTGGGGTCCACCAGTGTGGTTGGGTGTGCAGCAATCACGTGCCCTTGTATACAAGGCGGTGGTCCACCAACATACCGTTAATCCTTTTCTCTAGTGTGGGCACGATATCCGGTGCCAGTGTTGCCTGTTCATGAAATCTGGTGGTGAATGCCAGATGTTCAGCTCCTACCATCACGTGGTTCAGCAGTACTGTTTCCACTTTCTTCAGTTCATTCCTCGGGCAGAACTCGCCCCTCATCAAGGTCTTAAAATCCTCCCAAGGCATAGCCATTACCTCATCCCTTCTTCTGGTTTGTACTTGGGCATTCCACCAGGTTAGTACTCGTTTCTCAAACGATCCTGCAGCATATCTCACTCGGTGTTGATCAGGACAACCGCTAATGTCTAAAGTAGGCTCCATTTTCTCGATCCACTGGATCAAGCCAACGGCACCTTCGTTTCCACTGAAACTAGGCAGATTGCATCCCCATAAAGTTCTTGTAGGAGTAGTCTGTTTGATTCTTGGTGTTTCCACTGCCCTCTCCAGATGAGTTGGCAATGTTGTTACTGTTGTTGTTGTTGATTCGGTTCATCATGTCGGGAATCACATCCCTTGGTTGGGTTGTCAGCAAAGTGGCCAAGGCGATAGTAGCAGGGTCCAACTCGTGGTTGGGTGGTGGCTGCTGAGGTGGGACATGTGGATGAGGAGGTGGAGGTAGGGGAGAGTCAGATGGTGATGGTGTAGATGAGTGTGGTGTTGAATCTTGCGGTGGTGGCAGTAAAGTTGGTGGTGGTCTTCTTGGCGGCATTCTGATCATAACAAAAAGAAAATCGGTTAGTAAAGTGATCGAATGCAGAAGACGTATGCAAATAGAATCCTATGTTGTATGTTCTCTACATGAGGGTCCCTAGGTTATAGTCTACGCCAAACCGTTAAAGTAATGACCAATATTTCTTTATAACCATGGCTCTGATACCAATCTGTCGCACCCCGAGCCGGCAGGCTGGATCGACTTTCCCGTCGGGCGGAAGGTTATCGGGGCGCGATATCGTTTGATAATCAAAATTATCAGATTGTTTGCGTAGCACATGATATATAAATGAGAAATGCTAACATGACAATGATATACAATTACAAAGTTAAATTACAATGTTTCGTTCATAATTTAACCAATAGTTGTATGTACTTAGGTGAAAACCTAAGTACAAATAATACAACAAATCAAAAGAAACAATAGTGTATAAGTAAACAACAAGAGCATGTCGGTTGAGATCTGATATCCATAGATGATAGGAACTACAAGGCCGATAACTCAGTATGAAAACAATGTGAAAACAGGATGTTTAGTTGATTCCGTCAGTGAGGAAACACAATTCAAACACAATTGCAGTGTCGTTTTAGAATAACGAACTGACAGTGTGTTTGTGTGGGTGACGATTCACACAAACATATCTGTGAGTTTCACGTTCTGAAATGATGACTGAAAAGTAGAAAACAAAATTCAGAAAGCAAAACCATCGTCGTGTTCTATCGGGTGACGATTCAAACGAATACGCGCGAAGGCGACGCGTTCTGACTAAACGAAAACGAAAACGATACGAACTACAATAATTAAAGAAAATATAATATTTTACGTTTTACAATTTTGAAACTCATCAAAAAGTAAATAAAGAAACTCTTTTATTAAAAATACGTAAAATGCGCGTAAAATATCCGGAAACGCAACGGAGACGAAAGACGAGCAACCGAAACGAACCCGAATACCCTCGGGGTATATAAAGACTTAATGAGGCTAATTTCCTCATTTCCCACATCTTTTTCTCTCTCTAAAACCACCACCCACGAACCTATTCTCTCTCACTAGAAAACCAACTTCAAATCTTTATAACTCGGTCGTTTCTTGACAAGACGTTCTTGGTGTCTAAACGAAGCTCGTGATGTCCTCTACCTAAAAGTACAGCAGATCGGAGAAGATAACGACTGAAATTCGACGTATGAAGCCATAAAATCCACGAAAAGTAGGGTTTTGTCACTCCTTGTTCGACCCAAACACACAACCGGCTGGGAACTCTCACACGCACACACTCTACATCCTCGGGAGCTAACCTTCGCATAAGACTAACAAGAGAACAGCCCTACAACCACTACCAGCTCGATGAGGATGATGATGCTGAACAAGGTTCGCATGAACCTGTGGTGGCTGAACCTGCATGCAGATGAACCTAGGGTGGCTTTGTTAATAGGTTCGCTGGAATGAAGACACATTTCCCACAGATCAGTTTAACACCATACGCCAATGCATCACGAACCTTCGGACCGTATTAGTGCAGCCCACGATTCCCCTTCAATCAACTTGGTCCATTTGTGTGATCCATGTGGCAGTTGGGCCGAACCCACTACATTGGGCCATGGGGGATTAGCCCATCTATCATCCGACCAGCCCCATGAGTAGTCTAAACCTCTAATCGATCCAATTATCCAATCAGCCAGAGCATTAATCATTCGGCCCAAAGCCCTCCAATTCGGCCCAAGTACCTGTTATGTGAACCACATGACAATGGAAAAATCAACATTTGTCTAAAACTAGAGAATAACATTGCATGGGAATTAGGGTTTAGATATTACAAAGGTGGTGGGTTTAACAACAAGGAATTTCATAAAACCAAAAACATATAGACTTTGAATAAGTTGACAAGCGATTTCAAGGAGTTAAAACAAATGGAACAATGGTAAATGTTTGATTCCTATTTGATCACAACCAAAAACATGAACTTACTTCATATGATGGGCTTAACTAAACCCACTGGGCCCACTTAGGCCCACTTGATGATCTTTGATTCCAATTTGATCACAACCAAGTTCTTTGAATGATTCAACGTAAATGTTTAATTTACATTATCTATGTTAGCCATACTTCATATGAAGTGTCCCCAATAATCCTCATGTGTTAAGCCATTCCAATATATATAAATCAACTTGCATTATGTTGTTAGTGTGTTAAAAAATACCTTTATTAGTAAAACTAATTCATGGTCACATTAACTACACTTATCCTTAGTATAGGCCTTACATGATTCCTCATGCCCATATACATGTTTTTTTTCCATGCAACTTTGCTTAGGTCCACCACCCTTATACGATAGATTATGTTAGTTCCATATTAAGAACCCTAGTTTTCTCAAATTGTGGTTTCGTCTAGTTACAAAAAGGGTTCTAGGTTCAACACCTCCATAATTTTATAACACTTAGGTTTGTCATCACCTAAGGCAGCGAACCTTTATGCTGCAGCTAAGGGTGTGGCCAACATATAGTAGGTTCGGCCACATGCAGGTATTCCACCCTAGGTTTGCTAGTTCATGGAAAGGAGCACAGGTTCGCTGCTTCATGGGAGTTAACAGCCCTGCACGAGGGTTCGCCCATCTTGAGATTTGGCTGAAGTTCTAGGTTCGTGGCTTGCTAAGGATGGTTCGGTTAAGTCATGCACACAGGTTCGTCATGTAAGGGTTCGACCCTTATGTAGTTTCAACCTAATAGAAGGTTCGGCAAAGGGGTCCAAGGTTCGGCTGTAGAAGAAAGGTTCGGCCATCTTGTTGATTTACTGCGCGAAGGTTCGTTGCAGAAGTGGTTACATGGTTTGTTACAGGCTGAGGGTTCGGTTGACAGGTTCGGTGCAGAGGTGATGGTTCGTGACAGGTGGTGCAGGGTTTGTCTCCCTCTAAGGTTCGGCAGATGCACTGCTTATGCAGGTTCGGCTAACTGCATCATTATGCTTAACGAACCTCTCATCCATGGAAGGTTATCATCATCTTCATTCTCCTTTCTAGGTCCTTGATGTGTTGTGAAAAACATCTGTTTTTCTACTTGTTTTTAGTTAGTTTCTGTACAGTTTTATGCATTTTTAGAGTCGATTGATGCTGGTTCTTCACATTTCCATAAATTGATGCTTGCAGGTAGTAAACGTGTTATTATGACACAAAAGATCAAGAAAACGAGCTCCCGGCAAGACGAGAACAGACCTGAAGATAAAAGAAGACAAAAGCTGGAAAAAGACCTTGTCGCGTATCGCGACAACCCCATGAAACCCTGTCGCGTAGCGCGATAGGTGGAAAATGACCAGAATACCCCTTTTAATGATGACGGGTTGACTCGACTATTTTTTCGGGTACTGGGTACCCTCGCGTAGCGAGAAGGGTTTGAGGATGCCTGTCGCGTAGTGCGACAGGGTTAAAAATTCAGAAATTCGAGTTTATTGTCTCTTAAACGGCTAGAGGCTAGAGAATTGGATTCTGGATGATTAGAAACAAGGAGGAAGGCGACTAGAGGCTAGAGGAAGAGATTGGAGTTGATCTTAATCATCGGGAAGCCCTAGACGAGTGATCCGAAGGGTGTAACGTGATCGGTTTACTTTGTTTCTCTTGTTTCTCATGTTTTCTTACATTAAACAGATTATGGGTTGTTTTCATATGATGTTTATTGGCTAAACTTCTAGAACTACCTAGGTTAGATGATTGTAAATGATTGATTTTGGTCTATTTCAGTGTTGGAACATTATGATGTGATTGATTTATGATTTAAAGACTTGGTTTGGAATATTGGATGTGTATGTGTGTCTTTGATTATTATATGATTGATATTATGTTCCTCATGTGTCTTGGCGATTGTCTGTCGTGAAATAGGTGCATGCTAGAATCAATTACTGTGTGTTTTTTATTAGTTGATGAGTTGCTTAGGCCGAGTGAATCATAGGAGTGTTTTATGAGGATTTAAACAGTTAATATATGCAACTTGCTTCAATAGCTATGAGGTGAGAAGTTATCGCTAAGTCTTGGATGCTGTAGGTCCTCAATCTGATCAAGATCCAAACTTTATCTTCATAATCATCATCAGTGATGTCTAACGAGTGCAAAATCCAGGTTAGAATCAGGAAAGCAATAAGAAAAATGCAAACTTTTATAAATATAGAAAACTTCGAGTACAAATGCCTCAATACGTCTAGAGAACAGTTGCCTCAGGATTCCAACCTAAACCTGTACAAAATACGTCTATTTATACTAGGCCTATGAGTACACGAAGTTAATTACACAAGTTCGAGTACATGAACAACTTCGTGTACTCGAAATATCTGTACACGAAAATAAACAAAAAGTCTGATCTTTGACTCTTCAGGATTGACTTTGTTAGTCTTCATCGTTTAGTGGGCTCTACAAACTCCCCCTAGACTGGCGAAGTCATCCAATTGGAAGAGTGACGTTGTGTGGCCCAGCTCCAGTGTAAAGCTTCAGTTCTATGGCATAAGCAACAGTGCGTGTGAATGGCTTAGCCTCCTCATCATTTCCTGAATACACTCGTATAGGAGACTCGTGCCACTTCATCATATCTTCTTTTCTGAACTTCAGGAGATCCATAGGGTCAAGAATGATGTCGATGTCATCAACATCATCTTTATTCTTGAGAATAACTGCTGCAAGATTTAGATCATCAAAGTACCATGATAAGAAGTTGGACAAAGAGTTTTCTGGAACTCTTGCAGACACTGGAACTGCGATCTCAACGTGAGGAGGAGGATACTTGTATATCCAAGGCTTTTGTGTCTTCGGATCAATGATGCATGTAGAAACAAAACGTCTTCCTTTTGCAGTACGCATTACTGGAAAATCCTTTTCACACTGATCCTTTATAAATTTGGCGAACAAGTCAGCCTGTGAATCCTTCAAAGGATTGAAAAACATTGCCTTGTTAATGCTTCGTATGTCGACTTTTGGCAGGGTGCAAAAGTCTCTTGGCTTCTTGTAATATTCAACCTTTCCATTCATTCTCTTCACCAGATAAATGTCCCTCTCTTTGTCTTACAACCAGCAGCACACGTTAGACCTGTCGTTACGAACATCGAACATGTTTCGGTCATCAGAAATAAAGGTGTGCTCTGGATGTATAACGCTCATCTCTTTGAACCAATCAGCTTTAACCACGGGAGGAGATGGCATCCAGTCTTTCTTCTTATCAAACCAGCTAACTATCACATCATTAAGAGACGTGATCTCCTGTCCCAGAGCATCAATGTATTTGTGGGCATACAAATAATCGATATAAGGATCAGTTGAGACGTTTCCGAGCAAAATGTTTTCTGGTTTGTCTTCTAAAGATGCCCCTGCAGAAGATTCGACTCCTTTTTCTGCGTCTTTACCAGGCTACTCGAAGTCAAAATTTTCTGGCAAGTCATCAAACCAGCAATCAAGCCCTGCTCCTGATTTTTCATCAGGCTGAACACAATCACCAAATAAGATGTCATCAGGAATATCTACAAAAAGATCATCGTAGAGGCCTGGAGGTTTTCTTGATGAAGATTGATTTCCAGAGGCTCCTCCCTGATCCTTGTCATCTGGGGGTCCTTGATCCTTTTCGTCTGATTTGTTATCACCCTTTTTGCTTTCTCCATCATCCTCCTTATCATCCTTTTTGCTTTCCCCATCATCTTCCTTGTCATCCTTTTTCTCTTTTTGGTCATCACCATCATCATCATCACTATCATCACTGTCATCACTGTCTTCTCCATCATCTTGAACATCTTCATCAGAATTTGGGACTTCTTCTCCTTTGAGCCTTTTGATCTCTTTGCTCATCTTGTGGTTCTCCATCAAAAGAAATCTAATATACCTTTCATGAGCTTTTATCTTCCCACGACATTTGTTCAGCTGGCCACAAATCCTTATCTTTCCCTCCTGCAGGTTTAGAATAAGATCCTCTTTACGCTTGGAATCATTCTCAAGCTGAAATACTCGCTCATGAATACCTACAAGATCAACAGGCACATGTCTCGGCTCGTATGGAGAATCAGAGTGCAAAGGAGATTTTCCTTGGTCACTGCTGGAATGGGGTGGATGTGATTGATTTTTGGTGTGTGGCGGGATAGTGGCAGATGGACGAGTGGAGGGAATTCAGATGACTAGTTTGGGTTTTGATGGTCTGGCTATAGGTTTAGGTTGCTTTGGTTTTATGGGTTGAGAAGGTTGAGGTGGTGGAGGTGGTTGTGTGACAGGTGGAGGTGAAAGTGGTTCTGTAACGGGAGGTGGTGAAGGTGATTGTGTAAGTGTAGGAGGTTGGATAACAGGAGGTGGTGAGGGTGGCTTGGTCTTTGTAGATGGCTTGGGTTGTGTAGATGGAGGTGGTTGAGCAGGTGCCTATGATATAATAGATGCAACTGATGAGAAAGTTAAGCCTGAGAACATCTGCTGCAGTCGAGGATCTCTGGTTCTCTTGGCCATTGTCTTTAAACTTTTCCTCTTAGGCGACGACTCAGGAGTAGGATTATAGTCTACATCCTTTGCCTCCTCTCTTTCTTTCCTGGTGGGAGGTGGCCTTTCAGGAACAAAGTCTTCACTTGATGAGGAGGAAGGTTCATGAGTTGTATCCTTTGCAGCTTTATCAACTCTTCAACCTTTAGCTTGTACATCATGCTCTTCGGCCACGAAGGCAACAGGAGTGCCTTGAGCCTCGACAACATTGTCGTCTCCTACAAATCGTCCAAACTTTATCAGGGGCCTCTGACCGATATACTGCCTTTTCCCGTGCTTATTCATCTTCATGTATCCAAAAATGTCGTCGCGCATTCTCTTGATCTCCAAAGTGCCAAGAGTGGGAGTCAGAGAAGGATACTTTTTGTTGATGATGATTTGCACAAATCAAGGAAATGCCAACAATCGTTCCTTTCTTCGTCCTTTGATATTTGTGTGCATGTCAAGGAAGATCATCCTTGAGAAGTTGAAATCCATTCCAAGTGCTAAAGCCACCAGACAGGAGCTAAGAGTCTGGTTTAGCACATCGTGTCCACCCTTTCGTCCAGAGAGACACTGTGTCACTACGTGAGCCAGATATCTCCAATACGGATGCAGTAATTTCTTCTCAGTGGGTGGATAAGCGCCTTCATGTCCCATTTGAAAGACAATTCGGTTTACCAATGCTTGATCAAGCTCGACTGGGTCAGAATCTTTATCTCCGAACTGCAGACATTCTCTGATAATCTGCTCCGAAATAGTAATGGGGTGACCCTGGATCTTTCCAACAATACTGATGTTTCCATCCGTATTGACATTTTCTTCTACGGTGCTCCAGAAGCTCCTAACAAAATCGGTAATAATGGGCGGATACTCCATGATGGCATAGTTGATGGGTGACAAGATCAGTCCCTCCACCATACTCTTGAACTCTGAGTGTTTAGCTGGAGGATCCCCAAGGAATGCTGTCATGTTGTGATCATGCACGAACCGTAAGTCTGCCATCTGAGAAAATGCAAACAGATCAAGTTAGTTTAGATTCAAGAAAATTGGACTTGTTGAAAAGTTTTCTAAGTCTTATGTACACGAAGACCTGGAGTTCAGGAAAATCAGATTTGTTGAAAAGTTTCCAAGTCTTGTGTACACGAAGACCAAGAGGTACACGAAACACTTTCTGTACACGAAATGTGGTGTGTACACGAAGTATGGTGTGTACACGAAGTGTGAGTGTACTCGAAATTTTTTATTTTGAGTACTCAAATTTCTTTAAAAAATCCATCAGTTTTGCCTCCTTAGATTTGATAATCATGTTCAATATACTCGGAATTGAGAGGCGACCAACATGTTTACGAATTGCATTTCAATTTTAAGTATTTCATGGTCAATTTGACCAAAAACCTTCTGTACACGAAAGTTGTGTATTCGAAAATAACTTTTGACCTTAACTTTCGAATCCACGGTCAAAATTTGATAAAATTCTATACCTAAGGTCGCCTAATGATGATCTATAGGATAGCCGAAGTGGAATTTTGAAATCGGGTCTAGAAGTCGAGATCGCCTTAGAGAAGGAACTTTCGTACTCAAAGTGAAAAGGACGTACTCGAAATAATGGTACTCGAAATTTAATATGGTTGGGCTATTTATAGGGTAATTTCGAATACACTATTTCGTGTACTCACTTTCGAGTACGCACCCTTGATATATTTTCTACCCAAAAATTCTAATTTTTAAAGTTAATACAATAAAATAAAATAAAATAAAATAAAGATAAAATAAAATAAAATAAAATAAAATAAAAATAAATAAAATAAAAATAAATAAATAAAATAAAATAAAATGAAATCTGACAAGTTTAAGTTTTGTCGGGTCAAATTTGTGGGATCAAATATGTTATCAAAATTTTACCATCTTAGATAATTTCTTAACGAAGCACAACCTTTAAATAACTATTCTCAACAATAATTTCCACTCGTTATTTCATTTCTTAAAAATCAGTCATATGATCAATTTTTGTTTAAAAAATATCTTATGCAAAATTTGTGAACGATTAGATTGTAGGACTAGATTAATATGCAACCTATCAGTCTTGTTAAATTTTTTGTTTCAAACTTTGATTGTGTTTCAACGAACTTAAAATTATTTTGACAGAGTTTAAGATGAGAAAAGAAAAAAACAGATCTATTAGGTTTAGAATCAAAAACAAGAAGGGGTTCTATCATCTTGTGCCCATTGGCATCTTCTATTTTTTGATCTGCAGACACATTGGCCTTAACGTCACACATCCAGGTCTTTGCTTACGCAAAATATAGGATGCTTCAGTAGGTATTTCCCGCTCTTTGTTTGCACAAAACATAGGAAATACCGGAGTTTTTCAAACAAAATTTCTAGTTTATTGAAACCCAATCTCGTTTTGATTCAAGGATTTAAACAAGAAGTCAAATAGTTGTCACACATTTCTAGTTATCTAATAATCACAAATTTCCCACTTATTTATCTATATATATATATTTTAATTTTGATCAAGTCTGATTATTTAAGTTTTGAAAAAGAACTTATTTAAACTTCTTAGTATAGAATAGATATTCAAAGTTGTTATTCTTTTAGAAATCATATTAAGACAGTGAAATTTTGATCCTTAGAAATTATTTCACTTCCCAATTTGATCGATTCACTTTGCTTGTTCAGATAAATTCTTTTTGTATTTTCTTAAGTTTTGAAAAGTTAAAAATATTATTGTAGTTTTCTTTGAATAACAAGAAGCATAATCTCCTTTTCTTAGGGTTTCAAGACTCAACTCCCCCTAAACTTATAGATCATCTTAGACTGACTCAAAGACCAAAAATCTTTTTGTTGTTTTGTAAATTTTCTCAAAGAACGGAAAATCTTTTTGTTGTTTTCTAAATTTTCTCAAAGAATGAAAACGTGCTGTGTCGAACGGTTTAGTGAAAAGGTCCGCTAGATTGTCATCTATGTGGACCTTTTCAAGATGAATCAGTTTCCGTTCGAAACAGTCACGGATGAAGTGAATCCGGATGTCAATATGTTTAGTTTTGGAGTGTTGTACCGGATTTTTGAAGATCTGTAAGGCGGTTTCATTGTCACAATAAATAGAAGAGTCAAGAAAGTTCAAACCGTAATCGAGGAGTTGTTGTTGCATCCATATAACCTGAGAACAGCAACTGGAAGCAACAACATACTCAGCTTCAGCAGTAGAAGTGGATACAGTCGTTTGTTTCTTGCATTGCCATGAGACAAGTCGATCTCCCAGGTACTGACACCCCCCTGTGGTTGACTTTCTATCCAGGTTACATCCACCAAAGTCACTGTCTGAGTATGCAAATAGTTGGAACTCAGAGTTCTTTGGATAACAGAGACCGAGTCTAGGCTTCCCGACTAGGTATCGAAAGATTCTCTTGACAGCTATAACGTGAGATGCCTTCGGATTCGCCTGATATCTGGCACACTGACAGACTGAGAACATGATATCTGGACGACTAGCAGTCAAGTACATCAGGGAGCCAATCATAGAGCGATAGAGGTGTTGATCAACATCTTCACCATCCAGATCCGAAGTCAGAATAGGACGAGCAGCCATGCGAGTGGATGCCAGCTTTGACTCCGTCATTTTGAATTTTGTTAGAATATCAGTGACATATTTCCCTTGATGAATCAGCACGCCTTTGGAATCTTGTTTCACCTGTAGACCCAGAAAGAAGGTCATTTCTCCCATCGCGCTCCTCTCAAACTTCTTCTTCATTACCCCCTAAAATTCTTTACACAACATTGAGCTTGTGGAGCCGAATATAATATCATCCACATAGATTTGGACAAGAATTAAATCATCCTTATCCTTGCGAACGAACAAAGTCTGATCAATGGCTCCACGGGTATATCCATTTGCAAGTAGGTGATCAGTAAGTGTGGCATACCACGCTCGCAGGGCTTGATGAAGACCATAGAGAGCATTGTCTAACTTGTATACAAGATCAGGAAAATGGGAATCTTCAAACCCAAGAGGCTGGCATACATAGATTTCTTCCTTTACCTTTCCATACAAGAAAGTCGTCTTCACATCCATCTGATACACAGTGAAGTTCATGTAAGAGGCATAGGCCAAGAAAATTCGTATTGCTTCAAGTCTTGCCACTGGAGCAAAAACTTCCTCATAGTCTATCCCTTCCTTTTGGTAGAAGCCTTGAACCACCAATCTGGCTTTATTCCGGATGATTACACCCGAATCATCTCTCTTGTTTCTGAAAACCCATCTGGTTCCTATAGGCAGTTTCCTTTTGGGTAGAGGAACCAGATTCCAAACTTTAAGCTTCTGAAATTGCATAAGCTCTTCCTGTATTGCCTCAAACCAGCTGGACTCCTTGAGAGCCATTTTGACATTTTTGGGCTCTACCTGCGAAATAAAACAAGAGTATAAACAAGAATTAATTGGATCTGATTGTGTACGTGAAGTTGTCTCTTCAGGCAACGTGTTCTGAGCTGAAATGGATCTGCTTCGAGTGAGAACGCCTTCGGAGAGAGGTCCAATAATATTTTCAACCGGATGATTCTTGTTTACTCCAAGTGTCGGTACTTCTTCCACTGCTAGATTGTCTAGTAAGTTGCTGATGTGGTTTACTTGATCTTCACTTGAAGACGAGATGTTGTCAATAGGAGCTGTTTCACTGGCCTCTGCTTCGTGGTCTACGCAATGTTCCTCAGGAATGTCACTTGAGAACAAAGGATTATCAAAAGTCTGATGTGAGGAGGATGAAACTTGATCGGTCTCTGGAAGTGGTTGAACAGACTGGGAAGTGTCTGGTTCTGTTGGAAGTACTTCATGTAATGGGGTTGGCTGTGCTAGAGGTGCACGATTGTACATGCCTGGAGGATCAACTGTTAAGAGACTAGGATCATAAGGAACATAGTCAACCCAATAGTCTATATCATCACTTTTGAACAAATCATCAGTTTGCTCGGATGATTCTGCACTTTCTGATGTGTGCTTAAAAGGCCTGAAGGTAGAATCATACTCAAATAACCAGTTTGGACCAGAACCGGCATTTGTGGAGTTCATTTCTTGCCAACTATGTAGTATGATTGCACAATCATCCGAGTCTTCTTGTTGTAAACTCGGTAAGCTGCTTTCTCGGATGAATATCCCACAAAGTAACACTCATCTGCCTTATCATCAAACTTGTGATTAGGCTCTGTATGAAGAAGAGTGCAAGGACATCCGAATGACTTGAAGTGGCCAACTTTGGGTTTCTGATTAAAGAGAATCTCGTAGGGAGTCTTCTGATGACGCTTGTTCAGGAGTGCTCTATTTTGAACATAGCAAGCAGTGTTAACTGCTTCGGCCCAGAAGAAAATTGGCAGCTTTGACTCCGACAGCATTGTTCGTGCAGCCTCTATAAGTGTTATGTTCCTTCTTTCAGCAACTCCATTTTGCCGAGAAGTTCTGGCTGCACTGTATTGCCTAGCAATTTCTTTCTCATCACAGAAATCTATAAGAATCTGATTTCTAAATTCAGTGCCATTATCAGTTCTAGTCACCTTGACTTTTTGATTCTTCTGATTTTCAATCAAGGTAATGAACTTCTTCAGAATCTCTGGTGTTTCGTCCTTCTTGGCCAGAAAGAACACCCAAGTGAATCTGGAATAATCATCTGTCACAACGAGACAATATGACTTCTTCCCGATACTCATTACGTTGACTGGTCCGAAGAGATCCATATGAAGAAGTTGAAGAACTGAAGAGATAGAATTGAAAAGTTTAGGCTTGTGTGGTTTCTTATGTTGCTTCCCTTTGGCACATGCGATGCACTTCTCAATGGTGGAGAAGTCCTTAGAGGGCAATCCAATAACATGATCTCCCTTTGCTAATCTTTTTAAATTCTTCAAATTTACATGACCCAATCTTCGATGCCATAACAGACAATCATGCTCCGATGCCTTTGAGAACAAGCAAGTGTTCTCAGTGAATGAATCTGAATTCATGTTGATAATATAGGCATTGTTTATTCTTGGAGTTCTCATCAGAATCCACTTTTCAGGCACTACAAAACCAGGTTTAAGAATAAGACACTCCTTGTTTATGAAGTGTGTTGAAAAACTCTTGTCACATATTTGAGAAATACTCAAAAGACTGTGATTGAGTTCTTCAACATAGTACACGTCTTCAAAACTAAGAGTTCCATTTGTGATTGTGCCCTTCATACTTATCCTTCCTCCCTTATCCCCTGCAAATGATACATATCCTCCATTGAATGGTGTAACTTCATGCAACTGAGAAAAATCCCCAGTCATATGCCGGGAGCAGCCACTATCTACATACCAAACATGTTTAAGCTTATTTGGCCGTCCCTGCATTTTATACACAATCAATGAGAAACAGGATCCCAAACCATAACAGGTTTAGGCAAAATTGAGATGCCAGATTCTTTCCTTTTAACTGATTTAACCTGTTGATGCATGTTTATTGTCCCTAGTTCAGTTTTGTAACTCTTATCATGTAAATGTTCAAAGTATTAATGGAAGTTGTCTTTATATCTATTTCATAATGTTTATTTCTATTGATTATTGTCTATTAATGTTTATTTAGTTGTTTGATTTGATTATAAACTGTTTGAGTATGAAGTGTACTCATTCGGCCGAATGACTCTAGAATGAAGTCATTCGGCGAATGAAGGTTATAGCGAATGTCTGAGTTCCGAATGAGTCATTCGCCGAATGACTCATTCGAATGTCTGCTCATTCGAGCTTAGTCATTCGCCGAATGAGCTGCTTCGGCCACTCATTCGGCCGAATGACTACAGCCTATATATAGATGTTCAAATCATTTCAAACCTAACTTTCCAGAGCCCTCCTTCTTCCCTAGCACTCCAGTGTCAAAACCCTTGAAGATTTGAGCGGTTCTTGATCATCCAAGTTCGATTCTCAACCCGTGGTGTTCGATCGTTGCTTCCAAGTCGTTTCTACAGCCTCGGATCACCACGGTTTCTGTTGGTTTCGATTGGAAAACCCTGGAATAGGATTCCGCACTATCCCAGAGGTTGTCGAGTAGTTTTTCATTGGATTCGGATTGTTTCCGAGCTCAAAATCGGTCCAACAAAGTGGTATCAGAGCGTAGGCTTGCTTTGATGAATACTCTGAATCATCCTCGGAATCAGAAACCCAATCTTCCACAACTCCATCCACCTTTGAATCCTTAGTCTGAGATGAACTCTGATTTTCACTCAGACTAACTGGATCAACTACTAATGGAGTAGTAACTTGAAAGTCCTTTACGTCTTTGTCATTTGGAGTGTTGACAAAGGCATTTAGGATTGGTGGAGGACATTTTTGATAATTAACCTTTTCCTTCCCCTGATCAGTACCCCTACTGATCATATGCTCAATGATATAAGAGGAGCTCTCATAGCTCTTGAGCTTCTGTACCAAAGTTTCATAATCACACTCAACTAATGCTAATTTCTTCTTAATCTCATTTATGGTATTGAGATAAGAAGTAATAGCATCTTTCTTGTTCAGAACAGCAATCTCGGCCTCATGCAATTGTCTATTTAAAAGATCAATTTTATTTTGAAAATCCTTTTCATTAGATTTTAAAACTTTGTTTGCTTCAATGCACAAGTCAAGATCGGTCATCAGATCACTGTTATGCTTCTGGTAAGCAAGGACCTTGCTCCTAAGATCAACACAATTGAAACAATCAGATTGAGAAGATGAACAATCAGTGTATACCTGCTAAGAAGAATCAGTAGAAGCAGACGAGTTTGCCATCAAAGCAAATTGAGTTGAAGAGTCATCAGCTTCTCCATCAGATTCTTGAGTGTCAGAATCCGTCAAACTTTCTGAGTCTGAACTTGATGCCTTGTCATCAGTCACCAACAAGTCTGAAGACAGAGAACTTTGATAAAGTCACAGTTGAGATTGCTAAAGAGCACATGGGTCTTCTGTCAACATTGGTTAGTTCATATGATGGATTGGTTGCTGGTCAGATCGGCAATCCATATTTGACTAATGATGACTACTCTCAGATTGATCCTGATGATATGGAAAGAATTGACATCATGTGGGCATTGGCAAGTGCAGTCAGAAGAGCGAAGGAGTTTGTGAAGAGGACCGGGAAAGACATCAATCTAAACAAGGAGTCTAAGTTTGGATTTGATATGGCTTCTGTTACATGCTACAACTGTGGTGAAAAGGGTCATTTTGCTAGACAATGCAAGCAGCCAAAGAAAGCTGGAAACAAGAACCCATTTCAGCATCAGAAGTCTGCCCATGCTAATTCTGAAAGGCGATTAGTTCCGTCGAATGACCTTCATTCGGCCGAAACACAGTTATATACTGTGTACTCATTCGCCGAATGAGCTAGGCGAAAGGTCACAAAGTTTCTGTTTCATTCGCCGAATGAATGTGGCGAATGAGTCAATCGGTGATGTTCATTCGCCGAATGAGAATGTCGAATGAGACATTCGACACTCTTCATTCGTCGAATGAAGTTCATTCTGAGAAGCTTATTCGGTCGAATGACTCATTTTCATTCGGCCGAATGAGTCCATTCTGCCTCTCATTCGCATGAATGAGATATGGACTTCTCCAAAACTCCAAAATTTCAAAGATTTGACATTTTGTGCACCAAAATTTTAACCAATTATGAAGATATGTCTAGTTGATTCAGGATTCAGATATGACAGGCATCCGAATCTACAAATGATTATCTAAAATAAAATTGAAAATAGAAAATCTTTTTGTATTTTTCTGAAACACCCAAACAACTGTACAAACATAAATTAAAAGCAAGTAAACACAAGTAAACACATATTTTTGTGAAAAGCCCGTTAATAAAATAACACAAATCTCTGATTACATCATATAACCTTTAATGAATGCTTCACTTCAATCACAATTTCATTTTGACACGATTACTGATATATTTGTCCAAATTTAAACTGATCAATACATAACTCTTTAAACAAACTAAATGATCACTCACATTTTCTGACTATGTTCTCCAATTCATTTCATCAATTAAGATCAAAATCAGTTCATAACTCATTTCAGCATATCTTAATACCAGTCATCATGAATTCAATAAGATTCAATCATTTATTATCTTTTTGGATTTTTCTTGTTCTATCCACATGGATGGCTTCAGCTAGGTCCGTCCCAGCAATATGGCACATGTATGGAATCGAACTTTATTTGTTTAAGTTTTTCTCAAGCTTAATACCAGCTTGCATTAGATTTTCTTTACCAAGCTTAATACCAGCTTGTCTTTGATTTTTCTTTACCAAGCTTAATACCAGCTTGTCTTTGATTTTTCTTTGAATGAAACCTTATTTGATTTCATGATGACAGGTGTATGCTTGATTTGAGTCAAGAACCATTTTTCACTCAAAAGCCTTAATAAAATGGATCCCACAAGTCAAACTTTCTAAGTTCTCATAAGTCATTTATTTATTTTGTATAATCAGTCTATCAGTACATCCCATCATCATTTCCTTATGATTTTAGCTCATGCATTCATTTCTGCTTCTATGACATAATGAAATCAATGTGCTATATCATTAAACATGACTGTTTCATTTTTAATAAGCAAACAAAGTTTTAAAATCTAATGAAAAGGATTTTCAAAATAAAATTGATCTTTTAAATAGACAATTGCATGAGGCCGAGATCGCTGTTCTGAACAAGCAAGATGCTATTACTTCTTATCTCAATACCATAAATGAGATTAAGAAGAAATTAGCATTAGTTGAGTGTGATTATGAGACTTTGGGACAGAAGCTCAAGAGCTATGAGAGCTCCTCTTATATCATTGAGCATATGATCAGTAGGGGTACTGATCAGGGGAAGGAAAAGGTTAATTATCAAAAATGTCCTCCACCAATCCTAAATGCCTTTGTCAACACTCCAAATGACAAAGATGTAAAGGACTTTCAAGTTACTACTCCATTAGTAGTTGATCCAGTTAGTCTGAGTGAAAATCAGAGTTCATCTCAGACTAAGGATTCAAAGGTGGATGGAGTTGTGGATGATTGGGTTTCTGATTCCGAGGATGAATCAGAGTATTCATCAAAGCAGAGCACTCCTCGGAATCAACCTTCTAGTGTCATGAAAAGTGACCCAATCTCCAAATCAAAGATTTACAAGGAACTATGCTTTGTTAAAGCCTCACAGGAGTCTGAAGCTAATTGTGCTACCAAATCAGCTCAGTTTGGTAACAAAAGATGGAAGGGTTTGGGTTTCGAGCAAGATTGTCAAAAATCAAATGTTTTTAAATCAACTAAAAAATCATTTTCTGATTTAAAACATTTTCATAAAAAAGGTGTTAAAGTCTGTTTTGAGTGTGGTGAACCAGGGCACATTGTGAGGTATTGCCCTCAGTTGATCAGACCTAAGGTTGTCCCTTTCATAACCTTAAAGTCTGCTTTACCAAAACCTAGCAAATCTGTGTCTAAATCTTTTAAGTCAAAATCTTCATTTCACACTCAGCCTAAGGGTTCAGACAAGGGTAAGGGAAAGTTGGAAACATTGGTGGTTCCAAATGAGATTAATGTTAACCAATCAAAACAATCATCCATTTATCTGAAAACCTCTTTTGATAAAAATGCAATTTGGAAAGTTAAATCATCTGAGGTGTCTGTTCCACAAATTTCAGATAAACCTATTCCTAAGGGAAAATGGATCGATGTTTGGATCCGAGACTCAATGGGTCAACCCAAGACCGTAAAGGCTTGGGTTCCCAATGTAAACTGATAGTCTCTTTATTGTGCAGGTTGCCCCAAAAGCTGGAGTGAACAGCAATTGGATCGTTGATAGTGGGGCTTCCAGACACATGACTGGTGATATTTCTTTGCTCACTAATGTGAATACAGTTCGAGGTGGCTATGTAGCTTTTGCTGGAGACAAGGGTGGTTTTATTACAGGAGAGGGAATCTTGACAAATGGACAAGTTTCGTTCGACAATGTCAGATATGTCAAACAGTTGGAAAACAACCTCCTGTCAGTCTCTCAGATTTGTGACAAAGAGTACAAGGTTCTGTTTGATGATTCAAAATGTTATATTCTCAAGCAAGGTGTGCAGATACCTGAAGATTGGATTTTAATGTCTGCTCCAAGAAAACATGACTTGTATGTTCTCAATATGGCTACGGCTTCAACTACATCCTCCACAGCTTCATGTTTTATGACAAAGGCAACTGAAAAAGATTCAATCCTTTGGCATAAGAGGATGGGCCATTTGAGTTTACGCAAGATGAATCATCTGGTACACAACAGTTTGGTTGAGGGAGTTAGCCTGAAGAATTTTAAGCTGTCTGATATCTGTGTGTCATGCAAGAAAGGAAAGCAGTCTAAGCAGTCTCACAAGCTGAAAAAGTATCATTCAATCAATGTTCCTCTTGAGCTTCTCCACATGGATTTGTTTGGTCCAGTAAATCGGAAGAGTATAGCTGGAGATCAATACTGCCTGGTTATCACTGATGAATACTCCAGATACTCTTGGGTCTTCTTTTTGAAGGAGAAATCAGAAACGTTTGATTGCATTCAAGTTTTGGTTACCAAACTTGAATCGCTCTATAAGCTCAAGATTCGTCAGTTTCGAACTGATAATGGAACCGAGTTCAAAAATCACAACATGGAGAATTTTTGTAATGCAAGAGGCATTGTACAACAGTTTAGTGCTCCATATGTTCCACAGATGAATGGCGTTGCTGAACGAAAGAATAGGACATTGATTGAGGCTGCTAGAACTATGCTTGCTGATTCTTCTCTACCGGTTCAATTTTGGAATGAAGCTGTTGCCAATGCTTGTTACACATTGAACCGGGTTCTTATTGTGAAGAGACATGGGAAAACTTGCTTTGAACTGCTCCATAATCGAAAGCCAAATCTTAAGTATCTAGAACCATTTGGTGCTCCATGCACCATGCTTAAGAAACATGAGCAGGGCAAGTTCAATGAAAAGGTCGAAGTCAGATTTCTTCAGGTGGTCTTGTAGACATTCTTGATTTTGCAGATGTAAGCTTTTGTGCTCATTCCTGCTTCATATCTCAAGTGGAACCGCGTACCATCACTGAAGCCCTCAAAGAAGAATCATGGGTAGACGCCATGCAAGAGGAACTGTTGCAGTTCAAGAAGTTAGGAGTCTGGCAACTAGTTGATAAACCCAAAGGTGCAAAAGTCATTGGTACTAGATGGGTTCTTCGTTGCAAAAAGGATGATCACGGGATAATCGTGAGAAACAAGGCTCGTCTGGTGGTTCAAGGATTCAGACAGATAGAGGGATTGGATTATAATGAGGTGTTTGCTCCGGTCGCTCGACTAGAAGCCATTCGTATTTTTCTGGCTTATGCATCCTTCAAAAAGTTCAAGGTTTATCAAATGGATGTAAAGAGCGCGTTCCTTCACGGGGTTATCAGTGAAACAGTGTATGTCAATCAACCTCCCGGATTTGAAGATCCATTGCATCGTGATAAAGTCTACAAGCTAGACAAAGCGTTGTATGGATTGCATCAGGCTCCGAGAGCGTGGTACGAGACACTTTCCACTCACCTTTTGAACAACGGGTTCAGAAGAGGTGTCATTGACTGCACTTTATTCATCCGTGAGAAGGACAGTGATTTACTCTTGGTACAAGTGTATGTGGATGATATAATTTTTGGTTCCACAAATGATAATCTGTGCAAGGAATTTGAGACAGTTATGAAAGAAAAATTTGAAATGAGTTCGATGGGAGAGATGAAGTTTTTTTTGGGTTTACAGGTGGATCAGTCTGAGGCAGGGATTTTTATTCATCAAACCAAATACGTTGGTGACATTCTGAGCCGGTTCAGTATGTCTGATGCGAAGCCTGCTGGTACCCCACTGGCGATTAATCACGGGATTACTCCAGATGAAAAGGGGGAGTTAATTGATGCCACTCTGTATCGGGGAATGATCGGATCTCTCATGTATCTCACTGCCTCTCGGCCAGATATCATGTTTGCCACTTGTTTGTGTGCACGTTATCAATCCAAACCAAGAGTATCTCACCTGATTGCTGTCAAAAGGATTATGCGTTATCTGAAGGGTACACCGGAACTTGGCTTATGGTACCCTAATGATGATAACTTTGAACTTACTGCATACAGTGATTCAGATTATGGCGGATGTAAAAGAGATTTCAAGTCAACATCTGCGGGTTGTCAGTTCTTTGGAAACCGTTTAGTCACCTGGCAGTGCAAGAAGCAGACGTCGGTGTCTCCTTCAACCTGTGAAGCTGAATATATTGCTGCTGCAAGTTGCTGTTCACAAATCATCTGGATTCAACAGCAACTCAGGGACTATGGGTTACATTTTTCTAACACTCCTATCTATGTTGATAACACTGCCGCCATAGCTGTCACTAAAAATCCAGTTCAGCACTCCAAAACTAAACACATCGACATAAAATATCACTTCATACGTGATTGTTTTGAGAAGAAATTAATTGATGTTGTTAAAATTCACACCGATCACCAAAAAGCCGATCTTTTTACAAAAGCTTTTGATAAACCCAGATTTTTATATCTGTTATCGGCTAATGGTGTTTTTCAAAAAGATGAAGTTCAATCCTCATCTGAGTCTAACAAATGATCATCACTTTCATTAGATAGTTTTGTTTATTTTTAGTATTTTCATTTTATCTTGTACAGTTCTCTTTTCTCAACAAAAACACAAAAAGATTTTCTATTTTTAGGTTTTTAGGGGGAGATATTCTAATTTGAAAAACCAAAAACAATAGAAAATTTAAAAAATCAAAAACAATAGAAAATTTAAAAAATCAAAAACAATAGAAAAATTAAAAATGAAACAGTCCTGTTTAATGATATAGCACATTGATTTCATTATGTCATAGAAGCAGAAATGAATGCATGAGCTAAAATCATAAGGAAATGATGATGGGATGTACTGATAGACTGATTATACAAAATAAATAAATGACTTATGAGAACTTAGAAAGTTTGACTTGTGGGATCCATTTTATTAAGGCTTTTGAGTGAAAAATGGTTCTTGACTCAAATCAAGCATACACCTGTCATCATGAAATCAAATAAGGTTTCATTCAAAGAAAAATCAAAGACAAGCTGGTATTAAGCTTGGTAAAGAAAAATCAAAGACAAGCTGGTATTAAGCTTGGTAAAGAAAATCTAATGCAAGCTGGTATTAAGCTTGAGAAAAACTTAAACAAATAAAGTTCGATTCCATACATGTGCCATATTGCTGGGACGGACCTAGCTGAAGCCATCCATGTGGATAGAACAAGAAAAATCCAAAAAGATAATAAATGATTGAATCTTATTGAATTCATGATGACTGGTATTAAGATATGCTGAAATGAGTTATGAACTGATTTTGATCTTAATTGATGAAATGAATTGGAGAACATAGTCAGAAAATGTGAGTGATCATTTAGTTTGTTTAAAGAGTTATGTATTGATCAGTTTAAATTTGGACAAATATATCAGTAATCGTGTCAAAATGAAATTGTGATTGAAGTGAAGCATTCATTAAAGGTTATATGATGTAATCAGAGATTTGTGTTATTTTATTAACGGGCTTTTCACAAAAATATGTGTTTACTTGTGTTTACTTGCTTTTAATTTATGTTTGTACAGTTGTTTGGGTGTTTCAGAAAAATACAAAAAGATTTTCTATTTTCAATTTTATTTTAGATGATCATTTGTAGATTCGGATGCCTGTCATATCTGAATCCTGAATCAACTAGACATATCTTCATAATTGGTTAAAATTTTGGTGCACAAAATGTCAAATCTTTGAAATTTTGGAGTTTTGGAGAAGTCCATATCTCATTCATGCGAATGAGAGGCAGAATGGACTCATTCGGCCTAATGAAAATGAGTCATTCGACCGAATAAGCTTCTCAGAATGAACTTCATTCGACGAATGAAGAGTGTCGAATGTCTCATTCGACATTCTCATTCGGCGAATGAACATCACTGATTGACTCATTCGCCACATTCATTCGGCGAATGAAACAGAAACTTTGTGACCTTTCGCCTAGCTCATTCGGCGAATGAGTACACAGTATATTACTGTGTTTCGGCCGAATGAAGGTCATTCGACGATTTGCTCTTTCGCGACTACAGAGAGAACCCCATTCGGCGAAACACACACAGTGCACTCCTACCTGATTTTCTTTGATTGATATTGATCCTGCTTCTGATAATCTGTTTCTACTTCTTCTCAGGTATATGGAGATCAATTTTCAGCCAATTCCATCCACGAAATCATGTCAAACAGATTAGCATTTAGGGTTTTTAGGGTTTTGAAATTCGCCCAACAAATAAACTGTTAAGATGGACCTTAAACCCAAAATGTCATGTATTAAAATTGCTAATCGGTCGTTTCTGAGGGTTGTTTACCAGGTTTTTGGGATTGATTTGAGATTTTGAACAAAGGGATTTTGAACTCAGTGATACTGCCGAATGTCGTCATTCGGCGAATGAACCTCATTCGACGAATGGATCATTCGGCGAATGACCAGTCATACTCAATTTTCATTCGACGAATGAGAGTCATTCGACGAATGAGCCTCATTCGACAGATAACTCATTCGGCGAATGGACTCATTCGGCATATCAGAAAAACAGTTAATCTGATTTTTTGTTAAATCTCATTGTTTTAGTGATTGTCTTGTACTGACATGTGTATTTCTTGTATTGTGCAGTATGGCAGGATACAAATCAGTTCCGAAGCATAACATCTGTGCCCATCTTGATCTGACGACTCCGAACGCGAAGCACTACACAGATATTATTACATTCTTGAGGCGTTCCAGGATATTCACTGCCATATCGACAGTCCATGTGCCCTATTTATCACATCAGCAGGATTTCTGGACATCAGCTGATATTGACTGTGAGGCCGAGCCTACAGTCATTAGGGGCAAGGTCAGGGGTCATGATGTTGTGGTGTCTGCTGAGCACATACGGAGGGTTTGTGGTTTTCAGGACTCTCCAGATCATCCTATTCTACTTGACAGATTCTTAGTCCGTGGATGCTTCCTCCGATGCAAGTACGAGGGAGACATTGGAGCTGGGATTCTGAACAAGGCGTTCATGTCCCCGCAGTTCAAGTACTTGGCTCATGTACTTGTTCACTGCCTTGGCTCGAGGAGAGGAGGCTTTGATGACATGCGCGAAACCATTCAGTGCGCATTTGCTGCCTTGGTGCTCAACAAACCATTCAACTTCTCCGAGATGGTTTTTCTGCACATGAAGGAGAATGTGGGGCTAAAGGGTGACAAGAAGTTCCTGATGTACCCTCGATTCATACAGCAGATCATTGATGCACAGATTCCAGATCTTCCAAAGCTTAATGCCGACATCATTAGATTGGAGCACATGAATGACATAACTCTCAACAGAGTTTTGTCATACAGAGGGAAGGAGAGGAAGCCCACCACTAGATCCCTATTTGGTCACCTCTCTCGACCTGATTACAGGGCTCCGGCTGGAAGAAGATGGAGACACGATGACTCCGACTCAGGTGTGGAGGACATTGTAGTTCCGGCTGGTGATGATGATAGTGATAGTGAGGATGGAGATGGTGATGCAGGCCCGAGTGGTGCTGGTGTTGATGTGAGCACAGTGGAGGTGAGCACTGTTGCTGTTGAGAGTTCTGGGGCTGGTGAGATGACATCAGTACACATAACCACTGCTGCTTCAGTGAGCATGGTTGATGTTGCTGTTTCTGGGGCAGGTGGTGATGTTGATGTGTCGACAGCACAGGAGGAGGATGTGGACATCGACTCACTGATGGATTTGGACTTCTTGACTACTACTACATCCTCAGTGACTGTTCCTCT
The DNA here is from genome assembly GCA_009363875.1 of Mikania micrantha. Classification (NCBI taxonomy): domain Eukaryota; kingdom Viridiplantae; phylum Streptophyta; class Magnoliopsida; order Asterales; family Asteraceae; genus Mikania; species Mikania micrantha. The sequence continues at coordinate 9,730,343 of CM018698.1, forward strand.
CGATGTTTCAGTTCCACATTCCTCAGGTGGTGGTGATGAGTCAGAGGACTCGAGTGAGGATGAAGGTGTAGCAGGTGAAGGTGATGAAGACAGTTCTGATTCTGAAGAGACTCATGATGATGAGTTTGAGAAAGTGGATGAGGGTGGAAGAGTGAAGATGAGGAAGAGAAAGAGGACAGATGATGATTTGGAGGAGATTACTGATACGTTATTTATTCCGGAGTTTGACTTTTCTCCCCCTCCTAGGTCATCTGCTCCTGCTTCCACAGCAGTGATTGTTTCTGCTGGACAGCCCACCTCATCCAGAGCTGGAAGGGGAAAGAGATCTCGATTCTCTTTCCAAAGGAGGTCAGAACTGACATCAGCTGCTACAACTACTGTCACATCAGTAGCAGCTGTGTCAGTTTCTTCACTGACGAGGACAAGGGCCATTCACACTCAGGTTACTACTGCCCCTCTGTCCACTCCTTTTGTTCGCGAGCCGGTGTATGTTACTGCTTCTTCTGGCCCTTCCACAGTCCGTGCTGATGTCCATATACCTACTGTTTCAGTTGTGGATCAGCTTAGCACACTGAACAGCATGGTCTTGAGACTGATGGAGAGGAGCATGGAGCAAGAGAGGAAGAACCAGGAAAAAGAGCTGGTTATTGCTCAGCTTACAAGGAGAATCGAAGAGCAGGATACTCTGCTTCTTCAGGCTGCAGACCAGCGGGCTGATTTGAGAGCCAGGTCAGCTCAACAGGAGGAGCAGCTCCTTAAGTACATCGATGAGCACAACCAGCTGGCTTTGACAGCCTCTGGTTTCAATGATAGGATCCTTCAGCTCGAGGCTGAGAATGCTCGCCTTGCTGAACTTGTCGAGAGTTCCAAAGAAGGCACTCCCAGGCTTGAAGGATCTGCTGCTCCTTCCGATGATTCAGACAAAGAAGTAGATGAAGACGAAGAAGAAGAGTCTGATGAGGAACAGGTTGACTATGAAGACTCAGACAAAGACGATGAGTCTGATGATGATGATGATCATGATGATGAGGCCAAGGACGGATCTGGGAATGGGTCTTCTGGTTCATCGAGTACTGATGATGATGACGATGATGACCAGGCCCCTCCCTCATCAGAGATTCGATCCAAGAGAGCCAATGATAAGAAGAAAGCCTCTGCTCCACCTCCTCCTGCACAGACAGATGAACCCAAAGCGGCCGAGGAAGTAGAAGCTGTGCCGTTGAGACGTCAGCTAGATAAGACGTTGACTATGATCTTGGACGCTCTGGGCATTATACAGCACTCGGTCAGCTACGACAAGGAGGAGGGTGAGATCATACATTGTTTATCTAAGGAGCAGATAGCCGAGCTGTTCAGGTTGAATCCTGACGAGGTGGTCACTGATGACACCTCTGTACCCAGTACTGAAGAGCCCGAACCAGAACTCTTTGATGATGTAGATGAGGTCATTCTGGAAGACATCACCGATGAAGAATACCCGAAGTATACATCGGCTGAAGACGAGCTGCCTACATTCACTGAGCCATTTGATCAAGAAACAGAGGATCTCTTGGTCAGATATCTTGAAGAACAAGTAGAGGCAAGCAAGGCTGAAGCTGATGATCTAAAGAAGAGAAAAGAGGAATGGGCTGCATACTGGGAGGTATTGAAGAAACAAAGCACAGAGAAGATGCCAGCCACGCACAAGAAAGTTTACAGGACCAAAGGCTATAAAGCTGGAGGCCAGATACATAGCTGGGCATAATTCCATGATCTTGGGTGCTATGCAGTAAAGAGGGAGAACGGGATCGACTACTTCAAACACCCACATGATTTCAAGACGTTGCCTGGATTCGAAGTCAATCAGCTAGCACGTCTGAACATGCTATACAGTGGTGACTCTGGGATGTCTGCTTGGTTTTCTCGACAGATCAAGTACGAATACCGGAAAAGATGGGTGAACTTTCAGCCACAGCAACCAGAGAGGTACTACTTGCCAGAGATAGATGGGGATACCCGGAAGCATAAAGTGATCCTGAAGTGGCTTCCCCCTAAAGTCTTGAAGAAGATTCCCCTGCGGAAGATGCGACAAGACTTTATGGAGGGCTTCCGATGGTGGTACTATGACGGGAGAACTGGCGAGGCTGTGATAGTATTGTGCAAGGACAAGAAGTGGGAGACCATAAGGATATTCGAGCCCATGTGGTTGACAAATCTGTCCCACACTGATGTCCAAGCTCTTTTCAGGCACCAAATCTTCTTTGATGTTCAAGACATGGTGCAGGCACTACAATTCCTGAGAGTGATCCGTCTCTGCAGCATTTTTAAGATCCACGCTGGAGCAGACTGGAAAGCTATTTCAGAAAAGTATTTCAAGAAAGACACTTCCAAGAGTTGAACTAGGTCCAAGGGGGAGTTTGTTGATGCATGTTTATTGTCCCTAGTTCAGTTTTGTAACTCTTATCATGTAAATGTTCAAAGTATTAATGGAAGTTGTCTTTATATCTATTTCATAATGTTTATTTCTATTGATTATTGTCTATTAATGTTTATTTAGTTGTTTGATTTGATTATAAACTGTTTGAGTATGAAGTGTACTCATTCGGCCGAATGACTCTAGAATGAAGTCATTCGGCGAATGAAGGTTATAGCGAATGTCTGAGTTCCGAATGAGTCATTCGCCGAATGACTCATTCGAATGTCTGCTCATTCGAGCTTAGTCATTCGCCGAATGAGCTGCTTCGGCCACTCATTCGGCCGAATGACTACAGCCTATATATAGATGTTCAAATCATTTCAAACCTAACTTTCCAGAGCCCTCCTTCTTCCCTAGCACTCCAGTGTCAAAACCCTTGAAGATTTGAGCGGTTCTTGATCATCCAAGTTCGATTCTCAACCCGTGGTGTTCGATCGTTGCTTCCAAGTCGTTTCTATAGCCTCGGATCACCACGGTTTCTGTTGGTTTCGATTGGAAAACCCTGGAATAGGATTTTGCACTATCCCAGAGGTTGTCGAGTAGTTTTTCATTGGATTGGATTGTTTCCGAGCTCCCGATCGGTCCAACATAACCTTTTCAGTCTTTGATTTAGTACCACTGCCATGTTTAACTGGTGTTAATGGGATGCTAAAAAGTAGATTACTTCTCTAATGAGTCTTGTTTTTAATTTTTGAAAAGTTTGATTTTTGATTAGGAAAACCATACTAATATTGTTTTGGTAATCCTTTTCTTTTGGCAGTGGATTGTTTTTGCAGATCTTTCTGATGAGTCACCCTAGACATTGAGGATTGGTCAGTCCTCTTTGGTTTGAAAGAATGTTTTGCCTTAGGGGTGACCTTCTGATTCTTTCCATAAAAGAATTCAGTAGGTCTGTCCAGACAATATCTGGCAAGATGACCAGGTTTACCACAAACAAAGCAACATAATTTCTCATGAAATTCCTTAGGATCAAAAGGTTTTACATCACAGTCACAAGAATTAGATGAAATGCTTGCAGAAGCTTGTTCTAATGACCCTGTTGGAACAAAAGGTTCACAGTTAGGATTCAACTTTGAACCTGCCTCAATTGTGACCGTGGAATGATCCTTAAACTCATGATGTAAATGCAAAGATGTTGTTTCTGAAATAACATAACTCTTAACAAAGGTTTATTTAAAACTTTTTGACATCTCGTTCTGTTTCATTTTAAATTTATTAACTTTTCCAACAAAATTAGAGTTTGAAATAAAAGATGATGTTCCAAAAGATGATGAACAATCTGTGCTCTTCTCAGCACTTCTTTCTTCAGTCTTCCCTTTCATACCTGCCTTGTCTAAATTATCTGCACATATCTCAGAATCTTCAGAAATATTGGGACTAGTTTCTATGGGATCTGCTATCAAAGGGACAGGTTTGTCAAAACTAGTGCTGAATTCGAACATTCGATCAGACTGTGACAGCAAATCATCAACCGATGTGTTGATCTTAGGCATAATTGAGTAGTTATGATTAAAAGGAGGTTTGCATTCATTATACCCAATCCCATTGCCCTTCTTTTCCCGGAATTGCATGGATGTCATATTTTCCAAAACCTTGCTTGAATAATCAAATCTTTCACATTTTACTGATGTTTTAGAAAGTTGAGATTTGACTTGGTCCAACTCTAGAGTGAGTTCATCGATTTTTCGTCGAGCATCTCGATAGTTGGACTCTTTGTCACTTAGAAGTTATTTTAACCTTGCTACATCCCGACCCTCTGCTTCACGTTTTCTTTTGAAAATTCCCTCATTTTTAAGAAATTCTGAGTTAAAGTATTTAAGTTTAGTTACTTCTTTGATTAATGACTCAATGTGTGATCTGTACTTAAATAATTTATCTATGCATGAGGTTGAGCAAAGATTTTTAGTCACGTCTTTCTGCTTGTCGTCCACCTCAGCCATGAAGGCGTGACTCAGAGTTAGTTCCAGTTCCTGCACCTGATCACTCCAATCATAGGAGTCAGTCTCTTGAGTCACCAGTGCTTTAGACGTACTAGCACTTCCTCCTGCAGCAGCATTCACAGTTTTCTCTTCAGTCTTCTTTTCTCCTTCTTTGACCACTTTTGGCTGCTTACATTCCCTAGCAAAATGACCAGGCTGGTCACAGTTGTAACACCAAATTTTTGACTTATCAAACCCAAGCTTCTTTCCAGGATTGTTTCCAAAGTTGTTTCTTTCATATCTTTTGATAAACTTCTTAGCTCTGAACACTGCCATAGCCATTTGCCAAGAGATATCCATTTCCTCAACATCAGCTAGATTTATCTGCTCCAGATTGTCTTGAGTAAGATTGGCAGGTGCCAATTCTCCTGCTATGAATGCATTGTAGCTGTTCATGAATCCCTTAAACAATAGCAGATTTTCTTCACTTTCTGGATTGATTTTGGGAATTGATCCGGTTTGTCCAGATGATAGAAAAGCAGTCTTAAAGGGAAGTGTTTGAGATTCAGAGTTTTGATATTGATGCATTCCTGAAGCTTGAAAGACTGATTGTAGACAGCAGTGCAGAGTTCTCTGATACGGGTGCGATTCCCATGGAGCTGGCATGATTCAGTGCTCTCTGCTTATCATCCCTGTCATATGAGTTGATAATTGAAATCAGCTCACTCAGAGAGGTCTTGTACATATCCTTGGTCCTTTTGATTGTAGTTCAATTTGAATTCCAAGTGTAGGGCAATGAGTTTAGAAGCTTCTTATTTACTTCTCCCTTGGTCATCTCAATTCCATAACTAGTCATCTTAGTCATCAGATGTGTGAATCTGTTAAGTTGTGCTTCAAGAGACTCTCCCTTGATATGTTTGAACATGTTGAACCTCTGTCTCAACATATCCTTGTGACTCTCTCGCATGTCCTCATTTCCTTCAAATCGTTCAACAAAGGCATTCCAATGTTCCTTTGAAGTCTTGTGCTCCTTAAATCCGTGAGCAACATCAGTCGACAACGCCATTGTGATTGAAGCATAGGCCTTTTCATCCTTTTCCATCATAAGGATGTCATTGTCAGTATACAGTTCAGGATCCTTTGGAACAAGAGGACCATTTCTCTCACTCTGGTAAGAGGGCACATAGGGACCCTCTTCAATTGATCTCCAAAGCTTTGGATCAGTATACTTGATAAATGACTGAAATCTAAATTTCCAGTCTTGGAAGTTGTCTCCTGACACAAGCCTTGGCGGCTTTGTTCCGGTGCCAATCTCATTGTCCAAATTGAGCAAGTTGGACAAATTTGTTAGATTTTTTGAAGCCATGATGAATCAGAAGATTTTCTAAGTGTAGTATACGAAAATCAAACGATACTCGAAGTGACTGGATGTAATCGAAATCACCAATTACACGAAGATCAAACTGTATTCGAAAATGATGCTGTATTCGAAACCTCTGTGTACTCGAAAGTCTTCCTGTATTCGAACTTCTTGTGTATTCGAAATTCTGACTGTACTCGAAAGTGCCTTGTATTCGAACTCTAGTTGTTCTTCGAACACTCTGCCTATACTCGAAATAGCTGAACTCGAAAAATTTTGAACTCGAAAATACTTAAGAAAAATTTTATAAAATTATTTCTTAAGATTTAGAGTCCCAAATTTATACAGCAGCTAGTAGGAGTAAAGAAGAATGATAAAGTAGCAAACTTGCTTAAAAAAGTTGTCACCTTGATGATGAAAAGAGCTCTCTAGCTCTGATACCACTTGTAGTTCCTCAATCTGATCAAGATTCAAACTTTATCTTCATAATCATCATTAGTGATGTCTAACGAGTGCGAAATCCAGGTTAGAATCAGGAAAGCAATAAGAAAAATGCAAACTTTTATAAATATAGAAAACTTCGAGTACAAATGCCTCAATACGTCTAGAGAACAGTTGCCTCAGGATTCCAACCTAAACCTGTACAAAATACGTCTATTTATACTAGGCCTAGGAGTACACGAAGTTAATTACACAAGTTCGAGTACACGAAAAACTTCGTGTACTCGAAATATCTGTACACGAAAATAAACAAAAAATCTGATCTTTGACTCTTCAGGATTGACTTTGTCAGTCTTCATCGTTTAGTGGGCTCCACAGATGGTGGATTGCTAGTTAGAGCCTTTGTGAGAAGATCCTTCTGGTATGTCTATCATATTCATGTTTATTGAGTCCAATATGAAAACCCAAGTTATCCCTAGCATTTAAGTAAACTGTGACTCTCACGCTGTGAGGTAGATTGTTTAACAATTGTTTCTTATGTGTTTTGAGATTATCGTGCTGTGAGGTAGATAATATTGTGGATACTTCATAAGTAGTTGGATGACCTGTAAGGGAAATCCATTTAACCGTTGGTTTAACGGCTTTTAGGACCCTTAGTTGATTATCCTTGAGAAGGGTCGAGGGTGCTCTAGGTTTCCTTCAAGTTTAGTATTTTAAGATCCCGATATCACATTAGTTCCATCCCCGATAGACCCTTCTCAAGCATGCATATGATTCAAGCCTAGGTAGTGCTTCTTTCTTCCTCTGATTTAGTTTTTGTTTGATCGTCTGTTTTTATTTCTAATTGTCTTTTATGTATTTTAGTTGCTAGTAAAAACCCCCCTTTTTAAATCATTCTTTTTAATTAAGTAGATTTGTAAAGATAAGTCATTGAGTCTAGTTAGTACATTCCGTAGAAGTCTGTGGGTTCGATATCCGAACTTACTTTTTGTGACAATCCGATTTTTTTTACACTAACTTTGTTAACGGGAGATGGTAAGATCATAGGCCCAACAAAGATAATGTGGGCCCAACAGAACTAAGATAGGTCCAACAAGGCCAATGAAGGCCCAACAGAGCCAATGTAGGCCCATTGAGATCTAGGGAGGCCCAATTACAAAATCAAGGCCCAATAAAGCAAAGTAGGCCCAGGGAAGGCCAAGGTAGGCCCAGGAAGGCCCAGTGAGGCCCAATTGTAATTGAGAGGCCCAAATGGATTAATTTAACTCAATAGTATTCAAATTGAAACATTTAGTGGTAATTAGGGATTTTTAAAGTAGCTTTGTAAATCGAAACAATATGTTATTGATCCAGATTATTATATAGGAGTTAAGAATTAAGCAAAATGGGTCTAGAAACATTAAAACATAAGTATCACAATTGTAGTTACATCAAATTGGAGAATTTGACTTTGGAAGTCAAAGTTTCGGCCAATTGGCTTGTAAAGGATCGAATTCCACATTTATACTAGCTTGTAACTGAAATTTATCAGTGGTATGTATCAAGTTAATGATTAGCAACGGTTACCAGGGGTAATTATCATGGTCATCAATCGAATTAATGATTCAAGTAGGCTAAGAGTCGAAACCGACAATCCCATAAGTAAAAATCATACAATTCGACTTCACTTTGCACAATTGAACTCTCAGAAGTCTAAATCGGTACTCTCAGGAGTTGTTTCGCAAACCAATTTGATCTTAGACATCACGGGAAGAAGACTTGAATTCTAGGGCTTGGCCGAAGTTCACACGCATTCGATCTTCGTCAATTCGAGAACAAATCAAGTAAGTCACAACATCTACACATTCTCTTTGTTATGATTAAGCTAAAACCCAAGTAAATGGAAACTTAGAATCACGAATTGATAGGGTTCGGATTCTAGGGTTCATCTTAGAATCGGTTTTGGGGGTTTTAGTGCAATTGAGATTAAAAATGAAATCAAAATATGCTACTAGTTTCTGAATACACCGATTAACAAAATCCATGCACTAATTTCATGTATTAATCTTGAATTGTAAGATTTCGATTATTATAGTTTTAAATCAAAAACAGTTTGGGGGTTTGTAGTCAAATGAAGTTTAAAATCAAATTAATTGTTATGGTTAACTTCAGAAGATCTCGACAAAGGATAATAGTATGTTAATTTTAAGAAACAATCACGAATTGATGGATTTCTATTTCTAGGGTTCTTGAGTTAAAATGGTTTGGGGATTTTGATTCAAAAGAGTTTAAGAATGAAATTGATTTTCATTAACAGTTTCATAAGAGGCCGATTGAGGGTGATCCTAGATTAATTTCATCAAACTATAATGAATTGTTAGTATTAGAGTTTTAGTTTTTTTTAGATGAAACCGATTAGAAATTTCTGAACCAATTGGAGGTGTTATTCAAATTAAAACAACTGGTAGACTCGATTTGATAACAGGAATCATAGCCCTGTGGTTTTAGGATTAATGGGGTTCGAATCGAAGTCCAATTGTAAGGTGTATGCTTCGGCTATATTAGCAAATAGGATTTGGGTTGTAGTAGTGTATAAAACAAATAAGTTTGGTAATCAGTCGCGATACCCTAGCGGGCTGGACTGGTTAGATGCGTGTGGTTTGAATGAAGGGTCGCGGGTTCGAGCCAAGGGGTGGCCGGTTTTTGGAAAAAAATACCATTTTTGGTATTTTTGAGATAATTTCCACATACGAACTCCGTTTTAGTTCGTTCAAGTTGCGTTGGAACCGTAACGAGAATACGAACGTATTAGGATGATAAAATTCATATTTTTAATCCGAACACGAAATCGCGTATTATTGCGTTTAATTAAATAAAATTGTATATAATTTTATTTTAACGATTTCAATGGCACGCGTACTTTCGTATACACATTCTTAGCAAATCCAACATACGTGTGTTGACACGTATGTGATTTCAAGCACAAAACGATTATTCGAATAACACTAGGTTATTGTTTAAACACAGATTCTTCGTAGAAGGATTTTCTTACACGAGCTTTTAGTGTGTGATCATTCTGCTATTATCAAAGGTGCGTACACGGCCCCTTTCTTATTTTAAACTGTTTTGGGGGAGAAAACATGTGCAACAAACAATTTTAGATACATATCACTTGCATGAGTTAGCTGTTTACATTATGTGACAACATATCAACTTGAAAGTCCTTACACACCTCAAACCGTTTAGTTTGCTGTAATGCAAAGCGTGGTAGTTGGAAATAGATCTATTAGGTTTGACAAACCTCACCTGGTAGATGGGATCTACGCAGGTGTTTGACTGACCAAACACAATTTACTATTGTTGTGATAGAGAATAGTGGCAAGGCGAAAACATGCTATAGCATGGCAATCCGTCAGCTTCGGTGTCGAACACTTATGTAAATAGTTTATATGACTAGCTATCATGACTGTGCATGTGTGATTATGTTATCTACAAACTTGTTATTCAAACTGCTGTTTTGAACACTATGATTATTTAAAACCTGTGTTATGCACAAACCTTTGTGTTGACTTGATTTGCATGTTTTCTCAGGACGCTAAGGCGCGCGTTAAAGCTGGCATGGACTAGGAGATAGAGTCTCATGCATTTTAAACACTTTGAATATTTGAACTTGAACATTTAAGTGTTTTGTTTTGTAATGTTTACTTTACAATCATTATTGGTTTTAAACGCTTCCGCAACTTTTTGTAAACTCTGAATGTTATGTTTTAAAGACCAACGTATGTTTTGAAATTCATATAGAGGTCTGCGCTATGTCTAATGATCTGAGATCCTGGTTTGTCACGCTCCCAAACGGTGTGATTCTGTTAGTTGAAATTTGGGGGTGTGACAGATTGGTATCAGAGACATTGGTTATAGCGAACTAGGTTTGCATTTGTAGGCCTAGACTATGACTGTTAGACATTAGACACATCTGTTAATACGTATTGCTTAGAAATTACATATGACATTATGTAATTGACTTGTTTACGTATTCCATGGCACTGTACTTACATATGGTATTATGTAACAGGCATGGCTTCATCATCAGTCCCTTATATTATCATTGATGATTCCGAGGACGAGGAGCCGATAGTTCCGGCACCACCATCATCACCACCACCACCTATTCCATCACCTCCACCGTATGAGATGGAGGACTCCGATCCAGAGGAGGATCCGGAGGAGGACCCAGAGGAGGATCCAGACGAGGATCCGGAGGAGGACCCAGAGGAGGACCCGGATGAGGATCCGGAGGAGGAGGAGGAGGGCACTCAGCAGATCCCTGCTGAGGGACCTTCAACACACTCACCACCGGTACTAGATGCTCCTGAGCCTAAGAGGCGAATGACGGACGCCGAGGAGATCGCCAAACTGCGCGAGGACTTGGATGAAGCAGAAGACAAGATCATACAGAGATCTCAGGAATTATGGGATGCCATTGAGAGGCAAGATGAACTTGCCCATCTAGTTCATGACATGCGGGATGAGATGATGAACATGATTGGTCGTCTCGATGCTGCAGAGAACCGAGCTTTGTTCTTGGAGGGTAGAGTAGAAGCCTTGGAGGATTTGGTGGCCTCTGAGAATGAGGAAGAGGATGAGGAGGAAGAAGGGGAGGAACCAGCACCAGTTGTTGAGTCCGATCCTGAATCCACCATTGAGGACGATTGATTGTTTTCATTTCTTTCTCGTTTTGTTTAAACTTATTAGGAACGGGTTGTGTTCCTACATTAGTAGTTTGAAAACTTGTGTTTCATTTCAAAAGTATTGTACTCAAAGAAAGTTTCTATCTATGAAAGAATTATTATTATTTATTTCCAACAGTTGTGTTAATTTACATTACCTGTTGTGTTTGTTGTTTTACTTATACATGTCAAATTGGATTTTGATTACGCGCTAACATTTCTTGTAAAATAGGAAGGAAATGACTGAGGGAAATGTTCATATGACTGTTGCTGAGCTCAACGAGTTAATCAACAGCAGAGTTGCAGAGGCAATAGCACAGTACGCACAGACACACAACACAGGGCCACAGGGTCCAGCTGGGGGATTGGTTAACCCACAAGTTTGCACATTCAAGATGTTCTTGGACTGCAAACCTCACAATTTCAAAGGGTCGGAGGGGGCCATAGGACTTCTCCGATGGATTGAAAAGGCAGAGTCTGTGTTCGAAATGTGCAACTGCCCTGATGAAAGCAAGGTGAAATTTGCTACTGGAACATTAGAGGGTCCAGCACTGACTTGGTGGAACTCCAATGTTCAGACTCTGGGGTTGGGAGAAGCAAATGCGTTGACCTGGAACAACTTCAAAACTTTACTACAAGAGGAGTATTGTCCTCGTAGTGAAATGCAGAAGTTGGAGGAGGAGTATTGGCACCTCAAGATGGAGGGGTCAAACATTGAAGAGTACACGACCAGGTCACACGAGTTGGCCAGACTGCTACCACACATGGCTACTCCAGCCAGTAAGTGGATTGAAAGGTACATTGGAGGACTAGTGCCTCAGATTCAAGGGTTGGTTACTTCAGCAAATCCCACCACCATCCAACAAGCTGTTCGTCTAGCGCATCAGCTTACTGACCAGGCAGTGTTACAGGGGACTCTGCCCAAACGAACATCTGCTACCAAGGTAGGAGATCATAAGAGAAAGTGGGAAGGTAGCAACTTCAAGGGTAACAACCAACAATCATATCAGCAAAACCGGAAACAAGACTCAAACAAGTCTTATCATGGTTCAAGCAGTGGTCAGCAATCATCATCGTCGGGGGGTTATATTGGCAAACACCCCAAGTGCAACAGGTGTGGTTACCATCATGCGGGTAATCAGTGTGAGAGAGCTAAGTGCCAGAGGTGTGGCAAGATTGGGCATGCGGCTAAGGATTGTCGCGGGGAGCTACAGAACAACCACAACAACCAGAACAATAACCAAAACAACGCTCAGAAGGGTTGTTTTGAGTGTGGCAAAATGGGGCATTTTAAGAAAGATTGCCCACAGCTCAAGAAAGGCGGGGACAATAATGCCAATGGCAATGGAAATGGTAACGGTAATGGAAATGGCACCAACAACAACAACAACAATAATAACAACAACAACAACAACAATGGTGCTAGAGGCAGGGCGTTTGTGATTGGAGGACGTCAAGCGCGGGAGGATCCCAACATTGTCACGGGTACGTTCCTCTTAAATAATCACTATGCCTCTATGTTATTTGACACTGGTGCCGACCGGAGTTTTGTATCTAGTTCACTTGCTAAGTTGCTAAATGTTAGTTCCACTGCCTTAGATAGTCCCTACACTGTGGAATTAGCTGATGGTAAGTTGATAGTAGTGGAAAATATCTTTAAGGGATGTATCCTTGATTTGATGGGTCAAACGTTAGAGATTGATCTGATGCCTATTGCCTTAGGCAGTTTTGATGTAGTTATTGGCATGGACTGGTTGTCCAAAAACCAGGCTGAAATCGTATGCCATGAAAAGATTGTTCGCATACCTCTTCCGCAGGGAGAGACATTATATGTACAAGGCGAGAAGAGCAGTACGCCACTGCGTCTCATATCTTGTATGAAAGCACACAAATGCCTGCGGAAAGGTCATACGGCAGTTATAGCACTTATAACTGAAAAGCCGGTAGCTGAGAAGAAGCTTGAAGATATACCTGTAGTTTGTGAATTTCCGGAGGTGTTTCCAGAAGACTTGCCGGGATTACCGCCTATCAGACAGGTGGAATTCCGAATCGATCTTACACCAGATGCAGCACCGATAGCTAGGGCGCCTTATCGACTTGCACCGTCAGAGATGCAAGAGTTATCCACACAATTGCAAGAGTTGTTGGATAAGGGTTTCATACGACCTAGTTTTTCACCATGGGGAGCTCCAGTATTGTTTGTAAAGAAGAAGGACGGGACTTTTCGTATGTGTATCGATTACCGGGAATTGAACAAGGTTACTATCAAGAACCGGTATCCGTTACCCAGAATCGACGATCTGTTCGATCAGTTGCAAGGTTCGAGTTACTACTCGAAGATTGATCTCAGGTCGGGTTATCATCAACTAAGAGTCCAGGAGGAGGATATTCCGAAGACAGCATTCAGGACGCGCTATGGCCATTATGAGTTCTTGGTCATGCCATTTGGGTTGACAAACGCTCCAGCTGTATTCATGGATCTCATGAATCGTGTTTGTAAACCTTATCTTGATAAGTTTGTCATTGTTTTCATCGATGACATTCTCATCTATTCACAGTCTGAGGAGGAACACGCTTAACATCTTCGATTACTGCTAGAGCTATTGAAACAAGAACAATTGTACGCTAAATTCTCGAAATGTGATTTCTGGATGCGAGAAGTACAATTTCTGGGTCATATAGTTAATGAAAAGGGCATACATGTTGATCCAGCGAAGATTGAAGCGATTAAGAATTGGGAAGCGCCAAAGACCCCTACCGAGGTACGACAATTCCTTGGTTTGGCGGGTTATTATCGACGATTCATTGAAGGTTTCTCAAAGATCGCTCAACCACTTACAGCTCTTACGCACAAGGGGACAAAGTATAACTGGACGGATAAACAGGAAACTGCGTTTCAGTTATTGAAACAGAAGCTTTGCAGCGCACCGATTATGTCCTTACCGGAAGGAACGGAAGACTTTGCGGTGTATTGTGACTCATCTGGACAGGGTTTGGGATGTGTATTGATGCAACGGGATAAAGTGATCGCTTATGCTTCCAGACAACTAGGAACACACGAAAAGAATTACGCTACTCATGACTTGGAGTTAGGAGCAGTGGTTTTTGCTTTGAAGATTTGGAGGCATTACTTGTATGGAACTAAGTGTACTATTTATACTGATCATAAGAGTTTGCAACATATCTTTGATCAGAAGGAGCTTAATATGAGGCAACGACGATGGGTTGAGTTTTTGAACGATTATGAGTGTGCGATTAAGTATCACCCGGGAAAGGCTAATGTAGTAGCTGATGCTTTAAGCAGAAAGGATACTTCAACAAGACGGGTTCGTGCACTTATGATGACAATACACACTGACTTACCTGACAAGGTACGCAGTGCTCAGATCGAGGCCTTGAAAAAGGAAAACTTGGTACATGAATCTTTACGGGGAATGGAAGAACAGTTGGATACGAATGCTGATGGAATTCGTTATTTCATTAACCGAATGTGGATACCTTTGTATGGAGGTTTAAGGGAACTCGTGATGGATGAAGCACACAAGTCCAGATATTCAGTCCATCCGGGATCAGACAAGATGTACCATGACTTGAAGGCACTATATTGGTGGCCTCACATGAAGGCTGATATTGCTAAGTACGTTAGCAAATGTTTGACTTGTTCGAAAGTCAAAGTTGAATATCAGAAGCCATCTGGTTTACTGCAACAACCAGAGATACCGATGTGGAAATGGGAACAGATTTCGATGGATTTTATTACTAAGTTACCCCGTACACCGAGTGGTTGTGATACGATATGGGTAATTGTCGATCGATTAACGAAATCTGCACACTTCTTAGCAATCAAGGAAACTGATAAGATGGAGAAACTGACTCGTATTTACATCAAGGAAGTAGTAGCACGACATGGCGTGCCAATCTCTATCATATCAGATCGGGATGCCCGGTTTACTTCCAATTTTTGGAAATCTCTTCATAAGTCATTGGGGACTCGCTTGGATATGAGTACCGCTTATCATCCACAGACCGACGGTCAAAGTGAACGAACGATTCAAACGCTCGAGGATATGTTACGAGCTTGTGTAATTGACTTTGGTGATAGCTGGGAGAATCATTTACCGTTGGTGGAATTCTCTTACAATAATAGTTATCATACAAGTATTCAAGCAGCACCGTTTGAAGCTTTGTATGGTCGCAAATGTCGTTCACCAGTTTGCTGGGCTGAAATTGGTGACAGTCAGATAACAGGTCCTGAACTGGTGCACGAGACGACAGAGAAAATAGTTCAAATCCGGAACCATATGGCAGCGGCTCGGGATCGACAGAAGAGTTATGCAGACAAACGTCGCAAGCCGTTGGAATTTCAAGTAGGAGATCGAGTTCTTCTAAAGGTATCACCTTGGAAAGATGTGATACGATTCGGCAAGCGCGGGAAGCTTAGTCCACGTTATGTAGGACCTTTTGAGATTCTGAAAAGGATTGGTCCGTTGCATATCAACTCAAACTACCGGATGAACTCAGTGGAGTTCATGATGTGTTTCATGTGTCGAACTTAAAGAAATGTCTTTCTGATGAGACATTGATTGTACCGTTGGAAGAAATACAAGTAGATGAACAGCTGCGATTCATTGAAGAACCAGCAGAAATTATGGACCGAGAGGTCAAACAACTGAAGCAAAGCAAGATTCCAACAGTCAAAGTCCGATGGAATTCAAGACGTGGTCCTGAATTCACATGGGAATGGGAAGATCAAATGATGAAGAAATATCCTCATCTATTTAAGACAGCTACTACCAACACTGAGAGCGCACGTTAAATTTCGGGACGAAATTTCCTTCAACAAGGGGATGACGTGATGCTTCACACATCAACACTGCAAATTTCAAACTGTAAGCACAAACATTTTATTTATTCAATTGATTTTGTTACAAACATTTGTGCTACATTACATTCTATATATTTTATGTACTACATTTCATATGTTACATGTTATGGTAGTACATACACTATTAGTTGCATACATTTTACTATGTGCGGGGTTGCATAGTACAAACAGTTATAGACATTCACTATGTGTGAGGTTACACAACACAGTATGATCAAACACAAACAATCACAGTTAGGTGAACTAACCAGTGTACACGCAAACAGTCACAGTGAACGATCACATTTGAGTTGTGATGTTGCAAGCATTAGACTTTGTGTGTGAGTACACACAAGCACACAGAATGATCAAATCACACTAACACGCACAATCTGAACTCGTAAGTAGTTTCCTAACTACTCCTAACACTTAATAATTTTCGGGACGAAAATTCCTTCAACAAGGGGATGATGTGACAATCCGATTTTTTTACACTAACTTTGTTAACGGGAGATGGTAAGATCATAGGCCCAACAAAGATAATGTGGGCCCAACAGAACTAAGATAGGTCCAACAAGGCCAATGAAGGCCCAACAGAGCCAATGTAGGCCCATTGAGATCTAGGGAGGCCCAATTACAAAATCAAGGCCCAATAAAGCAAAGTAGGCCCAGGGAAGGCCAAGGTAGGCCCAGGAAGGCCCAGTGAGGCCCAATTGTAATTGAGAGGCCCAAATGGATTAATTTAACTCAATAGTATTCAAATTGAAACATTTAGTGGTACTTAGGGATTTTTAAAGTAGCTTTGTAAATCGAAACAATATGTTATTGATCCAGATTATTATATAGGAGTTAAGAATTAAGCAAAATGGGTCTAGAAACATTAAAACATAAGTATCACAATTGTAGTTACATCAAATTGGAGAATTTGACTTTGGAAGTCAAAGTTTCGGCCAATTGGCTTGTAAAGGATCGAATTCCACATTTATACTAGCTTGTAACTGAAATTTATCAGTGGTATGTATCAAGTTAATGATTAGCAACGGTTACCAGGGGTAATTATCATGGTCATCAATCGAATTAATGATTCAAGTAGGCTAAGAGTCGAAACCGACAATCCCATAAGTAAAAATCATACAATTCGACTTCACTTTGCACAATTGAACTCTCAGAAGTCTAAATCGGTACTCTCAGGAGTTGTTTCGCAAACCAATTTGATCTTAGACATCACGGGAAGAAGACTTGAATTCTAGGGCTTGGCCGAAGTTCACACGCATTCGATCTTCGTCAATTCGAGAACAAATCAAGTAAGTCACAACATCTACACATTCTCTTTGTTATGATTAAGCTAAAACCCAAGTAAATGGAAACTTAGAATCACGAATTGATAGGGTTCGGATTCTAGGGTTCATCTTAGAATCGGTTTTGGGGGTTTTAGTGCAATTGAGATTAAAAATGAAATCAAAATATGCTACTAGTTTCTGAATACACCGATTAACAAAATCCATGCACTGATTTCATGTATTAATCTTGAATTGTAAGATTTCGATTATTATAGTTTTAAATCAAAAACAGTTTGGGGGTTTGTAGTCAAATGAAGTTTAAAATCAAATTAATTGTTATGGTTAACTTCAGAAGATCTCGACAAAGGATAATAGTATGTTAATTTTAAGAAACAATCACGAATTGATGGATTTCTATTTCTAGGGTTCTTGAGTTAAAATGGTTTGGGGATTTTGATTCAAAAGAGTTTAAGAATGAAATTGATTTTCATTAACAGTTTCATAAGAGGCCGATTGAGGGTGATCCTAGATTAATTTCATCAAACTATAATGAATTGTTAGTATTAGAGTTTTAGTTTTTTTTTAGATGAAACCGATTAGAAATTTCTGAACCAATTGGAGGTGTTATTCAAATTAAAACAACTGGTAGACTCGATTTGATAACAGGAATCATAGCCCTGTGGTTTTAGGATTAATGGGGTTCGAATCGAAGTCCAATTGTAAGGTGTATGCTTCGGCTATATTAGCAAATAGGATTTGGGTTGTAGTAGTGTATAAAACAAATAAGTTTGGTAATCAGTCGCGATACCCTAGCGGGCTGGACTGGTTAGATGCGTGTGGTTTGAATGAAGGGTCGCGGGTTCGAGCCAAGGGGTGGCCGGTTTTTGGAAAAAAATACCATTTTTGGTATTTTTGAGATAATTTCCACATACGAACTCCGTTTTAGTTCGTTCAAGTTGCGTTGGAACCGTAACGAGAATACGAACGTATTAGGATGATAAAATTCATATTTTTAATCCGAACACGAAATCGCGTATTATTGCGTTTAATTAAATAAAATTGTATATAATTTTATTTTAACGATTTCAATGGCACGCGTACTTTCGTATACACATTCTTAGCAAATCCAACATACGTGTGTGTTGACACGTATGTGATTTCAACCACAAAACGATTATTCGAATAACACTAGGTTATTGTTTAAACACAGATTCTTCGTAGAAGGATTTTCTTACACGAGCTTTTAGTGTGTGATCATTCTGCTATTATCAAAGGTGCGTACACGGCCCCTTTCTTATTTTAAACTGTTTTGGGGGAGAAAACATGTGCAACAAACTATTTTAGATACATATCACTTGCATGAGTTAGCTGTTTACATTATGTGACAACATATCAACTTGAAAGTCCTTACACACCTCGAACCGTTTAGTTTGCTGTAATGCAAAGCGTGGTAGTTGGAAATAGATCTATTAGGTTTGACAAACCTCACCTGGTAGATGGGATCTACGCAGGTGTTTGACTGACCAAACACAATTTACTATTGTTGTGATAGACAATAGTGGCAAGGCGAAAACATGCTATAGCATGGCAATCCGTCAGCTTCGGTGTCGAACACTTATGTAAATAGTTTATATGACTAGCTATCATGACTGTGCATGTGTGATTATGTTATCTACAAACTTGTTATTCAAACTGCTGTTTTGAACACTATGATTATTTAAAACCTGTGTTATGCACCAACCTTTGTGTTGACTTGATTTGCATGTTTTCTCAGGACGCTAAGGCGCGCGTTAAAGCTGGCATGGACTAGGAGATAGAGTCTCATGCATTTTAAACACTTTGAATATTTGAACTTGAACATTTAAGTGTTTTGTTTTGTAATGTTTACTTTACAATCATTATTGGTTTTAAACGCTTCCGCAACTTTTTGTAAACTCTGAATGTTATGTTTTAAAGACCAACGTATGTTTTGAAATTCATATAGAGGTCTGCGCTATGTCTAATGATCTGAGATCCTGGTTTGTCACGCTCCCAAACGGTGTGATTCCGTTAGTTGAAATTTGGGGGTGTGACACTTTTATCTTGCTGCATACGATAGGTACACTTGCCTGTTGGTAGCTTAGCTTTAGGTCAGTTTAGATTTATTACTTTGTGTGTGTTTAGAGCCGGTTTTTAGTTAGTTTTATAGCTAAGCTCCGTCGACACCAAGTTTTTGGCGCTGTTGCCGGGGACTTCTTAGTCGACTGTGCTAACTAGTTCTTTGTCTTGTCTGTACATATTTGCTTTTAGTTTTATTTATATTTCTTTTTATTTTATTTCTTTTTGATTAATTTTTATTTGTTGCAGGTTTGATAGTGTATGCCACACCTATGCTCACACGAACCGCCACCTCAGCTTTCATTGCCTTCAAGGAGCGATTCGCGGGACTTTTCTGAAAGTTCGACGAGAGAGGTAAGTGCTTCTACTCCCATTTATGCTGATTTTTCTGAGCCTACACCATCTTCTTCTTCTAGTTCTTCTACTCATTCCAGTCCACGCTTGCTTTTTGTTCCACAAATGGCAGAGCGTCGCACTGTTCACCGATCCCGAATGAAAATTCGGGGCAGATTTCTTCATATATCATGACCGCTATTAATAATGCTCAATTCAACGGTCGTGATGATGAAGATGCACCCGCGCACCTTGCTCGGCTCACACGTATCTGTGGCACCTTTAATCTTCAAGGCGCCACCGAAGATGCGATTTTCATGCACCTGTTTCCCTTTTCTTTATCGGGGCGAGCAGCTACCTGGCTTGACTCTCATCTACCAGGCACTTTTACCACTTGGGCTAGCCTTCAGGATGCTTTTCTAAAAAAGTACTTCCCACCTGCTAAAGCCGCCCGCTTGAGAGATGAGATCCATTCGTTCCGAATGGCCCCTGATGAGCCTATTATCTAGCTTGGGAGAGGTTCCAGAACCTTCTAACCCGTTTTTCCCAGCATGGTATGTCTAAATGGGCCCTTGTAGAGAAATTCTATAATGGGCTCACATGGGAGACTCGTGCCAAATTTGACACTTCTGCAGGAGGCCACCTCATGGGTAAGAGGGATGTGGCTTAATGCAATGATCTTTTTTGAGAGTTTTGCTCAGGCCGAGCATGAGCAGCGGTCTTCAAATAAGAATTCAACTCCTATCACTAGTTCTTCCTCGTCAATGAGGGGTGTTCACCATGTGAACACGGACACTAGTGTTGCTGCTGCTCTTGAGTCTTTTAGCTAGGGATGTTAAGGATTTGAAGATGAGAGTAGACAGGTGTGAGATCTGCAGAGGTGGTCATGCCACGTCTGAATGTTTGGTTAGCCAAGAGCAGGCTAATTTTGTAGGCGGGCAGGGCCGGTTTGGGCAGCCTTATAACCCTGGTTGGGGAAATCCTTCTAACCAAACCTATAGATCTTCTGGTAACCCCCCAGTTTTCACAGTAGTTATCCTCAAAACCAGGGGCAGGGTCAGCCTAGTGGTAGTTCTGGCAGTTCATCGGGTGGAAATTGTGGTTTAGGTAGGATAGAGGAGTTATTGACTCAGTTAGTGGCTAAGGATGCTACTACACAGAAGATCCTACATGAGCATGATGTCCTCCTAAAGAACCAGCAATCTGCGTTCTTGGATTTACAGCGAACGGTTGGTGACATAGCCAAACGGTTGGATGAACGGCACCAAGGCCAGTTCCCGGTTCAGCCCCAAACCAACCCAAACGCCCATGTAAAGGCAGTCACCACCCGTTCTGGAGGAGGTGGAGGAGAGTTGTTCATGCCACCGGTGTTGGTGGAACTTGAGGAGAGTGAGAGAGTGGTCCCACCGGTTGATTTAGATGAGGAGGAACCGGTGGACGAGGAGATTGAGATGGAGTCTATTGGGAGGGTGCCCGTGAGGCTAGTCATAGCAAGTACCGCACCAACCAGTGAGTCTCTACTTGGGAAACCGGCAGTTGGGAAGAAGCCGGTCAAGTTTAAGCCCACCACGGAGGTTGATCTTTCCCGTGTTCCTTATCCGGAGCACTTAACTAATCAAAAGCACGCTAAGGAATACGGACACTTTCTTGACATGTTTAGGCAACTCAAGATCCATCTCCCGCATATACCAAAATATGTCAAGTATCTCAAAGAGCTGCTGAAGAGTAAGGATCGGTTGGGAGAGATTGCCAACATCCCATTGAGTGCGGGGTGCTCCGCGGTGATTTTAAACAAGCTGCCTGAGAAGCTTGCAGATCCGGAAATGTTTACAATCCCGTGTTTATTTGGAGATGATGTTACGAGGCATGCCTTGGCGGATTCAGGGGCTAGCATCAATTTGATGCCATACTCTCTTTATGAGAAGCTATCTCTTGGTGACTTGTCCCCCACACGCTTGACGCTCTCATTGGCCGACCGGTCGGTTAAGTGTCCACGGGGGATTTTGAAGAATGTTCTAGCCAAGGTGGATAGGTTTGTGTTCCCCGTGGACTTTGTTGTGATGGATATGGAGGCGGACACGGCGGTTCCCATCATTTTTGGGCGCCCATTCTTGCGCACTGCTAAGGCTATCATAGATGTGTATGAGGGTAAACACACTTTTAGAGTGGGTGATGAGAGTGTTTGTCTAAGGATAGCAAATTCTGTGAGAGTCGGTGGTGAGTTAGTCCATCAAATTGATGGTGTGATTTTGGTTAGTGATGCTTTAGGTGTGGATGGTGATAAGTTTGTGGGAGAGGGACCATGGGATGTTGGTGATCGTGGTCCGGATTTGATGGCAAAGGAGGAGGTGCCCACTGATTCTCCCGGTTGAGATGAGTGTGAGTGAGTTCTTGGGTTAAACTCCCAAGTGTATAGTTTGTAGAATTAGTAAAATCTTAATGTCTTTGATGTGTTTTTCATTTTTCGTTATTGTGTTTTGTTTTTCGTGTTCGTATGTTTTAATGTGTTTTGCAGGTTTTTAATCAATTTGATGCCATACAGATGAATTGGAGCCACAAGGTATGTATTTCCTTCCTTAGAATATTTGTGGATGGTTTAGTGATGTTTTGGGGTTGAAAATTTGGCTAAGGCATGGAAATCTGGAAATTCTTTGGAAAAATAACATCGTTGCGTCACGCGACACTCGCAGGGAACAATGTTGCGCTACATGACGACATGGTCAACTTCGCGGGTCAACATTCTGTCACGCTACGCGACGGCCATTTAAGATGTTGTCACGGTACGCCACGCATTCCCAGATGAGTTTAAAGCTTTTCAAGCCCTAAAGATCAGATTTTTAACCCCATTTCTTCTATTCTACTCCGTTGGCCCTCCATTATCATACATTGTAGCCACCCGAGATGATAGGCGATGGTGATGATGAAGGCTAAGTGTGGGGAGGTGTGTGGTTCTTGTGGTTTATTCATTCATGGTTATGTTGATTAGGCATTTTTGCATTTTGTAAATTTTGATTTGTTGGTTTCGGGAATCTGGGTTGGTTTGTGGTTGGACTTAATCATGGATATCATTGATATCATGTTTTGGATGGGTTGATGCTTGTTTGATCTTTGTCTTTGTGTAGATCTTATGTGATTGTTTCTAGCCTGCAGAGTAAATTTGTAGATTGTGGCGCTACGTGGAAAGATTGGCACTCGACATTCTTTTCTCCTGATCAGCTAAGTCATTTTCAGTTTTTACTGTTTTTATTTTATTTTTAGTTCTTCTTTGGTTTTCCTTTTTCTCTACATTGGGGAAAATGTACAGTTTAAGTGTGGGGATGGGAAACTAAGTTTAAATTTGTTTTAGAAACTTAGTTAAATTTGTTTTAGTAGTTAGTTTTTGATTTTTAGTTTTAGTTTACTTAAGTTCTTGGTTTAAAAAAATTGAAAATTTTTGTTTTTATTTTTGTTTTTACTTCTTTAGCTTAGATCTTCCTTGTCCTTGTTTAAGTTGGTTGCAAAAGCATGATGGGAAATGATAGAAAAGTTGGATTTTATGGGTTCTTTCATGGTTAATTTGTTGGCTTGGGTTGTATGCTTTGGTTATAGGATGTGTGGGTAGGCTCAACTGATTTTTATGTTCCTTTGGATTGGTAAAATTTTACTTAAATGCATGATTTTCATGGGAAACATCTTGGGGATTTGGAATTAATGACACTGTTTTTTAGTCATAAAGAAGTCTTTGCATAATAACATATTAAGGTTTTGAAAAGTTGATTTTTGATTGGAACGTAATTACTCTTTTTATGAGAATAAATCCGAGTCTTATGGCGCCTCCATTTCACCAAATAAGCTGAGTAAAAAGAAAAATAAAAATAAAAGAAATTGGACGAGAAACTTATGTGTCACACGCCGGGTTACAGCCTGCTTGAAACACCACTAAGCTAAGTTCAATAAAAAAAATAAATAAATAAACGAAAAATGCTCACGCTTTCATCTGCTTCCATAGTAAAAATCTGATTTGAGAAATTTCTTGTTTGTTTATATGTAAGGATGACTTGGAGGCTAAAATCCAGGATTGATTTGATTTTAAATTTCCTAAGTGTGGGTCTAATGAAATTAAATGTAGAACATGAACTTAATGGACCATGATTAAGGGATTTGAAAAATCAGTATGGGGTTTAGTAAGATAAAAATACTTGCAATCTTTTCCAAAGCATTGAATTTTGATTTAATGAGTTTAATTGTGTAGAAACCATTTTATCTAGCTATGATACAGATTTTGCATAAGCCTTTTTCATGGATGAAAAAAAGATAAGTGTGGGGATGTGATGTGTTGTGAAACACATCTATTTTTCTATTTGTTTTTAGTTAGTTTCTGTACAGTTTTATGCATTTTTAGAGTTGATTGATGCTGGTTCTTCACATTTCCATAAATTGATTCTTGCAGGTAGTAAACGTGTTATTATGACACAAAAGATCAAGAAAACGACCTCACGGCTAGACGAGAACAGACCTGAAGACAAAAGAAGACAAAAGCTGGAAAAAGACCTTGTCGCGTATCGCGACAACCACATGAAACCCTGTCGCGTAGCGCGAGAGGTGGAAAATGACCCGAATACCCCTTTTAATGATAACGGGTTGACCCGACTTTTTTGTCGGGTAGTGGGTACCCTCGCGTAGCGCGAAGGGTTTGAGGATGCCTGTCGCGTAGCGCGACATGGCTAGAGAATTGGATTCTGGACGATTAGAAACAAGGAGGAAGGCGACTAGTGCCTGGAGGAAGAGATTGGAGTTGATCTTAATCATCGGGAAGCCCTAGACGAGTGATCCGAAGGGTGTAACATGATCGGTTTACTTTGTTTCTCTTGTTTCTCATGTTTTCTTACATTAAACAGATTATGGGTTGTTTTCATATGATGTTTATTGGCTAAACTTTTAGAACTACCTAGGTTAGATGATTGTACATGATTGATTTTGGTCTATTTCAGTGTTGGAACACTAGAATGTGATTGATTAATGATTTAAAGACTTGGTTTGGAATATTGGATGTGTATTTGTGTCTTTGATTGTTATATGATTGATATTATGTTCCTCATGTGTCTTCGCGATTGTCTGTCGTGAAATAGGTGCATGCTAGAATCAGTTAATGTGTGTTTTTGATTAGTTGATGAGTTGCTTAGGCCGAGTAATTCATAGGAGTGTTTTATCAGGATTTAAACAGTTAAGATGTGCAACTTGCTTCAATAGCTGTGAGGTGAGAAGTTATCGATAAGTCTTGGATGCTGGATTGCTAGTTAGAGCCTTTGTGAGAAGATCCTTCTGGTATGTCTATCATATTCATGTTTATCGAGTCCAATATGAAAACCCAAGTTATCCCTATCATTTAAGTAAACTGTGACTCTCACACTGTGAGGTAGATTGTTTAACAGTTGTTTCTTATGTGTTTTGTGATTATCGTGTTGTGAGGTAGATAATCTAGTGGATACTTCATAAGTAGTTAGATGACCTGTAAGGGAAATCCATTTAGCCGGTGGTTTAACGGCTTTTAGGACCCTTAGTTGATTATCCTTGAGAAGGGTCGAGGGTGCTCTAGGTTTCCTTCAAGTTTAGTATTTTAAGATCCCGATATCACATTAGTTCCATCCCCGATAGACCCTTGTCAAGCATGCATATGATTCAAGCCTAGGTAGTGCTTCTTTCTTCCTCTGATTTAGTTTTTGTTTGATCGTCTGTTTTTATTTCTAATTGTCTTTTAAGTATTTTAGTTGTTAGTAAAAACCCCCCTTTTTAAATCATTCTTTTTAATTAAGTAGATTTGTAAAGATAAGTCCTTGAGTCTAGTTAGTACATTCCGTAGAAGTCTGTGGGTTCGATATCCGGACTTACTTTTGTCTTGCTGCATACGAGAGGTACACTTGCATGTCGGTAGCTTAGGTTTAGGTCAGTTTAGATTTATTACTTTGTGTCTGTTTAGAGCCGGTTTTTAGTTAGTTTTATAGCTAAGCTCCGTTGACATCAGTCTTGCTGGTTAGTTCCTAATCGTTTACAAAGGTTTCTCTACACGCTTTCGACGTATTAGATCGGTTAGAACATTCTATGATGTAAAGATCGTGGTTACACACACAAAACCAAAATTAACTTGAACTTTACCTAAAAATTTTTGGGTGAATGCTCTAAAGACTTCTATTTCTGAAATCTACGTGATGGTAGGATCGTTTGGACACCAACTAGGCTTGAATCCGTTGAGAAACGACCACGAAATTGTAGAGAGAGGTTGGGGTTTTTAGAGAGAGAGAGTCACGAAATTTAGAGAGAGATGTGAGGTTGGTGGAGATGTTTATGGCATTTAATGCCATAATAAAAGCTTCACATACTCGGTGTCGTCCGGTTCCGCTCGGTTTCGCGTAAAATGTCGTTTCTTCGTTAATTTCGTAACAAAATGGTTCGCTTTTAACGTAAGATTTATAAAATAAATTTAGGTTGTGATTACAAATAAATTAACTAAATATCTTTTGTTTATTTTAAATTTTCTGAAGTTATTTAAATTACAGATTAAAATGGAATTGTACAGTCGTCGCGCGCATTCGTTCGAATCGTCATCCGTACGAACACAGCGATAACCACACTATTCAATATTTTTTTCTAATTACCGGATATCATTCGGAACGTTAAATTTTCAGATAATTATCTGAAAAGCCTCACATACGTTTATACATAATAAAGTCCTAACACATAATCTCATGATGGTTCTGTGTTGCCAGATAATTATCTGACTAATGAACCATGTTTTCTGAGTTTTGTTTCTCGGAATTGATTCTGAGTTCACTGTTTGATAACACGAAATGATAATGATATACGATATGAATGTGAAATTTTCTGAATTGCATAAAGTGTGTACCTGATTATTGTTCATGATATTGTTTGAGATCACAGTTCCGGTACGATTCCGGCACTGATTTTACAGGAATCTATGAACTTCACTGAGGCCACACTTATCAGTCAAGTCATGCCAGATTCGACTACAAAGAGTGGCAAGATTGACAAGGGAAAGGCTTCTCTTTGCCAAAGTTGCCAATATCATCACCATGCCAAGGTCAAGTGTCGCAAGTGTACCTTTTGTGGAAAGATGGGGCACTGGGTTAGCCATTGCAAATATGCAGTGGGATCGCCTCGCGCTGGGGAGTATTTCCAGTGTCACGAATGTGGGTTGTATTATGCTCGGAACAAACCATGCAACCGTTGTCTGAACTGTGGAAAGAAGGGACACTCTGTTCAGAGGTGTCGAAACCTTCCAACACAGAATCAAAATCAAGGAGCATTTACCTCTACTCCCTCTCAACACAACCATCACTACTACACCTGCGGGATGCTTGGGTATTTCGCAAGAGAATGCCCAGGAGGAAGTCTCCAACAGTTCCAACCGCACCAACCACCACCGAGGAACTACTCGCTCTACCAGCACCAGATGTACACACGGAGTCGAATGACTTCGAGGGTATGTCATTTAAATTTTGTGTATTTGAATTATGTATCATGTTAGAAATTTTATGTATATCATGGGTAGTTCATAAAATAATTTAAGGTAACTATAGATTAATCAGGTGCCAATTAGATCAAGGGTTAGTAGAATTAATACCTATGCTTGAATTGAGAACCATTACTCCAGAGGAAGACGTACCCAAAACGGCCTTTCGTACCCGATATGGTCACTATGAATTCATGGTGATGCCATTCGGACTGACGAACGCACCGGCAGTGTTCATGGATCTAATGAACAGGGTGTGCAAGCCGTATCTAGATCAGTTTGTTATCGTCTTCATTGATGATATACTGATCTACTCAAGAAACGAGAAGGAACACGAACAACATCTCCAGACAGTCCTGGAACTCCTGAAAAATGAACAACCCTATGCCAAATATCCAAGTGTGAATTTTGGCTAAGAGAAGTTCAGTTCTTGGGTCACGTGATTATCAGTAATGGTATTCACGTGGATCCTGCCAAGATTGAAGCAATCAAGAACTAGGATGTGCCCACAACACCAACAGATATTAGATCATTCTTGGGATTGGCGGGCTACTACAGGAGATTCATCTCGAATTTCTCTAAGATAGTCTTGCCTCTCACCGAACTCACACAGAAGAGTGAACCTTTCATGTGGACACAGAAACAAGAGGAGGCATTCCAGACACTGAAACAAAGATTGTGCAATGCTCCAATCTTAACACTCCCAGAAGTCAATGCTGAATTGTGGTATACTGTGATGCTTCCTATCAGGGACTCGGATGTTTTTTAATGCAACAAGACAAAGTCATTGCTTATTTCTCACGACAGTTGAAGATACACGAGAAGAATTACACAACACACGATCTTGAACTGGGAGCTGTTGTCTGTGTTTTAAAGATTTGGAGACACTACCTATATGGTACTAAATGCACTATCTTCATAGATCACAAGAGTTTACATCACATATTTGATCAGAAGGAGCTTAAAATGAGACAGAGACGTTGGGTTGAGCTCCTGAACGATTACGATCGTGTAATCAAATACCATCCGGGCAAAGCGAATTTTGTCGCAGAAGCTTTGAGTCGGAAGGAAAGAGTCAAACCCTTGCGCGTTCGAGCAATGGGAATGACGGTGCAAACAAGTTTGAGAGATCAAATCATACAAGCGCAACAAGAAACAATGGCAAGAGACAATTTGAAACAAGATCTCGACTGTGGAGCCGAGGAATATTTTGAAACAAAACAAGATGGAGTTATCTATTTTAAGGATCATGTTTGGATCCCGACGATAGATGAACTTCGAACACTCATACTTGACGAGGCACACAAGACCCGTTATTCCGTTCATCCTGGTGCCGGTAATATGTACCAAGATCTTAGGTCATTTTATTGGTGGTCGTGTATGAAGAAAGATGTTGTCACTTATGTTGGCAAATGTTTAACATGTGCCAAGGTCAAAGCTGAACACCAGAAACCTTCGGGTTTGCTGGAACAACCGGAGATACCACAATGGAAGTGGGAACAAATAGCTATGGATTTTATTACCATGCTACCCCGCACTTCCAGCGGACACGATTCGATTTGGGTCATCATTTATCGATTGACCAAGTCCGCACATTTCTTATCGATCAGAGAAAACTACAAGATGGAAAAGCTAGCAAGACTCTATGTCGATGAAATAGTAGTTAGGCACGGTGTGCCATTGTCTATTATTTCTTACCGGGAAAGTCGATTTACATCGCGGTTCTGGCAATCATTGCAACAATTTCTAGGGACAAGTATAAACTTGAGCACCACTTATCATCCACAAACGGATGGACAAAGCGAGCGAACGATTCAAACCCTAGAGGATATTTTTAGAACATGCATCCTGGACTTCGGTGGAACTTGGGATAAACATTTACCACTCGTTGAGTTCTCCTACAATAATAGCTACCACAGCAGCATCGGATGTGCTCCGTTTGAAGCACTTTATGGTAGAAAATGTCGATCTCCAATTTGATGGACCGAAGTGGGAGACAACAGATTTACTGGGCCTGAACTTATTCAGGAAACTACTGATAAGATAGCCCAGATACAACAGATATTACAAGCAACACGTAGTCGCCAATAGTGTTACGCAGAAAAACGACGAAAGCCTTTGGAATTCGAAGTGGGTGACCGAGTTATGTTGAAGGTCCCCATGGAAAGGCATAGTTTGTTTGGGGCTAAAGGAAAACTAGCACCAAGGTATGTCAGAACGTTTGAGATAACTCAACGCATAGGTCCTGTTGCATACAAACTCAAACTCCCTGATGAACTCAGCGGAGTGCACGATGTATTTCAGGTATCAAACCTCAAGAGAGGTCTCGCTGATGAATCATTGATCATACCGTTGGAAGAAATACAAGTTGATGAGCAGTTACATTTCATTGAAGAACCTGAAGAGATTATGGATCGTGAAGTCAAGAGACTGAAGCGAAGCCGTATCCCTATCGTAAAGGTTCGTTGGAACTCCAAGCGCGGACCAGAATTTACCTAGGAGCGTGAGGATCACACGAAGACAAAGTATCCCTGCTTGTTTGAGAAGTAGAACCCGACTTTGATGCTTAAATTTCGGGACGAAATTTCTTTAACAAGGTGAGACTGTGACATCCAGTACTTGATCGTCCGACAAGTCTGTACGGTACGTGTACTTTCACCTTTTAATGGGTGTAAATACAACATATGAACAGTGTTTTTGATAAGAGAATTCAGAATACAAGCAACAATTGTACGTGTTTAAGTGAAAACTTAAATACTATAAGTACAACAACTCACGATAAACAATAGTTGTATATACTTAGGTGAAAACCTAAGTACAAATAATACAACGAATCAAGAAAAACAACAGTGTACAAGTAAATAACAAGGGCATGTCGGTTGAGATCTGATATCCATAGATGACAGGAACCAGATTGCCGATAACTCAGTATGAAAATAATGTGAAAACAGGATATTTAGTTGAGTTCGTTAGTGAGGAAACACAATTCAAACACAATTGCAGTGTCGTTTCAGAATAACGAACTGATAGTGTGTTTGCGTGGATGCGATTCACACAAACATATCTGTGAGTTTGATGTTCTGAAATGATGACTGAAAAGTAGAAAACAAAAGTCAGAAAGCAAAACCATCGTCGTGTTCGATCGGGTGACGATTCGAACAAATACGCGCTAAGGCGACGCGTTCTGACTAAACGAAAACGAAAAGATACGAACGACAATAATTTAAGAAAATATAATATTTTACGTTTTACAATTTTGAAACTCATCAAAAAGTAAATAAAGAAACTCTTTTATTAAAAATACGTAAAATGCGCGTAAAATATCCTAAAAGGCAACGGAGACGAAAGACGAGCAACCAAAACGAAACTGAATACCCCCGGGGTATATAAAGACTTAATGAGGCTAATTTCCTCGTTTCCCACATATTTTCCTCTCTCTAAAACCACCACCCACGAACCTATTCTCTCTCACTAGAAAACCAACTTCAAATCTTCATAACTCGGTCGTTTCATGACGAAATCGGACGTTCTTGGTGTCTAAAAGAAGCTCGTGATGTCCTCTACCTAAAAGTACAACAGATCAAAGAAGATAACCACTGAAATTCGAGGTATGAATCATTAAAATCAATGAAAAGTAGGGTTTTGTCACTCCTTGTTCGACCCAAACACACAACCGGCTGGGAACTCTCAAACGCACACACTCTATATCCTCGGGAGCTAACCTTCGCATAAGACTAACAAGAGAACAGCCCTACAACCACTACCAGCTCGATGAGGATGATGATGCTGAACAAGGTTCGCAAGAAGCTATGGTGGCCTAACCTGTTTCAGCAAGACCTAGTGGCCGCAAACCTTTGACCCACTGCCGAACCTTCATCCTCCTTCGCCGAACCCATGACAATGCCGAACCTGGTTAGCCACGAACCCTCCATGCAAACCTTCCGCCGGCGAACCTAGCCACATGCGAACCTATGCATTGTCGAACCTACGCTCATGAACCATCAACCAAACCCCCGGTGAACCATGAGCAGCCGAACCCTAGGGAGGGAGTCGCAAACCTCCATCTCCACGAACCAACACCAGATACACGAACCTATCGTGGACGAACCCAGGCCATGCTCAAACCTGCATGAAGACGAACCTAGGGTGGCTTTGTTAATAGGTTCGCTAGAATGAAGACACATTTCCCACGGATCAGTTTAACACCATTCGGCCAATGCATCACGAACCTTCGGACCATATTAGTGCAGCCCACGAATCCCCTTCGATCAGCTGGGTCCATTAGTGTGATCCATGTGGCAGTTGGGCCGAACCCACTACATTGGGCCATGGGGGATTAGCCCACCTATCATCCGACCAGCCCCATGAGTAGTCTAAACCTCTAATCGATCCAAGTTATCCAATCGGCCCAAGCATTAATCATTCGGCCCAAAGCCCACCAATTCGGCCCAAGTACATGTTATGTGAACCACATGACAATGGAAATGTTACACCCCTAGCCGGCGGGGTTGGATCGGAGTCCCCGTCGGGCGGAAGGTTCCCGGGGCGTGATATCGTGGATGATAATCATGATGAGCAGATTGTTTACATAGCATCAACGTTTAAGAATAACTAAAGCATAATCAAATGATATATAGGATTGCAAAGTTAAATTACAATAGCAATGTTCTGCAATTTAACTAAGTAACCTAACCAAAAGAATAAATGTTTATATCTTGTATATGTACAAGATATCAAAAGTATTATGTATCATCAACAAAAGATGTGCTTCCCAAAAATCTACTACGTCCTCTATCTGGGCAGCCTAGTATGCAAATCCAAGAGCTTAAGTTTAAACCTGTTCTTCACCTGAAAAAGAATGTAAAAAGGCCAAGTCAACACAACGGTTAGTGAGCTCATAAAGTTTATAAGTTTAAAATAGTTTCACAAACCTCCTTTGGTAAAACCTTAACCTCATTAACTCCACATGTAATATCCAAGTTGGTATGCTTATATATAGGGCATATGTAAGGAAACAAGCCCTAGCCAACATCCCACCACATACTAACCCGGATATGACACTGTTGTTAATAATAATTAAGCATTTTACCTACCAATCAATTCAATCCTCCTCAAAGCTTATGTTATCTGTTTCAAAGTTTTCATGTCCATAGTATTCATAGGTGTTAGTTTCACATTATTTTTTCAAGCATCAAAGATTCACACGCAAATAGTTTAGTTGTCCCTAATCTCATACATAGGTACAAGCTATGCATACACAAATAATCCAGCAATTACATATCTCCTATAAGCAGACAAAAGCTCTGGAATACCAGAAGTTTAGCAATTACATGTCTCTTATATAGATAATAGCTTAGCATCGTAATGTTTATGTTTAGCATTTACATACCTCATATAAGCCGACAAAAGCTCTGGACTACCAGAAGTTTATCAATTACATGTCTCTTATATCCAGGTAATAGCCTAGTATCGTTACGTTTATGTTTAGCATTTATATACCTCATATAAGCCGACAAAAGCTACGGGCTACCAGAAGTTTAGCAATTACATGTTAACTATAGATTAATTAGGTGCCAATTAGATCAGGGGTTAGTAGAATTAATACCTATGCTTGAATTGAGAACCATTACTCCAGAGGAAGACGTACCCAAAACGGCCTTTCGTACCCGATATGGTCACTATGAATTCATGGTGATGCCATTCGAACTGATGAACGCACCGGCAGTGTTCATGGATCTGATGAACAGGGTGTGCAAGCCGTATCTAGATCAGTTTGTTATCGTCTTCATTGATGATATACTGATCTACTCAAGAAAAGAGAAGGAACACGAACAACATCTCCGGACAGTCCTGGAACTCCTGAAAAATGAACAACCCTATGCCAAATTCTCCAAGTGTGAATTTTGGCTAAGAGAAGTTCAGTTCTTGGGTCACGTGATTAACAGTAATGGTATTCACGTGGATACTGCCAAGATTGAAGCAATCAAGAACTAGGATGTGCCCACAACACCAACAGATATTAGATCATTCTTGGGATTGGCGGGCTACTACAGGAGATTCATCTCGAATTTCTCTAAGATAGTCTTGCCTCTCACCGAACTCACACAGAAGAGTGAACCTTTCGTGTGGACACAGAAACAAGAGGAGGCATTCCAGACACTGAAACAAAGATTGTGCAATGCTCCAATCTTAACACTCCCAGAAGGCAATGCTGAATTGTGGTATACTGTGATGCTTCCCATCAGGGACTGGATGTGTTTTAGTGCAACGAGACAAAGTCATTGCTTATGCCTCACGACAGTTGAAGTTACACGAGAAGAATTACACAACACACGATCTTGAACTGGGAGCTGTTGTCTGTGCTTTAAAGATTTGGAGACACTACCTATATGGTACTAAATGCACTATCTTCACAGATCACAAGAATTTACAGCACATATTTGTTCAGAAGGAGCTTAACATGAGACAAAGACGTTGGGTTGAGCTCCTGAACGATTACGATCTTGTGATCAAATACCATCCGGGAAACGCGAATTTTGTCGCTGACGCTTTGAGTCGGAAGGAAAGAGTCAAACCCTTGCGTGTTCGAGCAATGGGAATGACGGTGCAAACAAGTTTGAGAGATCAAATCATACAAGCGCAACAAGAAACAATGGCAAGAGACAATTTGAAACATGATCTCGACTGTGGAGCCGAGGAACATTTTGAAACAAAACAAGATGGAGTTATCTATTTTAAGGATCGTGTTTGGATCCCGATGATAGATGAACTTCGAACACTCATACTTGACGAGGCACACAAGACCCGTTATTCCGTTCATCCTGGTGCCGATAAGATGTACTAAGATCTTAGGTCATTTTATTGGTGGCCGGGTATGAGATAAGATGTTGCCACTTATGTTGGCAAATGTTTAACATGTGCCAAGGTCAAATCTGAACACCAGAAACCTTCGGGTTTGCTCGAACAACCGGAGATACCACAATGGAAGTGGGAACAAATAGCTATGGATTTTATTACGATGCTACCCCGCACTTCCAGCGGACACGATTCGATTTGGGTCATCATTCATCGATTGTCCAAGTCCGCACATTTCTTGTCGATCACAGAAAACTACAAGATGGAAAACTAGCAAGACTCTTTATGTGGAAGAAATAGTAGTTAGGCACGGTGTGCCATTGTCTATGATTTCTGACCGGGACAGTCGATTTACATCACGGTTCTGGCAATCATTGCGACAATTTCTAGGGACAAGTGTAAACTTGAGCACCACTTATCATCCACAAACGGATGGACAAAGCGAGCGAACGATTCAAACCCTAGAGGAAATGTTGAGAACATGCATCCTGGACTTCGGTGGAAGTTGGGATAAACATTTAACACTCCTTGAGTTCTCCTACAATAATAGCTACCACATCAGCATTGGATGTGCTCTGTTTGAAGCACTTTATGGTAGAAAATGTCGATCTCCAATTTGTTGGACCGAAGTGGGAGACAACAGAATTACTGGGCCTGAACTTATTCAGGAAACTACTGATAAGATATCCCAGATACAACAGATATTACAAGCAACACGTAGTCGCCAAAAGAGTTACTCAGACAAACGACGAAAGCCTTTGCAATTCGAAGTGGGTGACCGAGTTATGTTGAAGGTCCCCATGGAAAGGCGTAGTTCGTTTGGGGCTAAAGGAAAACTAGCACCAAGGTATGTCGGAACGTTTGAGATAACTCAACGCACAGGTCCTGTGGCAAAAAGACTCAAACTGTCACACTCCGAGCCGGTGGGAACGGATCGTGTTTTCCCGTCGGGCGGAATGTTCCCGGGGCGCGATATCGTGAGTGATAATCGTGATGATCAGATTGTTTACATTGCACATGATAATAATGAGAAATTTTAAATAGAATAGAATTATAAAGCTAAATTACATCAGTATCATTTATAATTTAACAATGTAAATCTACTATCAACATCATATAATCTTCTATCTTGTATCTGCACAAGATATACAAAATAATTTGTGAATGATGTCCCAAAAGTAGGCAGGTCCAAATATACTAAGTCTTCTATCTGAAGTCCTAGTCCAAAAGCAATAACTTCCTAGTTGACCGGTTCGTCAGCTGAGAAGTCATGCAAAAAGATCAAGTGAACACATGGTTGGTGAGTTCACATAGTTTTATAAAAATGAATTTTAATAACCTTTGAATGACAACCTTAACCTCACCATTAACCACCTATACCATCCAATTTAGTATGCTTATATATAGGGCATATGTAGGGTCGAACTTACCGCTCGCCCAGCCACCGTCCCACCACATACCAAATCACATGGTATATACTTCCTAGTGATAGTTAAGTGTTTCATTCCACTTCTTTGATTCCGTAACCTTTGATTCTTAGCATTTGATTTCCCTGAAACTGATTTCCTTGATTCCCCGAAATGACAACCTTAACCTCATTAACAACAACCAATGTTATCCAATCAAGTATGCTTATATATAGGGCATATGTAGGGGACAAGCCCCAGCCACCGTCCCACCACATACCGGATTGTTTAGCATATTGTTGTTAATGATAATTAAGCGTTTCGTTCCATTCACCTTTGATTTAGCTTTTTGATTTCGACAAATAGAATCAATCCTGATATCTTGAGTTCATCATGTATTCATGATTACTCCAAAACACTTGTAGAAATATAATGTTAAATGTCTAATTAGAATAATAATTAAACATTTATATACAACTAAGACATACTGATTGGGTCTTATCTGACTCAATCAGTTAGACTTAGTTTTTGGTGGTTGTCCAAGTTGTACCCTCTCACACGTGCATATCAGGCATGACCCACTAGGAGTCCACCTGTATGCGTCAGGACTTTCATGATATGCCCATTTCAGCTTGACCCTCTGGCCTACTGTATGCGTCGGGACTTTAGGATATTCTTTGATTTCTTGATCACCTTTGATTCTCTTGATTTCATTTGATAGTTTAAGTTATGCCCAAGTAGCTTGACTACAAGAGTCTACTACTGTGACGGGACTTTCCGTTTAAGTTATGCCATGTAGCTTGACTACAATAGTCTACTACTGTGACGTGACTTTCCGTGTGTTACACGTGGTCTTGCTTTACATACAACTGACATCCACCTTAACTTGAGTATTAATGATTTCATTAATTCTTAATGATTCCATTATTTCAATGATTTACACACGACAATGATTTCTATGATTCTCTTGATCGTGATCTTTAGGATTCTATGATTTCCAAATGATTTTAGATTCTTGATTCGGATCCTTAGTTTACTGATCATACACTGGATTAGTTTTCATTGCGTTTGACCTCTAGCATTGATTCTTTTGATTTCACTTTGAATTTAGATTCTTGCATTTGAACTTGATGGACTAAGGGTTTGTTTAAAGTTAAGATTTAAAGTATTACTCGTAAGAGTAATTAATTAACTTGTTCATTATTTCTGCATAGTAATTACCTAGACAGAGTCTAGATGTATAAACAAGCACATATAAGCATAATATAATAAGTAAAAGCATTTACATAAACATTTTAAATAAAATGGTTTACGCATGCTTCTCAGCCCCGCGTTTGAAAACAAAATGTTAGAAAAGGGGCAATGAACTCACCTGTGTTGCTCTGTATTGATTTACCACAAAATGCGCGCTCGTTGTTGTAGTCTATGTATCTTCAGTTCCTGAGTTGTTTTAAGAGGATTCGAGTACAATAAGTATTTGTAACAGTCATCGTATCTAAGGCTTTGGTCTCGGTGTGCAACTAAGTGTCTTATATTACTAATGTGCTTCTAAGACTTCATTGAACTAGCCTGACTCATTACTCTTTAGTAACCCTTATCCCGGGACCCATTATTACAAGTCCTTATATTAAAACGTTCTGAGTTGAATTTCTTTTTTTTTTAAAAAAAAAACATACATAATTTAAATAAAAGGGGTATTTAACATATGATGGGCTTGGGCTAAGCCCATTGGGCCAATCTCGGCCCGTTATCCAACTTTGATTACTAAGTGATTTCTTTTCAAACACTTTGATTAACTGAAGCTAGATAATTCAAATAACCCATTTAGATCGGTTACATGCCCTTATTGATTTTCCTAGGGTTTTCGTGTTAATGGTTAAATCAACGCTCAAACTTTAGGTTATTGTCTTTGTTTCTCAACACATTGCCGGATGTTTTGAACTCAATACTAACCCCACCCATGTTTAGATTATGAGATGATTTGTGAAAACCCTTGTTAGTGAAAACCCTAGTCTAGGGAGTATTTTAGACTCAGATCACAGACCGTGCTTCTTGATTTAATCTTGTTATCATATTGCAAGTCCCATGGTTAAATCCTATTAGGTCTTTCCCATGTAACTAATCAAAATCAAATTCCATGCATGCATACACACCCAAACCATACGTGAACTATATACCTACTCGTGCACCACCCCTCGTTCGTAGAGCCTTGGCCGACTGACTTGGCAAGGCCGAGTGAGTCAAGTCCCGACCGAATAGGTTACAGGAGAATAGAGGGTCGAGCGAATGAGGCCCTTACCGAATGAAAGTGGTTGCGAGCGAATGGCATGGCCGAATGGCCTGGTCTGAATCTTCTTTGGCCGAATGTGGCTAGGAGTAGGGCCGGTCGAATGAGGCATGCACTGAATGAGAAGGGTCGAATGGTTGCAGTGGCGAATGGGTTTTGGCCGAATGATGGGGCTACCGAAGGAGTGGGAGCCGACCGAATGAGGGGGATGGTCTTTCGGCCGAAAGGCTCATGCGGCCCAGACAGTGGGCCATTCGGCCACCTGGAGATTTCATTCGGCCGCTGCGGCCAAGATGCGGCCAGCCCTTGATTCTCGAACAACCATGTTAGGCCTTGAAGCTAAGCTTGTTCCTACATCATTCTAAGTTTATTTCGTTGTGATTCCTTAAGGTTTTTGAGGAGTTTAGCCGGATTTTATGAAGGGTACGAATCTAGGGTTTTCAAACCCTTAAAACCGAGCAAAAACATAGATTTTACCTCGAATCTGCTAGATGAAACTTTAGATCGGGTGTACTTTCTGGTTCTACAAGTTAGGGTGGTCGTTTTGACACCAAAAACCCTTGATTTCGTGGAGAAATGGTGAAGTTCTTGCTTGGTTTTCTAGAGAGAGAAACTAGAGAGAGAAAGGAGACGGATTTTGAGAGAGAGAGAGAGTTAGATGGCTGGTTGGTGGGGAAAATGGGGAATTAAATGCAATC
This sequence comes from Mikania micrantha, assembly GCA_009363875.1. NCBI lineage: Eukaryota > Viridiplantae > Streptophyta > Magnoliopsida > Asterales > Asteraceae > Mikania > Mikania micrantha. The sequence goes on from CM018698.1 coordinate 9,768,551, forward strand.
ATAAATGATGGTAAAATACCCGGGTTCGTTCGGGTTCATTCGGTTTCGCTCGTTTTCGCGTAAGGGTGTCAGTTTCTCGTCGTTTTCGTCCCGAAACGACTCGGTTTTAAAATAGAATTTATAAAATTATTTTTAGTTGTGATTCCAAATAAATTAACTAATTATCTTTCGTTTATTTTAAATTTTCTGAAATTATTTAAGTTATCGTTTAAAATCGGATCGTGCCGTTGTCGCGCGTACTCGTTCGAATCGTCACCCGTATGAATACGATGACAACTACACTTCTCAATATGGTTTTCTAATTATCGGACATCATTCAGAACGTTAAACATTCAGATGTATTCGTACAGATCGTCACCTATACGAATAATCCGTCGGTTTAGCATTCACGTCACGACATCCGTGTTGTTTTGTTCTGTAAAGCCTCACATACGTTTATACATAATAAACTCCTTTCAAATAATCACATGATGGTTCTATATTGCCAGCCAATTATCTGACTGATGAACCATAATTCTGAGTTTAGCTTCTCTGATCTGATTCTGAATTCACTGTTTCGTACATGAAATGATAACAACATACAATATGATTGTGAAATTACTGAAATGCATAAAGTGTGTACCTGATTTACTATTCATATTGCTGTTGAGATCACTGTTCCGGTAATGGTTCCGGCACTGATGTTACAGTCTCCCCTTGTTAGAGAAATTTCGTCCCAAAATTTAAGAGTCATTATCAGGCACGACTTCCTCTATAAACAGTTGGGGATACTTGGACTTCATGTGATCTTCGCGTTCCCAAGTAAACTCAGGTCCGCGCTTTGAGTTCCATCGAACCTTTACAATTGGAATACGGCTTCGCCTCAGTTGCTTAACTTTGCGATCCATAATCTCTAAAGGTTCTTCAATGAAATGTAATTGTTCGTCTATTTGAATCTCTTCGATCGGAATGACGAGTGACTCGTCAGCAAGGCATTTCTTTAAGTTCGAGACGTGAAACACGTCATGCACACCACTGAGTTCGTCAGGTAATCTCAGTCTATACGCCACAGGACCAATACGTTCGATAATCTCGAACGGTCCAACATATCGTGGTGCCAATTTGCCTTTCTTTCTAAAACGCACTACGCCTTTCCAAGGGGATACCTTTAATATGACACGGTCTCCCACTTGGAATTCCAACGGCTTACTCCGTTTGTCGGCGTAACTCTTTTGTCTGCTCCTGGTTGCTTGTAGTTGTTGTTGAATCTGGGCAATCTTGTCTGTAGTCTCTTGAATAAGCTCTGGCCCCGTTATCCGGTTATCTCCAACTTCTGTCCAACAGATCGGTGATCGACATTTCCGGCCATAAAGAGCCTCGAATGGTGCACATCCGATACTGCTGTGGTAACTGTTATTGTAGGAGAATTCTATCAGTGGCAAATGGGATACCCAATCCCCACCGAAGTCCACAATATAGGTTCTCAGCATGTCTTCTAAGGTCTGAATGGTACGTTCGCTTTGACCGTCCGTTTGTGGATGGTAAGCTGTACACAGATTTAACTGCGTCCCTAGAGATTTCTGCAATGATTGCCAGAACCTTGATGTGAATCTGCTGTCTCTATCAGAAATAATAGACAATGGCTGATGTCAACGGAGCTTAGCTAATAAACTAACTAAAAATCAACTCTAAAATAGACACAAAGTAATAAATCTAGACTCTCTAAAACCTAAGCTACCGACAAGCAAGTGTACCTATCGTATGTAGCAGAGCAAAGCAAGTCCGGATATCGAACCCACAGACTTCTACAGAATGTACTAACTAGACTCTATTACTTATCTATACAAAATTTGTACTTAAATAAAATAATAATAAGGAAGGGGGGTTTCTACTAACAACTAAAATACTTAATAAACACTTAGAAATAAAAACAGACGAGCAACCAAAGACTAAATCAGAGAAGAAAAGAAGCACTACCTAAGCTTGAATCATATACATGCTCGACAAGGTTATATCGAGGATGGAACTAATGTGATACCGGGATCTTATAATACAAAACTCAAAGGAAACCTAGAGCACCCTCGACCCTTCTCAAGGATAGTCACCTAAGGGTCCTAAAAGCCGTTAAACCACCGGATACATGGATTTCCCTCACAGGTCATCCAACTATTTATGAAGTATCTGCTAGATTATCTACCTCACGGCACGATAATCTAAGAAACACATAAGAAATAACTGTTAAACAATCTACCTCACGGCGCGAAAGTCACAGTTCACTTAAATGCTAGGGATAACTTGGGTTTTCGTATTGGACTCGATAAACATGAATATGATAGACATACTAGAAAGATCTTCTCATAAAGGCTCTAACTAGAAATCCAACATCCAAGACTCATCGACAACTTCTCACCTCACGGCTATTGAAGCAAGTTGCACATCTTAATTGTTTAAATCTTGATAAAACATTCCTATGAATCACTCGGCCTAAGTAACTCATCCACTAATCAAAAACACACAGTCATTGATTCTAGCATGCACCTATTTCGCGACAGACAATCGCCAAGACACACGAGGAACATAATATCAATCATTTAACAATCAAAGATACACATACACATCCAATATTCAAAACCAAGTCTTTAAATCATAAATCCATCATATCATAATGATCCAACACCGAAATAAACCAAAATCAAACACGTATAATCATCTAACATAGATAGTTCTAAGAGTTTAGCCACTAAACATCATATGTAAACAATCCATAATCTGTTTAAAGTCAATGAAAAACATAGGAATCGAATAAAAACAGAGAAATCGAATAAACCGAATGATGAACACCCGATGTCTTCGATCCTAAGCCTTGATTCTTCAATCCTTAGCCTCCCAAATCTCGAAAAAATCTCCTTGGTCGCCTCTGCCGTCTCTCCTATGCCCAGATGCCCTAATTGTTTAAGCTCCAGCCGTTTTAATTTCAAAATCTCGAATTTCTGAGTTTTTCCCCGCGTCGTGTACCGCGACAGATTCTTCCAAACCCTTCGCGCTACGCGATGGGTCTCACTACCCGACAAATTAGTCGGGTCAACCCACAATGATTACTGAAGGGTAATTAAGTCATTTCCCCCTGTCGCACTACGCGACAGGGTTTCAGAAGACCTTCGCTGTACGCGACAACATCCAATTTCCAGATTTTTCTTCTTTTTGTTCTTGGGTTTGTTCTCTTCCAACCGGGAGCTCTATTTCTTGATCTTTTGCATCAAATAAGCATGTTTATTACCTGCAAGAGACAATTTGCAGAAATGTGAAGAACCGGCATCAATCGATTCTAAAATTAAATAAAACTGTACAAAATAAATTAAAAAAAAATAGAAAAATAGATGTGTTTTGCAACACATCACATCCTCACACTTATCTCTTTTTCGTCCCTGGAAAAGACTTATGTAAAAATCTGGGATCACAGTTGGATAAAATAGTTTCTAAACAATCAAACTCGCTAATTCAAACTTAAATGCCCTGGGGAAGGATTGCAAGTATTGTTTTCCTATTAAACCCATACTGATTTTCCTAATCCCTTAGTCATGGTTCATTATGTTTAAGTTCTACATTTCATTTCATTAGACCCACACTTAGGAAATTTAAAACCAAATAAATCCTGGATTCTAGCTTTCAAGTCATCCTTACATATAAACAAACAAGAAATTTCTGAAATCAGATTTTTATAATGGAAGCAGATGAAAGCGTGAGCATTTTTCTTTTATTTATTTTTTTCAATCCATTGAACTTAGCTTAGTGGTGTTTCAACCAGGCTGTAACCCGGCGTGTGACGCATAAGTTTCTCGTTCAACTTGTTTTCTTTTTCTTTTTACTCAGCTTACTTGGTGAAATGGGGGCGCCATAAGACTCGGATTTATTCTCATAAAAAGAGTACTTATGTGCCAAACAAAAATCAGATTTTCAAAACACTACTATGTTATTATGCAAAGATTCATTTACGACTAGAAAACAGTTTCATTAATTCCAAACTCCCCAAGATGTTTCCCATGAAATACATGCATTTAAGTGAAATTTTACCAATCCTACGGGACAATTACAATCAGTTGAGCCTACCTACACATCCCATGACCAAAGCATAAACCCAAACCAACCAGTTAACTATGAATGAAACCATAAAACCTAGCTTTTCTATCATTTCCCATCACATTTTTGCAACCAACTTAAACAAGGACAAAGAAAATCTAAGTCAGAGATGTAGAAACAAAAATAAAATTTAAAATCTTTTAAAAATTTGGACTCAAAAACTTAAGTAAACTAAAACCAAAATTGAAAAATTAACTACTGAAACAAAATTAAAATTAAGTTCCCCATCCCCACACTTAAACTGTACATTGTCCTCAATGTAGAGAATAATGAACTCAAAGAAAACTAAAAATAAACTAAAAACTGAAAATGACTTAGCTGGTTAAAGTGAAGACTGTCGAGTGCCAATCTTTCCACATAACTCCACCAACTACAAATTTGCTCCGCAGGCTACAAACATACACATGAGATCTACACAAAGACAAAGATCAAACAAGCATCAATCCGCCCAAATATATGATAATGATATCCATGATTAAGTCCAAACACAAATCAACCCTACTATTTAACTAAAATTAATAAGGGAAAAGCACAAATCAAAACAAGAAAATTACGAACTAACTAAAAATTTAAAAAAATACCAATCCAATGCAACAAGAATGAACCTCGAAAGCCACCTATTGTGGTGAATGCGGTGTAGGATATGTAAATTTGGGGATAAAATTTGAAAACTAGGGTTTTTAAACATTTTTAAACATTCCAGACCCCGTCGCGTACCGTGACAGATTTTCGAATGGCGGTCGCGATACGCGACACAAGTTTGACCCGCGCGTTGACCGAAATCTCTAGTGTAGCGCGACAGATGGCTCTGTGGGTGTCGTGTGACGCGACGGGGTCATTTTTCCAGAAAGTTTCCGGATTTTCATGCCTTAGCCAAAATTTTCACCCCAAATCATTCCCAACCATCCAAAACCCTTCTAAAACCAAGAAATACATACCCGGTGGCTCCAATTCATCATTATGTCATCAAATTAATTAAAAACCTACAAAACAAATTAAAACACACAAAAACGAAAACGAAAAACGAAAAACAATCACGAGAACACACCAAAGAAACTTAGAAACTAAAAATTCTACGAACTCTATACTTGGGAGCTTAACCCAAGAGTCCATAATCGTCAACTCAGATGGGAGGATCCAAAGGGATCTCCTCCCCTACAATCACCTCACGACCACTATCACCAACATCCCATGGTCCCTCTCCTATTACCTCATTCACACCTACATTATGACTCATCGAATCCACACCCTCAACTTGATGGACTAACTCACCACTGGTGCTCACAGAATTCGCTATCTTGAGACAAACACTCTCGTCACCCACTCCAAGAGTGAGTTTACCCTCATACACGTCTATAATCGCCTTGGCGGTGTGCAAAAATGGTCGCCCAAGAATGATGGGAACCTTCGTGTCCGCCTCCATATCCATCACCACAAAATCCACGGGGAACACAAACCTATCCACCTTAACTAAGACATTCTTAAAAATCCCCCGTGGACACTTCACCGACCGATCCGCCACGACAAGGTCATGCGTGTGGGGAACAAATCACCAAGGGCTAGCTTCTTGTATAAAGAATATGGCATCAAATTGATGCTAGCCCCTGAGTCCGCCAAAGCATACCTCCTCACATCATCTCCAAATAAGCACGGGATAGTAAACATTCCTGGATATGCATGCTTTTCGGGAAGCTTGTTTAAAATCACCGCGGAACATCCCGCACTCAATGGTTCGTTGGCGACCTCTCCTAAACGGTCCTTTCCCTTCAACAACTCTTTCAGAAACTTCACATATTTTGGAATATGCTGAAGGGCTTCGATAAAAGGGAGATTGATCTTGAGTTGTCTGAAAATATCAAGGAAGTGCCTGTATTCCTTCGCGTGCTTTTTATTAGTTAAGCGCGCGGGGTAAGGAACACGGGTAAGATCAATCTCTCGTGTGGGCTTACACATGACCGGCTTCTTCCCAACTATCGGTTTCTCAACTAGAGACTCACTGGTTGGTGCGGTACTTGCTGGGACTAGCCTCGGGGGCACCCTCCTAGGAGTCTACATTTAAATTTCCTCATCCACCAGTTCCTCCTCATCTAAATCAACCGGTGGGACCACCTTCTCACTCTCCTCAACTTCCACCAACACCGGTGGTATGAACACTTCTCCTCTACCTCCTACAGAATGAGTAGTGACCACCTTAACATGGGCATTTGGGTTGGGGGCTGACCCGGGAACTGGCCCTGAGGCCGTTCATCCAACCGTTTGGCGATGTCACCAACCGTTCTCTGCAAATCCAAGAACGCAGATTGCTGGTTCTTTAGGAGAACGTCATGCTCATGTAGGATCTTCTGTGTAGTGGCATCCTTAGCCACTAACTGAGTCAGTAATTCCTCTATCCTACCCAAACCACCACCAGCACCTGAAATGCTACCAAAACTACCACTAGGCTGCCCCTGCCCCTGGTTTTGAGGATAACGATGATGGAAACCAGGGGGATTACCAGAAGATCTATAGGTTTGGTTAGAATGATTTCCCCAACCGGGGTTATAAGACTGCCCAAACCGGCCCTGCCCGCCTACAAAATTGGCTTGCTCCTGGCTCACCAAACATTCAGAAGTGGCATGACCACCTCTACAAATCTCACACTGATCCACTCTCATCTTCAAATCCTTGACATCCCTAGCTAAAAACTCAAGAGCAGCAGCAACACTAGTGTCCACATTAACGTGGTGAACTCCTCTTGTGGAAGAGGAAGAACTAGCAATAGGAGTGGAATTCCTATTTGAAGACCTCTGCTCATACTCATCTTGAGCAAAACTTTCAAACATATCGGTGCACTCAACAACCTCCCTTTTTCCCATAAGATGACCACCCGCAGAAGTGTCAAAACGAGCCCGAGTCTCATAAGTTATACCATTGTAGGGCTCATCTGCTTAGAAGATTTTGGAACCTCTCCCAAGCAAGATAATAGGGCTCATCAGGTGCCATTCAGAACGAATGGATCTCATCTCTCAGGCGGGCAACCTTAGCCAGTGGGAAGTATTTTTTAAGAAAAGCATCCCGAAGACTAACCCAAGTGGTGAAAGTGCCTGGCGGATGAGAATCAAGCCAAGTAGATGCTCGCCCCGATAAAGAAAAGGGAAACAGGTGCATGAAAATCGCATCTTCAGTGGCCCCTTGAAGATTAAAGGTACCACAGATGCGTGTGAGCTGAGCAAGGTGTGCGGGTGCATCTTCATCATCACGACCGCTGAATTGAGCATTATTAATAGCGGTCATGATATATGAAGGAATCTGCCACGAATTTTCATTCGGGATAAGTGGCGGTGTTATAGGGTTGTTAAGCCCTGTGAAACCCGCAGTGGCCTGCTGGTGAAAAGTGCGACGCAACGCCATTTGTGGATCAAACGACACGCATGGACTAGAGTGAGTAGAAGAGCTAGAAGAAGAAGATGATGTGTGCTCAGAAAAGTTAACAGAAATAGGAGTGGAAGTACTTACCTCGCTCGTAGAACCTTCGGAGAAGTCCCGCGAATCGCTCCTTGAAGGCAATGAAAACTCCGGTGGCGGTCCGTGTGAGTGTAGGTGGGGCATACACTACCAAACCTGCAATCAAATAAAAGTAAATCAAAAAGAAATAAAACAAAATAAAATAAAATAAAATTGAAAACAAAATAAACACAAATATGCACAGATAAAAACAAGAACTAGTAAGCACAATCGACTAAGAAGTCCCCGGCAGCGGCGCCAAAAACATGATGTCGACGGAGCTAAGCTAATAAACTAACTAAAAACCGACTCTAAAATAGACACAAAGTAATAAATTTAGACTCTCTAAAACCTAAGCTACCGACAGGCAAGTGTATCTATCGTATGTAGCAGAGCAAAGCAAGTCCGGATATCGAACCCACAGACTTCTACAGAATGTACTAACTAGACTCTATTACTTATCTATACAAAATTTGTACTTAAATAAAATAATAATAAGGAAGGGGGGTTTCTACTAACAACTAAAATACTTAATAAACACTTAGAAATAAAAACAGACGAGCAACCAAAGACTAAATCAGAGAAGAAAAGAAGCACTACCTATGCTTGAATCGTATACATGCTTCACAAGGTTATATCGAGGATGGAACTAATGTGATACCGGGATCTTATAATACAAAACTCAAAGGATACCTAGAGCACCCTCGACCCTTCTCAAGGATAGTCAACTAAGGGTCCTAAAAGCCGTAAAACCACCGGATACGTGGATTTCCCTCACAGGTCATCCAACTATTTATAAAGTATCTGCTAGATTATCTACCTCACGGCACGATAATCTCAAAAACACATAAGAAATAACTTTTAAACAATCTACCTCACGGCGCGAAAGTCACAGTTCACTTAAATGCTAGGGATAACTTGGGTTTGCATATTGGATGTGACAATCCGACTTTTCGGATTAACCCTGTTAACTGAAAATGGTTAGATCACAGGCCCAATAAGTCATGTAAGGCCCAGTAAGGCCAAAGAAGGCCCAGTAACGCCCAATAAGGCCAAGGTAGGCCAATGAAGCCCAATAGTAGTTATGAGGCCCAATTGAATAGGAAGTAAGCCCAATCACAAACTTGAGGCCCAAGGGAGGCCCAATTACAAATTCAAGGCCCAAGGTAGGCCCAATTATATTTTGTGAGACCCAAGTGGACAGAAGGTAGGCCCAATGAGCCTAAGGGAGGCCCAATTGGCCCAAATGGATTAATTGAGCCCAATAGTATTCCAATTGAACAAATTAGTGATAGTTCGGGAATTTCGGTTCAACTTTGTTAACTGAAATGTTAGGTAATCAAGCAAAAACCAAACCTGAGGGTTAGAATTAAGAAAGATCAGTTTTAATAGGATTACTTTGCAAGGATCAAGCTTGAAACTACTTAAAAATTCACAATTTTGACTTTAGAAGTCAAAATTCGTAGGGTATATCAATGGGGTTTTTGAATTTCACATCAATACATGGTTGGAAACTGAATTAAACATTCATGAATACCACATTGATGATTATAATCATTAATAAGTCGTTACTTTGCAATTAGTGATCGAATTAACTCCAAGGATTAACCAAGAAGTTGAAACCGCTACTTGTGTCAATAGAAACCTCATCAATCGACTGAAACATTACGAATTGAACATTTATATACCTTATTCGGCAATATTAGAGTCTTATACATCCTACAATTCGAAGTAATAGATTAAGGGAAGAAGGATTGGATTGAAGCTTGGCCGAAAGTCGAGTATCAAGTCGAGATAGATCAATTCGCTATCAAATCAAGTAAGTGTTCATTCCTACACACACTAAACATGCCGACTAAGCATACACATGACACAATTTCATTCTAAGATCTGGAATTGATAAGGTTCGAATTCTAGGGCTTGTTTTAAGAACGGTTTTGGGGGTTTCTTGTCTAATCAGTGTAATAATCGAAATAGATTACATGGGTAGCTTCATAAATAGCCGACTAAGGTTAATCCCAAATCAATTTCGGCTAATAACATCGAATTATAGCATTTCGATTTCTAGGGTTCTTAACATAATCGGTTTTGGGGGATTCGATCGTGATGGGTTTAAAAGTTAAATCAAATGGTGCTATCAGATTCAGAACCCACCGATTAACAATAAGCACATCTCAATTTCATAATATCATAACGAATCGTTAATGATCAAGTTCTAGGTTTCTTCGGGTTAAACGGTTTGGGGTTTTTGATGGAAATAAGTTTTAAAATCGAATTAATTGGCATGAATGGGTTCGGGGAACTATGTTGAAGAAGATCTGATAATTTCATGAATTGAGGTAGATGAATTTGATGAAATCGAATGGTGGGTTTTAGAGATAAAGTTCGAACCTGTGCACTATCAATTAAAAGGGTTATAGTGTTTTGTTTTCGAATTAAAAACACTTGTGAACTCGTTTGCATTAGTAGGAACAAAGCCCCATGATCACAGGGTTGATCGAGTTCGAATTCGTGGTCAATTAGGGGTTGAATGCTTCGACTATATTGTCAAATGGGATTTAGTTTGAAGTAGTGTTTAAAACAATTTAATTTGGTTATCTCTTGCGATACCCTAGCGGGCGAGATGGTAGTGTGTGTGTGTTGCGTGTGAAGGGTCGCGGGTTCGAGCCAGGGGATGGCCGGGTTTTTTGGAAAAAAATACCATTTTTGGTATTTTTGATATATCTTTCACATGCAAACTCCGATTTAACCCGTTCGAATTGCGTTGGAACCAGAATTTCATCCCGAACCAATTGGAATGATAAAAATGGTATTTTAATCCGAAAACGAAATCGCGTATAATTACGTTTATTTAAATAAAATCGTATGTGATTTTATTTAAACGATTTCAAAGTCACGCGTATTTACGTATGCACATTTCTAACACTTTAGCATACGTGTATTGACACGTATGTGATTTCAAACACAAAACGACATTCCGAATAACTCTAAGTTATTGTTCAACCACAGATTCTTCGTAGAGGATTTCTACGCGAGTTCACAAGTGTTTGATCATTCTGCTAAAAATCAAAGGTGCGTACACAGCCCCTTTCTTATTTTAAACTGTTTTGGGGGAGAAAACATGTGCAACAAACTCTTTTTAGATACATATCACTTGCATGAGTTAGCTGTTTACATTATGTGACAACATAGCAATTTGAAAGTCCTTACACACCTTGAACCGTTTAGTTTGCTGTAGCGCAAAGCGTGGTAGTTGGAAATAGATCTATTAGGTTTGACAAACCTCACCTGGTAGATGGGATCTACGCAGGTGTTTGACTGACCAAACACAATTTTACTATTGTTGTGCTAGACAATAGTGGCAAGGCAAAAACATGCTATAGCATGGCAATTCGTCAGCTTCGGTGTCGACCACTTATGTAAATAGTTTATATGACTAGCTATCATGACTGTGCATGTGTGATTATGTTATCTACAAACTTGTTATTCAAACTGCTGTTTTGAACATTGTGAATGCTTAAAACCTGTGTTATGCACCAACCTTTGTGTTGACTTGATTTACATGTTTTCTCAGGACGCTAAGGCGCGCATTAAAGCTGGCATGGACTAGGAGATAGAGTCGCATGCATGTTAAACATTTTGGATATTTGAATTTGAACATTTGAGGATTTTGTTTTGTAATTTACATATTACAACTGTTAATGGTTTTTAAACGCTTCCGCAATTTTTGAAAACTCTGATGTTATGTTTTTAAGACTAAAGTATGATTTGAAATTCATATAGAGGTCTTCGTTATGTCTAATGATCTGAGATCCTGGTTTGTCACGTTCCCAAATGGTATGATTCCGTTAGTTGAAAATTGGGGGTGTGACAGATTGGTATCAGAGCCATTGGTTATAGCGAACTAGGTTTGCATTTGTAGACTTAGACTATGACTGTTAGACATTAGACACATATGTTTACACATACCACTTAGAAATTACATATGACATTATGTAATTGACTTGTTTACACATTCCATGGCACTGCACTTACATATGGTATTATGTAACAGGCATGGCATCATCATCAGTACCTTGCATCTATATTGATGATTCTGAGGACGAGGCACCGATAGTTCCGGCACCACCGTCATCACCAGCACCACCTATTCCATCTCCTCCACCATATGAGAGGGATGACTCAGATCCGGAGGAGGATCCAGACGAGGACCCGGAGGAGGATCCAGACGAGGATCCAGAGGAGGATCCAGATGAGGACCCGGATGAGGATCCGGAGGAGGAGCCAGTGGAGGGCACTCAGCAGATCCCTGCTGAGGGACCTTCTACACATCCACCACCAGTGTTGGATATTCCTGAGCCTAAGAGGCAAAGGACTGACGCTGAGGAGATCGCCAAACTGCGCGAAGATTTGTACGAGGCAGAAGACAGGATCGCACAAAACTCTCAGGAACTATGGGATGCTAATGAGAGGCAAGAGGAACTTGCCCATTTGGTTCATGATATGCGGGATGAGATGATTAATTTGATTGGTCATCTTGAAGCTTCGGAGAACCGAGCTGAGATCTTGGAGGGCAGAATAGAAGCCTTAGAGGATTTAGTAGCCTCAGACAATGAAGAGGAGAATGAAGAGAATGAAGAGGAAGAAGAGGAAGAACCAGCACCAGTTGTTGATTCTGATCTTGAATCCTCTGTTGAGGATGATTGAGTTTCCTTGTTTTGTTTAAACTTATTAGGAACGGGTTGTGTTCCTACACTAGATGTTTGGAAAGTTATGTTTTGATTTCAAAAGTATTGTACTCAAATCAAAATTTCTATCTATTGAAAAGCTATTATTTATTTCCAACAGTTGTGTTGATTTATATATTACATGTTGTGTTTGTTGCTTGCTTACACATGTCACATTGGATTTTGATAACGCTCTAACATTTCTTCTAACTAGGAAGATAATGGCCAACGAGAATGTTCACATGACAGTTGCTGAGCTCAACGAGCTAATCAATAACAGAGTCGCAGAGGCAATCGCATAATATGCTCAGACACACACCACAGGGCCATAGGGTCCAGCAGGGGGACTGGTTAACCCACAGTTATGCACGTTCAAGATGTTCTTGGACTGTAAACCACACAACTTCAAAGGGTCGGAGGGGGCCATATGACTCCTTCGATGGATTGAAAAGGCAGAATCTATGTTCGAGATGTGCAACTGCCCTGACGAAAGCAAGGTGAAGTTTGCTATGGGAACATTGGAGGGTCCAGCACTAACTTGGTGGAACTCAAATGTACAGACTTTGGGGTTGGGTGAGGCTAATGCCTTGACTTGGAATGGCTTCAAAACTTTAATGCAGGAGGAGTACTGTCCTCGTAGTGAGATGCAAAAACTAGAGGAAGAATACTGGCACCTCAAGATGGAGGGATCAAATATCGAGGAGTACACGACTCGATCACATGAATTGGCCAGACTTCTACCGCACATGGCTACTCCAGCCATCAAGTGGATTGAAAGATACATTGGAGGACTAGTGCCTCAGATTCAGGGGTTAGTTACTTCAGCAAATCCCACCACCATTCAACAAGCTGTTCGTTTAGCGCATCAGCTTACTGATCAGGCAGTGTTACAGGGGACTCTGCCTAAACGAACATCTGCTACCAAGGTGGGAGATCATAAAAGAAAGAGGGAAGGTAACAACTCCAAGGGTCACAACCAACAATCATATCAGCAAAACCGGAAGCAAGACTCAAACAAGTCTTATCATAATTCAAGCAGTGGTCAGCAATCATCATCATCGGGGGGTTATGTTGGTAAACACCCCAAGTGCAACAGGTGTGGGTTTCATCATGCCGGTAATCAGTGTGATAAAGCTAGGTGCCAAAGGTGTGGCAAGATTGGACATGCGGCTAAGGATTGTCGCGGGGAGCTACAGAACAACCACAACAACCAGAATAATAACCAGAACAACGCACAGAAGGGTTGTTTTGAGTGTGGCAAAATGGGGCATTTTAAGAAATATTGCCCACAACTCAAGAAAGGCGGGGACAATAATGTCAATGGCAATGGTAATGGCAACGGAAATGGTAATGGCACCAACAACAATAATAACAATAACAACAACAACAATGGTGCTAGGGCAGGGCGTTTGTGATTGGAGGACGTCAAGCACGGGAGGATCCCAACATTGTTACGGGCATGTTCCTCTTAAATAGTCACTATGCCTCTATGTTATTTGACACTGGTGCCGATCGGAGTTTTGTATCTAGTTCACTAGCTAAGTTGCTAAATGTTAGTCCCATGGCCTTAGATAGTCCATACACTGTGGAATTAGCTGATGGTAAGTTGATTGTAGTGGAAAATATTTTTAAGGGATGTATCCTTGATTTAATGGGTCAAACATTAGAGATTGATCTGATGCCTATTGCCTTAGGCAGTTTTGATGTAGTTATTGGCATGGACTGGTTGTCCAAAAACCAGGCTGAAATCGTATGCCATGAAAAGATTGTTCGCATACCTCTTCCGCATGGAGAGACATTGTATGTACAAGGCGAGAAGAGCAGTACGCCACTGCGTCTCATATCTTGTATGAAAGCACACAAATGTCTGCGTAAAGGTCATACGGCAGTTATAGCACTTATAACTGAAAAGCCGGTAGCTGAGAAGAAGATTGAAGACATACCAGTAGTTTGTGAATTTCCGGAGGTATTTCCAGAAGACTTGCCAGGATTACCGCCTATCAGACAGGTGGAATTTCGAATCGACCTTACACCAGATGCAGCACCGATAGCTAGGGCGCCTTATCGACTTGCACCGTCAGAGATGCAAGAATTATCTACACAATTGCAAGAGTTGTTGGATAAGGGTTTCATACGACCTAGTTTTTCACCGTGGGGAGCTCCAGTTTTGTTTGTTAAGAAGAAGGACGGAACTTTCCGTATGTGTATCGATTACCGGGAATTGAACAAGGTCACTATCAAGAACCGGTATCCGTTACCTAGGATTGACGATCTGTTCGATCAGTTGCAAGGTTCGAGTTACTACTCGAAGATTGATCTCAGATCGGGTTATCATCAACTAAGAGTCCAGGAGGAGGATATTCCAAAGACAACATTCAGGACACGCTATGGCCATTATGAGTTCTTGGTCATGCCATTTGGGTTGACAAACGCTCCAGCTGTATTCATGGATCTCATGAATCGTGTTTGTAAACCTTATCTTGATAAGTTTGTCATTGTTTTCATTGATGACATTCTCATCTATTCTAAGACTGAGGAGGAGCACGCTGAACATCTTCGATTACTATTGGAATTATTGAAACAAGAACAACTGTACGCTAAGTTCTCGAAATGTGATTTCTGGATGCGAGAAGTACAATTCTTGGGGCATATAGTTAATGAAAAGGGCGTCCATGTTGATCCAGCGAAGATTGAAACGATTGAGAATTGGGAAGCGCCGAAGACCCCTACCGAGGTACGACAATTCCTTGGTTTGGCGGGTTATTATCGACGATACATTGAGGGTTTCTCAAAAATCGCTCAACCACTTACAGCTCTTACGCATAAGGGAACGAAGTATAACTGGACGGATAAACAGGAAACTGCGTTCCAGTTATTGATACAGAAACTCTGCAGTGCACCAATTCTGTCCTTACCGGAAGGGACGGAAGATTTTGTGGTGTATTGTGATGCATCTGCACAGGGTTTGGGATGTGTGTTGATGCAACGTGATAAAGTGATTGCCTATGCTTCAAGGGAACTACGGCCACATGAAAAGAATTACACTACTCATGACTTAGAGTTAGGAGCAGTGGTTTTTGCTTTGAAGATTTGGAGGCATTACTTGTATGGAACTAAGTGTACTATTTACACTGATCATAAGAGTTTGCAACATATCTTTGATCAGAAGGAGCTTAATATGAGGCAACGACGATGGGTTGAGTTGTTGAACGATTATGAGTGTGCGATTAAGTATCACCCGGGAAAAGCTAATGTGGTACCTGATGCTTTAAGCAGAAAAGACACTTCAACAAGACGAGTTTGTGCACTTATGATGACAATACATACTGACTTACCTGACAAGGTACGCAGTGCTCAACTCGAGGCCTTGAAAACGGAAAACTTGGTACAGGAATCATTACGAGGAATGGAAACACAGTTGGATGTCAAGTCTGATGGAATTCGTTATTTCATTAATCGACTTTGGATACCTTTGTATGGAGGTTTAAGGGAACTCGTGATGGATGAAGCACACAAGTCCAGGTATTCAGTCCATCCGGGGTCAGACAAGATGTATCATAACTTGAAGGCACTGTATTGGTGGCCTCACATGAAAGCTGATATTGCTAAGTACGTTAGCAAATGTTTGACTTGTTCGAAAGTCAAAGTTGAATATCAGAAGCCATCTGGTTTACTACAACAACCAGAGATACCGATGTGGAAATGGGAACAGATTTCGATGGATCTCATTACTAAGTTACCCCGTACACCGAGTGGTTGTGATACGATATGGGTAATTGTTGATCGATTAACGAAATCTGCACACTTCTTAGCAATCAAGGAAACTGATAAGATGGAGAAACTGACTCGCATTTACATCAAGGAAGTGGTAGCACGGCATGGCGTGCCAATCTCTATCATATCAGATCGGGATGCCCGATTTACTTCCAACTTTTGGAAATCACTTCATAAGTCGTTGGGGACTCGCTTGGATATGAGTACCGCCTATCATCCGCAGACCGACGGTCAAAGTGAACGAACGATTCAAACGCTCGAGGATATGTTACGAGCTTGTGTAATTGACTTTGGTGATAGTTGGGAAAACCATTTGCCGTTAGTGGAATTCTCTTACAACAACAGTTATCATACAAGTATTCAAGCAGCACCGTTTGAAGCTTTGTATGGTCGCAAATGTCGTTCACCAGTTTGCTGGGCTGAAATTGGTGACAGTTAGATAACAGGTCCTGAACTGGTGCACGAGACGACAGAGAAGATAGTTCAAATCCGGAACCGTATGGCAGCGGCTCAGGATCGACAAAAGAGTTATGCAGACAAACGTCGTAAACCATTGGAATTCCAAGTAGGAGACCGAGTTCTTCTAAAGGTATCACCTTGGAAAGGTGTGATACGATTTGGCAAGCGCGGAAAGCTTAGTCCACGTTACGTAGGACCTTTTGAGATCCTGAAAAGGATTGGTCCGGTTGCGTATCAACTCAAACTACCGGATGAACTCAGTGGGGTTCATGATGTCTTTCACGTATCGAACTTAAAGAAATGTCTTTCTGATGAGACATTGATTGTACCGTTGGAAGAAATACAAGTAGATGAACAGTTGCGATTCATTGAAGAACCAGCAGAAATCATGGACCGGGAGGTCAAACAACTTAAGCAAAGCAAGATTTCAATAGTCAAAGTTCGATGGAATTCAAGACGTGGTCCTGAATTCACATGGGAAAGGGAAGATCAAATGATGAAGAAGTATCCTCATCTATTCAAAACAGCAACTACAAACACTGAGAGCGCACGTTAAATTTCGGGACGAAATTTCCTTCAACAAGGGGATGACGTGATGCTTCACACATCAACACTGAAAATTTCAAACTGGTAAGCACAAACACTTTATTCAATTGGTTTTATTACAAACATTTGTGCTACATTATATTTTATATATTTTATGTGCTACATTTCATATGTTACATGTTATGGTAGTACATACATGATTAGTTACATACATTTTGCTATGTGCGGGATTGCATAGTACAAACAGTTATAGACACTCACTATGTGTGAGGTTACACAACACAGTATGATCAAACACAAACAGTCACAGTTAGGTGAACTAGCTAGTGTACACGCAAACAGTCACATTGAACGATCACATTGAGTTGTGATGTTGCAAGCATTAGGCTTTGTGTGTGAGTACACACAAGCACACGGAATGATCAAATTACACTAACACGTACGATTTAAACTCGTAATAAGTTTTCTAGCTACTCCTAACACTTACTAATTTTCGGGACGAAAATTCCTTCAACAAGGGGATGATGTGACAATCCGACTTTTCGGATTAACCCTGTTAACTGAAAATGGTTAGATCACAAGCCCAATAAGTCATGTAAGGCCCAGTAAGGCCAAAGAAGGCCCAGTAAGGCCAAAGAAGGCCCAGTAAGGCCAAAGAAGGCCCAGTAAGGCCCAATAAGGCCAAGGTAGGCCAATGAAGCCCAATAGTAGTTATGAGGCCCAATTGAATAGGAAGTAAGCCCAATCACAAACCTGAGGCCCAAGGGAGGCCCAATTACAAATTCAAGGCCCAAGGTAGGCCCAATTATATTTTGTGAGACCCAAGTGGACAGAAGGTAGGCCCAATGAGCCTAAGGTAGGCCCAATTGGCCCAAATGGATTAATTGAGCCCAATAGTATTCCAATTGAACAAATTAGTGATAGTTCGGGAATTTCGGTTCAACTTTGTTAACTGAAATGTTAGGTAATCAAGCAAAAACCAAACCTGAGGGTTAGAATTAAGAAAGATCAGTTTTAATAGGATTACTTTGCAAGGATCAAGCTTGAAACTACTTAAAAATTCACAATTTTGACTTTAGAAGTCAAAATTCGTAGGGTATATCAATGGGGTTTTTGAATTTCACATCAATACATGGTTCCAAACTGAATTAAACATTCATGAATACTACATTGATGATTATAATCATTAATCAGTCGTTACTTTGCAATTAGTGATCGAATTAACTCCAAGGATTAACCAAGAAGTTGAACCGCTACTTGTGTCAATAGAAACCTCATCAATCGACTGAAACATTACGAATTGAACATTTATATACCTTATTCGGCAATATTAGAGTCTTATACATCCTACAATTCGAAGTAATAGATTAAGGGAAGAAGGATTGGATTGAAGCTTGGCCGAAAGTCGAGTATCAAGTCGAGATAGATCAATTCGCTATCAAATCAAGTAAGTGTTCATTCCTACACACACTAAACATGCCGACTAAGCATACACATGACACAATTTCATTCTAAGATCTGGAATTGATAAGGTTCGAATTCTTGGGCTTGTTTTAAGAACGGTTTTGGGGGTTTCTTGTCTAATCAGTGTAATAATCGAAATAGATTACATGGGTAGCTTCATAAATAGCCGACTAAGGTTAATCCCAAATCAATTTCGGCTAACAACATCGAATTATAGCATTTCGATTTCTAGGGTTCTTAACATAATCGGTTTTGGGGGATTCGATCGTGATGGGTTTAAAAGTTAAATCAAATGGTGCTATCAGATTCAGAACCCACCGATTAACAATAAGCACATCTCAATTTCATAATATCATAACGAATCGTTAATGATCAACTCCTAGGTTTCTTCGGGTTAAACGGTTTGGGGGTTTTGATAGAAATAAGTTTTAAAATCGAATTAATTGGCATGAATGGGTTCGGGGAACTATGTTGAAGAAGATCTGATGATTTCATGAATTGAGGTAGATGAATTCGATGAAATCAAATGGTGGGTTTTAGAGATAAAGTTCGAACCTGTGCACTATCAATTAAAAGGGTTATAGTGTTTTGTTTTCGAATTAAAAACACCTGTGAACTCGTTTGTATCAGTAGGAACAAAGCCCCATGATCACAGGGTTGATCGAGTTCGAATTCGTGGTCAATTAGGGGTTGAATGCTTCGGCTATATTGTCAAATGGGATTTAGTTTGAAGTAGTGTTTAAAACAATTTAATTTGGTTATCTGTTGCGATACCCTAGCGGGCGAGATGGTAGTGTGTGTGTGTTGCGTGTGAAGGGTCGCGGGTTCGAGCCAGGGGATGGCCGGGTTTTTTGGAAAAAATACCATTTTTGGTATTTTTGATATATCTTTCACATGCAAACTCCGATTTAACCCGTTCGAATTGCGTTGGAACCATAATTTCATCCCGAACCAATTGGAATGATAAAAATGGTATTTTAATCCGAAAACAAAATCGCGTATAATTACGTTTATTTAAATAAAATCGTATGTGATTTTATTTAAACGATTTCAAAGTCACGCGTATTTACGTATGCACATTTCTAACACTTTAGCATACGTGTATTGACACGTATGTGATTTCAAACACAAAACGACATTCCGAATAACTCTAAGTTATTGTTAAACCACAGATTCTTCGTAGAGGATTTCTACGCGAGTTCACAAGTGTTTGATCATTCTGCTAAATATCAAAGGTGCGTACACAGCCCCTTTCTTATTTTAAACTGTTTTGGGGGAGAAAACATGTGCAACAAACTCTTTTTAGATAAATATCACTTGCATGAGTTAGCTGTTTACATTATGTGACAACATAGCAATTTGAAAGTCCTTACACACCTTGAACCGTTTAGTTTGCCGTAGCGCAAAGCGTGGTAGTTGGAAATAGATCTATTAGGTTTGACAAACCTCACCTGGTAGATGGGATCTACGCAGGTGTTTGACTGACCAAACACTATTTTACTATTGTTGTGCTAGACAATAGTGGCAAGGCAAAAACATGCTATAGCATGGCAATTCGTCAGCTTCGGTGTCGACCACTTATGTAAATAGTTTATATGACTAGCTATCATGACTGTGCATGTGTGATTATGTTATCTACAAACTTGTTATTCAAACTGCTGTTTTGAACATTGTGAATGCTTAAAACCTGTGTTATGCACCAACCTTTGTGTTGACTTGGTTTACATGTTTTCTCAGGACGCTAAGGGGCGCATTAAAGCTGGCATGGACTAGGAGATAGAGTCGCATGCATGTTAAACATTTTGGATATTTGAATTTGAACATTTGAGGATTTTGTTTTGTAATTTACATATTACAACTGCTAATGGTTTTTAAACGCTTCCGCAATTTTTGAAAACTCTGATGTTATGTTTTTAAGACTAAAGTATGATTTGAAATTCATATAGAGGTCTTCGTTATGTCTAATGATCTGAGATCCTGGTTTGTCACGTTCCCAAATGGTATGATTCCGTTAGTTGAAAATTGGGGGTGTGACATTGGACTCGATAAACATGAATATGATAGACATACTAGAAAGATCTTCTCACAAAGGCTCTAACTAGAAATCCAACATCCAAGACTCATCGAAAACTTCTCACCTCACGGCTATTGAAGCAAGTTGCACATCTTAATTGTTTAAATCTTGATAAAACATTCCTATGAATCACTCGGCCTAAGTAACTCATACACTAATCAAAAACACACAGTCATTGATTCTAGCATGCACCTATTTCACGACAGACAATCGCCAAGACACATGAGGAACAAAAATTCAATCATTTAACAATCAAAGATACACATACTCATCCAGTATTCAAAACCAAGTCTTTAAATCATAAATCCATCACATCATAATGTTCCAACACAGAAATAAACCAAAATCAAACACGTATAATCATCTAACCTAGATAGTTCTAAGAGTTTAGCCACTAAACATCATATGTAAACAATCCATAATCTGTTTAAAGTCAATGAAAAACATAGGAATCGAATAAAAACAAAGAAACCGAATAAACCAAATGATGAACACCCGATGTCTTCGATCCTAAGCCTTGATTCTTCAATCCTTAGCCTCCAAAATCTCGAAAAAATCTCCTTGGTCACCTCTGCCGTCTCTCCTATGCCTAGATGCCCTAATTGTTTAAGCTCCAGCCGTTTTAATTTTAAAATCCCGAATTTCTAAGTTTTTCCCCGCGTCGCGTACCGCGACAGATTCTTTCAAACCCTTCGCGCTACGCGATGGGTCTCGCTACCCGACAAATTAGTCGGGTCAACCCACAATGATTACTGAAGGGTAATTAAGTCATTTTCCCCTGTCGCGCTACGCGACAGGGTTTCAGAAGACCTTCGCGGTACGCGACAACATCCAATTTCCAGATTTTTCTTCTTTTTGTTCTTGGGTCTGTTCTCTTCCAACCGGGAGCTCTATTTCTTGATCTTTTGCATCAAATAAGCATGTTTATTACCTGCAAGAGACAATTTGCAGAAATGTGAAGAACCAACATCAATGGATTCTAAAATTAAATAAAACTGTACAAAATAAATTAAAAACAAATAGAAAAATAGATGTGTTTTGCAACACATCACACCATGGCGTACCACTATTTCATTAATGTACAGTCTTGCCAGTTTGTCCATGGTGACGGTCTCACGCATTGGCAAGAAATGAGAAGATTTCGTCAAACGATCCATGATAACCCAAATGGTATCACGACCACTGGAAGTGCGGGGTAGCTTGGTAATGAAATCCATAGCTATTTGTTCCCATTTCCAGAGCGGAATCTCAGGCTGTTCCAGTACACCAGACGGTTTCTGGTGTTCCGCCTTTACCTTTGCACACGTAAGACATCGACCGGCATACTCGGCTATGTCTTTCTTCATTCCTGGCCACCAATAAAATCCACGCAAGTCTTGGTACATTTTCTCAGCGCCAGGATGCACGGAGTACTTTGTCTTGAGTGCTTCATCGAAGATAAGTTTTCTCAACTCGTCTACTGCCAGGATCCATATTCGATCCTGGTAGTAGATCACTCCATCAGGCTTTGTCTCAAATTGTCTTTCTGCTCCGCTGTCGAGTTCTTTCTTCAGATTTCCTCTATCAACTGATTCTTGTTGTGCCTGAATAATCTCGTCTCGTAGGCTCGTCTGCACAGTCATTCCCATTGCTCTGACGCGCAAGGGTTTGACTCGTTCCTTCCGGCTCAAGGCATCAGCTACAACATTGCCTTGCCCGGATGATCCTTGATCACGCAATCGTAATCATTTAGAAGCTCGACCCAACGACGCTGTCGCATGTTGAGTTCCTTCTAATCAAAGATATGCTGCAGATTTTCATGATCAGTATATATGGTACACTATGTGCCATATAAATAATGTCTCCAAATCTTCAGTGCGAAGATTACAGCTCCCAGTTCAAGATCATGAGTAGTGTAGTTCTTCTCATGAACCTTTAACTGTCTTGATGCATAAGCGATAACTTTGTCCCGTTGCATCAGTACACAACCAAGTCCCTGATGGGAGGCATCACAATACATACAAAGTCATCGCAGCCTTCTGTTTCAATGTCTGGAAAACATCTTCTTGTTTCTGCTCCCAAACAAACGATTCACTTTTCTTAGTTAACTTTGTGAGAGGCAGGGTTACCTTAGAAAATTTTGAAATAAACCTCCTATAATAACCTGCCAATCCCAGAAAAGACTGTATCTCCATCGGTGTCTTCGGAGTATCCCAATTCTTTATCGCTTCGATCTTGGCGGGATCTACGTGTATTCCCTCGCTGTTGACTACATGTCCCAGAAATTGAACTTCTCTTAGCCAAAATTCACACTTAGAGAACTTGGCATAGAGTTTATGTTCCTTCAACAGCTCCAAGATCTTTCTGATATGTTGCTCATGATCCGCTTTGCTCTTAATATAAATCAGTATGTCATCAATAAAAACAATGGCAAACTGATCCAAGTACGGCTTGCACACTTGGTTCATGAGGTCCATGAAAACCGCCGGTGCATTCGTCAGTCCGAAAGGCATCACCTTGAATTCGTAATGTCTGTATCTGGTTCGGAAGGCGGTCTTCGGTATGTCTTCGTCTTGAACTCTAATTTGATGATACCCGGACAGTAGATCGATCTTCGAGAAATACTGAGCTCCTTGCAGCTGATCAAACAAGTCATCAATCCTCGGCAATGGATACCGATTCTTGATAGTCAACTTGTTCAATTCTCGATAGTCGATGCACATTCGGAAGGATCCGTCTTTCTTCTTCACAAATAAGACCGGAGCTCCCCAAGG
Organism: Mikania micrantha; assembly: GCA_009363875.1. NCBI lineage: Eukaryota > Viridiplantae > Streptophyta > Magnoliopsida > Asterales > Asteraceae > Mikania > Mikania micrantha. The sequence continues at coordinate 9,791,947 of CM018698.1, forward strand.
TGAGTAGCTCGGTCTAATGAAACCTTTATCAAGTAGCTCCTGTAACTGATTGGACAATTCCTGCATCTCCGAAAGTGCTAGCCTGTAAGGAGGTTTAGCAACAGGAGTTGCTCCAGGAAATAAGTCGATGCGAAACTCTACCGGTCGCACAGGTGGCAAATCGGGTAGGTCTTCAGGAAATACTTCGGGATATTCTTTCACTATCGGCACGCCTTGAATTTTCTTCTTGTCTTTCTTTTTCTCCACCACATGAGCCAGGAAAGCTACGCACTGTTTCTGTAAACACTTACGCGCGTTTATACAAGAAATGATTTTGACACTTCGTTTTGCTTGATCCCCTTTGACTTCCAATACACGATCACTCGGCAATCGAACTCGAAGCAACTTTTCAGAACAGATGACTTCCACTCCATTAAAAGAAAGCCAATCCATTCCAACAATGATGTCGAAACTGCCCAACTCCATCGGTATCAAATCGATGGTGAATGTATGACCATTAAGTGTTAATAGGAAGTTCATGTATACTGTGTTAACTGTTATCTGTTTCTCCTTAGCTACTCCTATGATGTAAGGGGTATCTAACTGTTCCTCTTTAGAATCTAGTTGGCATGCAAAGTCGGTAGAGATAAAACTCTGCTCTGCACTAGTGTGAAATAGAACCAGTGACCACATTCGGGTCTTGGCGAGCAGCTGGAGCTCCTATAGCAAAAGCTCTTCGACGAGGTGCTTGAACCGCCTGTTGTGCCCTCTTCGGGCAGTTCTTTGCGAAGTGCCCCTGTTCGCCACAGTTATAGCATCCACCGTTGTTCTGGTTGTTGGGTGGAGGGAGAGCTAAGGCAACATTGTTGACTGCTTGATTGTGAGTCATCCTGCAGTTCTGGACCCAGTGTCCTTTTCTTCCACATCCCGTGCAGTGACAGCAGGGATTGTTTGCAGCATGATGATAATGGCATTTAGTACACAGAGGGTGGGGGCCAGTATACTATTTCTTGTGAACATCTTGCGGTGCCATGGCTACTTGGTTGAGTGGAGTAACCATCGTGTAGTTCTTGATAAGTTTCTGCTTCTTTTTCGGGTGTTGGTGATACTGAGGTTTCATTGAGGATTCTTCCTTGCGTTTTCCAGTGTCAGACTCCTTCTTCAGAGTACCAGAGGCTACCATCAGATCAGTGAGTTTACCAGACAAACTCACAGCAGACTCTACAGTGACAGGATTTGCAGCAACCACTAATCCTTGTATGCAGGCAGGTAGTCCACACACATACCTGTCGATACGTTTCTCCAGAGTCGGTACCATGTCTGGCACCAAAGAAACCAACTCGTAGTAACGAGTAGTATATCCCATATGATCTACCCCTTTCGTCACATGATTGAACAGTTCGATTTCCAATCTTTGCAGCTCGTTCTTTGGGCAGAATTCATTTCTCAACAACGTCTTGAACTCTTCCCATGGCATCGCAATGGTTTCGTCTCTTCCTCGAGCTTGAATCTAGGAGTTCCACCACGTCAAAGCTCACTTGTTGAAAGATCTAGCAGCACAGCGAACCTTGTGGTGTTCGGGGCAGCCACTGATGTACAGTGTAGTCTCAATCTTTTCTAGCCGTTGGATTAGACCAACAGCTCCTTCAGTTCCACTGAAACTCGGTGGCTTACATCCTACAAAAGACTTGTAGGAGTAATGAGATGCACCTCTAGTGTTCCCACTAGCTTCTCCCGATGAGTTACCAGTGTTGTGGCTGTCGTTTCGGATACGGTTGAGCATATCCGGTATTATCTCCTTCAGCTGGCTAGTCAGCTGACTACTCAGTAAAGTTGCTAGTGCAACGGTAGTAGGGTCCAGTACTGGAGTTGTACTAGGGCCTACCAGTGTAATGCGTGGAGGTGAAGGAGGAGGTAGTGGAGGAGGCGAGTCAGCTGGTGAAGGCGTCGATGAGTGTGGTGCCAAATCTTGCATAGGTGGAGGTAACGAAGGAGTCTGTCTTCTTGGTGGCATTCTGATCATAACCAATAAAGATATCGGTTAGTGCAGTGATCGAATGTTGATGACAAGATGCAAATAAATCCTAAGTCCTTTGCTCTCTACATGTAGGGTCCCTAGGTTATAGTCTAGGCTAAACCGTTTTATCACGTGACCTATATTTCTCTATAACCATGGCTCTGATACCAATCTGTCACACCCCGAGCCGGGAACGGATCGTGTTTTCCCGTCGGGCGGAATGTTCCCGGGGCGCGATATCGTGAGTGATAATCGTGATGATCAGATTGTTTACATTGCACATGACAATAATGAGAAATCTTAAATAGAATAGAATTACAAAGTTAAATTACATCAGTATCGTTTATAATTTAACAATGTAAATCTACTATCAACATCATATAATCTTCTATCTTGTATCTGCACAAGATGTACAAAATAATTGGTGAATGATGTCCCAAAAGTATGCAGGTCCAAATATACTAAGTCTTCTATCTGAAGTCCTAGTCCAAAAGCAATAAATTCCTAGTTGACCTGTTCGTCACCTGAGAAGTCATGCAAAAAGATCAAGTCAACACATGGTTGGTGAGTTCACATAGTTTTATAAAAATGAATTGGAATAACCTTTGAATGACAACCTTAACCTCACTGTTAACCACCTATACCATCCAATTTAGTATGCTTATATATAGGGCATATGTAGGGTCGAACTTACCTCTCGCCCAGCCACCGTCCCACCACATACCAAATCACATGGTATATTGTTCCTAGTGATAGTTAAGCGTTTCATTCCACTTCTTTGGTTCCATAACCTTTGATTCTTAGCATTTGATTTCCCTGAAACTGATTTCCTTGATTCCCCGAAATGACAACCTTAACCTCATTAACAACCACCTATTCTATCCAATCAAGTATGCTTATATATAGGGCATATGTAGGGGACAAGCCCCAGCCACCGTCCCACCACATACCAGACTGCTTAGCATATTGTTGTTAATGATAATTAAGCGTTTCGTTCCATTCACCTTTGATTTAGCTTTTTGATTTCCACAAATAGAATCAACCCTGATATCTTGAGTTCATCATGTATTCATGATTACTCCAAAACACTTGTAGAAATATAATGTTAAATGTCTAATTATAATAATAATTAAACATTTATATACAAATAAGACATACTGATTGGGCCTTATCTGACTCAATCAGTTAGACTTAGTTGTTGGTGGTTGTCCAAGTTGTACCATCTCACACGTGGCCCATATCAGGCACGACCCACTAGGAGTCCACCTGTATGCGTCAGGACTTTCATGATATGCCCATATCAGCTTGACCCTCTGGCCTACTGTCTGCGTCAGGACTTTAGGATATCCTTTGATTTCTTGATCACCTTTGATTCTCTTGATTTCATTTGATAGTTTAAGTTATGCCCAAGTAGCTTGACTACAAGAGTCTACTACTGTGACGTGACTTTCCGTTTAAGTTACGCCCATGTAGCTTGACTACAATAGTCTACTACTGTGACAGTACTTTCCATGTGTTACACGTGGTCTTGATTTACATACAACTGACATCCACCTTAACTTGAGTATTAATGATTTCATTAATTCTTAATGATTCCATTATTTCAATGATTTACACACGGCAATGATTTCTATGATTCTCTTGATCGTGATCTTTAGCATTTTATGATTTCCAAATGATTGTAGATTCTGGATTCGGATCCTTAGTTTACTGATCATACACTGGATTTGTTTCCATTGCGTTTGACCTCTAGCTTTGATTCTTTTGATTTCACTTTGAATTTAGATTCTTGCGTTTGAACTTGATGGACTAAGGGTTTGTTTAAAGTTTAGATTTAAAGTATTACGCGTAAGAGTAATTAATAAAGTTGTTAATTATTTATGCATAGTAATTACCTAGACAGAGTCTAGATGTATAAACAAGCACATATAAGCATAATATAATAAGTAAAAGCATTTACATAAACATTTTAAATAAAATGGTTTATGCATGCTTCTCAGCCCCGCGTTTGAAAAAAAAATGTTTAGAAAAGGGGCAATGAACTCACCTGTGTTGCTCTGTATTGATTTACCACAAAATGCGCGCTCGTTGTTGTAGTCTATGTATCTTCAGTTCCTGAGTTGTTTTAAGAGGATTCGATTACAATAAGTATTTGTAACAGTCATCGTATCTTAGGCTTTGGTCTCGGTGTGCAACTAAGTGTCTTATATTACTAATGTGCTACTAAGACTTCATTGAACTAGCCTGACTCATTACTCTTTAGTAACCCTTATCTCGTGACCCATTATTACAAGTCCTTATATTAAAACGTTCCCAGTTTAATTTCTTTTTTTAAAAAAAAACATACATAATTTAAATAAAAGGGGTATTTAACATATGATTGGCTTGGGCTAAGCCCATTGGGCCAATCTCGGCCCGTTATCCAACTTTGATTACTAAGTGATTTATTTTCAAGCACTTTGATTAACTGAAGCTAGATAATTCAAATAACCCATTTAGATCGGTTACATGACCTTATTGATTTTCCTAGGGTTTTCGTGTTAATGGTTAAATCAACACTCAAACCTTAGGTTATTGTCTTTGTTTCTCAACACATTGCCGGATGTTTTGAACTCAATACTAACACAGCCCATGTTTAGATTATGAGATGATTTGTGAAAACCCTTGTTAGTGAAAACCCTAGTCTTGGGTGTATTTTAGACTAAGATCACAGACCGTGCTTCTTGATTTAATCTTGTTATCATATTGCAAGTCCCATGGTTAAATCCTATTAGGTCTTTCCCATGTAACTTATCAAAATCAAATTCCATGCATGCATACACACCCAAACCATAAGTGAACTATATACCTACTCGTAGAGCCTTGGCCGACTGACTTGGCAAGGCCGAGTGAGTCAAGTCCCGACCGAATGGGTTACGGGAGAATAGAGGGTCGAGCGAATGAGGCCCTTACCGAATGAAAGTGGTGCCGAGCGAATGGCATGGCCGAATGGCCTGGTCTGAATCTTCTTCGGCCGAATGTGGCTAGGAGGAGGGCCGATCAAATGTGGCATGCACCGAATGAGAAGGGTCGAATGGTTGAAGTGGCGAATGGGTTTTGGCCGAATGATGGAGCTACCGAAGGAGTGGGAGCCGACCGAATGAGGGGGATGGTCTTTCAGCCGAAAGGCTCATGCGGCCCAGATAGTGGGCCATTCGGCCACCTGGAGATTTCATTCGGCCGCTGCGGCCAAGGTGCGGCCAGCCCTTGATTCTCGAACAACCATGTTAGGCCTTGAAGCTAAGCTTGTTCCTACATCATTCTAAGTTTATTTCGTTGTGATTCCTTAAGGTTTTTGAGGAGTTTAGCCGGATTTTGTGAAGGCTACGAATCTAGGGTTTTCAAACCCTTAAAGCCGAGCAAAAACATAGATTTTACCTCGAATCTACTGGATGAAACTTTAGATTGGTTGTACTTTCAGGTTCTACAAGTTAGGGTGGTCGTTTTGACACCAAAAACCCTTGATTTCGTGGAGAAATGGTGAAGTTCTTGCTAGGTTTTCTAGAGACAGAAACTAGAGAGAGAAAGGAGACGAATTTTGAGAGAGAGAGAGAGAGAGAGAGAGATAGATGGCTGGTTGGTGGGGAAAATGGGTAATTAAATGCCATCATAAATGATGGTAAAATACCCGGGTTCGTTCGGTTTCGCTCGTTTTCGCGTAAGGGCGTCGGTTTCTCGTCGTTTTCGTCTAGAAACTACTCGGTTTTAAAATAGAATTTATAAAATTATTTAAAGTGTGATTCCAAATAAATTAACTAATTATCTTTCGTTTATTTTAAATTTTCTGAAATTATTTAAGTTATCGTTTAAAATCGAATCGTGCCGTTGTCGCGCGTACTCGTTCGAATCGTCACCCGTACGAATACGAAAACAACTACACTTCTCAATATGGTTTTCTAATTAGCGGAAATCATTCTGAACGTTAAACTTTCAGATGTATTCGTACAGATCGTCACCTATACGGATAATCCGTCAGTTTATTCATTCACGTAACGACATCCGTGTTGTTTTGTTTTGTAAAGCCTCACATACGTTTATACATAATAAACTCCTTACAAATAATCACATGATGGTTCTGTATTGCCAGCCAATTATCTGACTGATGAACCATAATTCTGAGTTTAGCTTCTCTGATCTGATTCTGAATTCACTGTTTCGTACATGAAATGATAACAACATACGATATGATTGTGAAATTACTTAAATGCATAAAGTGTGTACCTGATTTACTGTTCATATTACTGTTGAGATCACTGTTCCCATAATGGTTCCGGCACTGATGTTACACAAGCTCCCTGATGAACTCAGCGGAGTGCATGATGTATTTCACGTATCAAACCTCAATAGAGGTCTCGCTGATGAATCATTGATCATACCGTTGGAAGAAATACTAGTTGATGAACAGTTACATTTCATTGAAGAACCTGAAGAGATTATGGATCGAGAAGTCAAGAGACTGAAGCGAAGCCGTATCCCATCGTAAAGGTTCGTTGGAACTCCAAGCGCAGACCAGAATTTACCTAGGAGCGTGAGGATCACATGAAGACAAAGTATCCCTACTTGTTCGAGAAGTAGAACCCGACTTTGATACTTAAATTTAGGGACGAAATTTCTTTAACAAGGGGAGACTGTGACATCCAGTACTTGATCGTCCGGCAAGTCTGTACGGTACGTGTACTTTCACCTTTTACTGTGTGTAAATACAACATATGAACAGTGTTTGTGATAACAGAATTCAGAATACAAGCAACAATTGTACGTGTTTAAGTGAAAACTTAAATACCGTAAGCACAACAACTCACGATAAAGAATAGTTGTATATACTTAGGTGAAAACCTAAGTACAAATAATACAATGAATCATGAAAAACAACAGTGTACAAGTAAACAACAAGGGCATGTTGGTTGAGATCTGATATCCATAGATGAAAGGAACCAGATGGCCGATAGCTCAGTATGAAAACAATGTGAAAACAGGATATTTAGTTGAGTCCGTTAGTGAGGAAACACAATTCAAACACAATTGCAGTATCGTTTCAGAATAACGAACTAATAGTGTGTTTGCGTGGGTGCGATTCACACAAACATATTTATGAGTTTGACGTTCTGAAATGATGACTGAAAAGTAGAAAACAAAAGTCAGAAAGCAAAACCATCGTCGTGTTCGATCGGGTGACGATTCGAACAAATACGCGCAAAGGCGACGCGTTCTGACTAAATAAAAACGAAAATGATACGAACGACAATAATTTAAGAAAATATATTTTTACGTTTTACAATTTTGAAACTCATCAAAAAGTAAATAAAGAAACTCTATTATTAAAAATACGTAAAATTCGCGTAAAATATCCGAAAACGCAACGGAGACGAAAGACGAGCAACAGAAACGAACCCGAATGCTCCCAGGGTATATAAAGACTTAATGAGGCTAATTTCCTCATTTCCCACATCTTTTCCTCTCTCTAAAACCACCACCCACGAACCTATTCTCTCTCACTAGAAAACCAACTTCAAATCTTCATAACTCGGTCGTTTCTTGACGAAATCGGACGTTCTTGGTATCTAAACGAAGCTCGTGATGTCCTCTACCTATAAGTACAACACAGATCGAAGAAGATAACCACTGAAATTCGAGGTATGAAGCATTAAAATCAACGAAAAGTAGGGTTTTGTCACTCCTTGTTCGACCCAAACACACAACCGCTGGGAACTCTCAAACGAACACACTCTATATCCTCGGGAGCTAACCTTCGCATAAGACTAACAAGAGAACAGCCCTACAACCACTACCAGCTCGATGAGGATGATGATGTTGAACAAGGTTCGCAAGAACCTGTGGTGGCCTAACATGTTTTAGCAAGACCTAGTGGCCGCAAACGTTTCACCCACTGCCGAACCTTCATGCTCCTTGTCCGAACCCATGACAAAGCCGAACCTTCATGCTCCTTGGCTGAACCCATGACAAAGCCGAACCTGGTTAGCCACGAACCCTCCATGCGAACCTTCCTCCAGCGAACATAGCCACATGCGAACCTATGCATTGTCGAACCTACGCTCATGAACCATCAACCGAACCCCCGGTGAACCATGAGCAGCCGAACCCTAGGGAGGGAGTCGCAAACCTCCATCTCCACAAACCAACACCAAATCCACAAAACTATCGTGAACGAACCCAGAGCATGCTCGAACCTGCATGCAGGCGAACCTAGGGTGGCTTCGTTAATAGGTTCGCTGGAATGAAGACACATTTCCCACGGATCAGTTTAACACCATTCGGCCAATGCATCATGAACCTTCGGACCATATTAGTGCAGCCCATGAATCCCCTACGATAAGCTGGGTCCATTTGTGTGATCCATGTGGCAGTTGGGCCGAACCCACTACATTGGGCCACGGGGGATTACCCACCTATCATCCGACCAGCCCCATGAGTAGTCTAAACCTCTAATCGATCCAAGTTATCCAATCGGCCCAAGCATTAATCATTCGGCCCAAAGCCCACCAATTCGGCCCAAGTACATGTTATGTGAACCACATGAAAATGGAAAAATCAACATTTGTCTTAAACTAGAGAATAACATTGCATGGGAATTATCGTTTAGATATTACAAAGGTGGTGGGTTTAACAACAAGGAATTTCATAAAACCAAAAAAATATAGACTTTGAATAAGTTGACAAGCGATTTCAAGGAGTTAAAACAAATGGAACAATGGTAACATTTAACGATGTTACAAGAGGTGAAGGATTAATAAACTTTCATCTAAAAATCTAAGTTTATACTTGGTACTCTAATAACATGACATTAAATCAAGTTGAACCTCAAATCAATAATGGAGTATCTTAAATTTAACCTTATTAGGTTAAGAGTTTTTAAAGTTAATAACAAGTACACAGGGCCGAATGAAGACCAAGACCGAGACTCGCGAGTGTTAGCCAACTTTAGAGCAAACACACACACACACATACACACACGAATCCCTACAAACTTATACTTACAAGTTACAAACAACGTGAACTCAATATAGGACCGTGAATACAACAACGAGTATGATCAAGAGCGCGTGCATTTCTTGTTTAAGCTAAGTCAACCACAACTACTACAAGGTGAGTTCATATGCCGCTTTTTCTAAATCTTAATTGATTAAAAACTCTCAGAGCTGAGAAACATGCTTAACTTTTATTTATTTAAAGGTTTTAGTTTAACATATTGCTTATACTTGGATTTAGATAATATTGATTGGTTTATTATCGTTTATCATCATATGCATGCTTGTATGATCATGATATGACAGGAACAACTAAGAGGAATATGAAAGTATAATTTCATAACTCATCAACACAATAGAATAACACAATTGTAAGATTATATCTTATAACACTTAGTTATTCTTACAAGAACGAACATTGAGATAATCACAGGTTAACATGATGACAACCACAAAACACATGAATGATATGAAGATAATATATCTTCATAATATCATTTAACACCATATTTAAGTAAGTGTAATAAGACGAGTTCTTATAACACTTAGCTTACAACTCGATACATATTACAAGATAACGCGGAACAACTATCATCCACCACCTGAGTTGACTAAGTGTAGTAAGACTAGTTCTTACCACATCTTAGTGACAACAGGGTGACTATATGGAACAACAAGGAATGATAATCACGATAATGTAACTTCATGATAACAACATCATTCACACAACGAAAAACATTGTACAATAAGACAAGTATCATCCACCACATGAGTCGACTAAGTGTTGTAAGACTAGTTCGTACAACACTGTAGTGGCAACATGGTGATTATATGGAAGAACAAGAATGATGATCATGATAACGTACCTTCGTGAAATCAACATCATTCACACGACAACTAACAATGTGTAATAAGAATAAATCTTATATAACTTTGTTAACCATAATGAGAACACAACATTAAGAACATAAAACATTAGTGAACACAACAAAAATAAATTACTATTGAACTGTCTATATTACATCACGACAATCATGTGCCCTGTATTCAAGTTAATCACTGTAAGTCCCTTTCGTGAATCGCTGACCAGTTAGTTTGACGTGACTAAACCGACGATAGCATAGTGGTACCATAGATTTGACAAACCATCGGCTTGTAGGGCTGGTATGTTGATCGTATTAATCTTTTGGCCGGTAACGTCTGACTGGTGACACGGCTACCTCAAGTCAGGGTATGGAAAGCAACACATGGTGATGTTAATCTACATTTATAATTGTAATTCATCCTTCGACTCTATTGACTAGTAGACCGAGGACGTGATCTTCTCTCATGTCATATAACTGGTAGTAGTTTCCTTGAAGTCATTGAGTACACAAAGTGGTAGAGGTAAATTGGATGCATTGTGATCTTATTACGTGAGGATCACAATGGACCCAATTTAGGCTCTATGCACTACAAGATGAGAACAATATCAATAAGTTAACTGACATTCCTATTAGTAGTAATGTATCACAGTTAACGCCACAAGCAATAGAATAATGACAAGGATAAGATTAAACTAATATACTTTCCTTAAAACATTGAGGGTTTATCAATACTTCGGTTTGATAACCAAACCCCTCACATTATATTATTTTACATATAACACATTGGACAATGAATACAAACACATGGGTGAAAAGTAAACAAGTTAAACATATGGGAAATGGAAATGGGTGTCCATAGTTGTATTACCAGTAGTGTTGAACTCGATTGAGCTTGTGGTGGGATGACGTCTGGACGGGTGGTAGGCTCGACCCCTTCGTATGCCCTATATATTAGCAGGCTTGATCAGGTGAAATACCACTTGTACATATAACTAGGGAGAGGCCATTGGGTGGAACATGTGAATCAAACATTTACAAGTAACATGTATGACATTGTGATTGTGTATGTGAACAATTCAATGTTTTCAATAATCAAACTTATGAACTCACAAACCTAGTGTTGACTTTGTTTAAATGCATGCTTTCTCAGGTGACGAACATGCTTAGTTACCAGTGTTCAAGAACACAGCTAGTGGACTTTTAGAAGACCTAGCTACATTTTGTGTTGCATACTTTTGGATGGCAAAACAATGAATCATCTTTTGTATATCTTGTGCAGTTACAAGATATAAACTCATTGATTCTTTTGATTAGATTTACTTAGTTAAATTCTAAGGAAACAATGTAATTTAACTTTGAAATTCTATTCCATTGTCATGTTAGCATTTCTCATTTATTTATCATGTGTTATGTAAACAATATGATCACTTCGATTATCACAACGACATCGCGCCCCGGGAAAGTTCCGCCAGACGGGAATGTCGATCCAGCCCGTCGGCTCGGGGTGTGACATAAATCTATTCAAAAGAATCAATGAGTTTCTATCTTTTATCTACACAAGATTTATAAAAAATGATTCATTGTTTTTGTCATTCAAAAGTATGATCCAACTAAATGTAGCTAGGCTTCTAAAAGTCCACTAGCTAATCCCTGATGTCTGGTGGCTAACCCTGTTAATCACCTGAGAAAACATGCATTAAACAAAGTCAACACTAGGTTGGTGAGTTCATAAGTTTGATAATTTGAAAACAATTGATTTGTTGTCATTCATGATCACAATATTTCACCCTAGTTATGTGATAATTGTTCCACTTGTTTCACAGAACGTCCTCTCCATAGTTATTCTTAGAAATAGTATTTCATCCAACCAAGAATGCTTATATATAGGGCATACGAAAGGATCGAGCCTACAACCCACCCAGACGCCATCCCACCGCATGCTTAACCGACTTCAACACTACTAGTAATAAAACTATGGATACCCATTTTATCTCAACCATAAATCCCCCAAGTATGATTATTCCCAACATTTGGAAAAGAGACGTAATTGTCTCTTTTAGCTATTCCTTAAGGATTAGCCCGGCATGTAAGATATCCCCACCGATATCTAGAACAAGACTTGATAGTCTTTGTAGCTGATCATTACTGATTAGTTTGGAGTGTAAGATATCCCCCAAAGATATCTAGAGTCAGACTTAGTAGTTTCTATGACTGTCAGTACTACCCAGTCCGGTCTGCAAGATATCCTTCCCACAATATCTATTTGAGTGAAACTTAATTGTCTCTAAGAATGTTACTATTGATAAATTTGGCGTGCAAGATGTTCTCTACATAATATCTAGAAGAATGAAAGTTTAATGTCTCGATGTATGTGGTTTATGTCTGGTTTGGATTGTAAGGTATCCTCTCCATGATACCTAGATTGAGACGTATTTGTCCTAGTGGCTGCCATTACTGACCAACTCGGTGTGTAAGATATCCTCTCCTTGATATCTATTTGAGTGAATATGTTCCCAAGACCTTTTGAGTGTTAATAATTAGAATGTTATCGCATACAATTCTCAGTATGGTCCAATGAATCGAGTCAACTCCATATCAATGAAAATGAAGTTATAACCTTTTTTGGCATGTTGTTTGTTAGAAATGATGTAAGCGTTATGGTTATTTAATAAGATTAACCAAGTGACCCATGCTCACTACTATAGGATCCCTAAAACCCTATTCCAAGATTGTGATTTATTACAACCCGCTAAGTAGTTGTTAATGTTTGATTTCCTCCAAGATGTTCACAATGATATTCTGAATGTTATGTGTTCTCATGTGTTAACTATGCGTTCTAAGAACTTGTCTTAATGTACATGGTTGTTTGTGTGATGGATGAATGATATCATTATCATGAATGTATGTTATCATGATTATCATTCTTGTTGTTCTTGTAATTGTCTCGTATAGTCATGTTGTTGCCTCATTGTAAGTGTCGAAATGATATAAGATCATATCTTATTTCACGTGTGTTATATAGATGTTGAAATGATTTCATGAAGTTACAATATCATGAATCATTCTAAATGTCTCAGTTGTGTTATGTTGAAACAAACATGCACACAATGATAAGCGATAATAGGGATAACCAATATTACCTAGATCATAGTAAAATCAGTATGTTGTACCGAAACTTTTAAATAAACAAAAGCTTTAAACATGTTTCACAGTCCTGAGCTTTGAAATCAGTTAAGATTAGAAAGGGGGCATACGAACTCACCTTGTAGTGGTTGTAGTTGACTAAGGCTAAACAAGAATGAACGCGCTCTTTGTTGTACTTGTTGTTGTTTTCACGATCCTGTATTGATTTCAGATTGTTTGTAACTTATAAGTATAAGTTATAGTAATTCGTGTGCGTGTATGTGTTAGCCCTAAAGTTGGCTAACACTCGTAAGTCTCGGTCATCATTCGGCCCTTGTTCATTTGTAATTGATTTTACTAACACTTAACTATTTTAAGTTAAGCTTAGTAAGTAGTGTTTTGATTTTATGCTTCACTTGCCTTAACTTGTTCTTGAAAATCCAAACCTTGTCATTATGTTCTAGTTAATTTTTTCGATATGAAACTTAGTAAATCAACCCAAGAATAAACTTAGGTTTATGGTTTAAGACCCCCATATTGTTCTTGTTATAACTTGATGTTTTGAGTTTGTGAAGTTCATTAAAACACAACTCACCACCTTTGTAGTATTTTTAGAAAATCCATGCATGTTACTCCTTGTAATTTGATTTCATGTGTTGATGGGAATTCTAAACCATGTGGACCGAATCAATTGACCATGGGCCGAACCAGGCCATGGGCCGACTGGATGGGCGGAACCCTTGGTCATAAGCTAAATGATGGCCGAATGTGTGTGTTAGCCGAATAATCAGATTTAGGTCGTTTGGACTTTGCTTATGCGAATGGCCCTTGCCGCATGGGGCCTGCTATACCCAATGGTGTGGTCCGACCGAGAGAAGCATGGCTCCTGGCCGAATGAAGACAGTTGGGCGATCGAATGAAAGTGCTTGGCCGACCGAATAGGAGCCTAGACCGAGTGAACCATCAACCGAATGAAGTTGGCCGAAATAGACTTGGCCCGAACTAGTCTGCTTCATGCGAATGATGAGCCCGATCGAAGTAAATGACACCGAAGGAAAGTCATTCGGTCGGGTGGCTGACTCAGGCGGCCCTTGGCCATTCGGCCGAAGCAGCCATTCGGCTAGCTGTAACCGGTTCGGCTAGGTGGTCCTAACCACACCTACTTTCGAGATCCATGGAGGTTTTCTAGGATGCTGTATGCTAGAGCTAATTTACATGGTGTATGGTTCGAGGAAAGGGGTCTTTTAGACGGTGTAGGGAAGTGGGTCGACATAAGGGTTAATAAACCCTAATTTTCGAGACTTTGAGGCTGATTTTACCCAGATTCTGTTGGTTTAACTTCCGATCGGTTGTACTTTCGTGTAGAGGGTGATGAGAGCTTCGTTTAGACAACAAATTGGAGTAATTTCATCAAGGATTAAGTGAGTTCTTGAGGTTGAAGTTCCAAATTTTAGAGAGAGAGGTGTAGGTGGGGTATTAAATGTGATTAAATGCTTAAGATGGGGTTTTTTACCCCGCGTATATTCGGGATCGTTTCGTTTGCTCGGTTCTGGTTTTCGTCGCGTTTCCTGTACGTTACGCGCGTATTCTACGCATTTAGGATAATTAGTTTTCTCGGACTGTTTTGATGAGTTTCAAAATTGTCAAACATAAAAATTATGTTTCCTTCAATTTTACTGATTCGTTCGCAATTAAATCGTTAAACGTTGTTATTTCGTTACGAACCAAGAATTACATGTTGTCTCACAAAGTTGAGGTTATAAATTTGCGTTTAGGTGTGAATTTCTAAAATATAATATTACTATCTTATTTTTATTATTTTAACGATCGAGATCGTTAGTTTTCACCATTTCGTCAAAAAACGTCACATACGCGCGTTTTCATACAAAGCGCTAGCTGTACGAATACGATCGTACGTTTAACTTTCTGATTTGGTTTTCTACTTATCAGTTATCATTCAGAACGTTAAACCCACAGATATGTTTGTGTGAATCGTCACCCACGCAGACACGCTGTCGGTTTATTATTCGTATACGATACAGAGTTACTGTTTTGCATTGAACATTCTCACAGACGGACTCAATTATACTTGCCTATTTTCACATTGGCATTATTGGATTCACATTGCTTTCATACTCAGTCGTCGGCCATCTGATTCCTGTCGTCTACGGATATCAGATCGCAACCGATATGTTCTTGTAATTTGTTTGTACACTGTTGTTTCTCTTGAGGTGTTGTATTTCCTGTATTTAATTTTTCACTTAAACACATACAACGGTTGATTGTTTTCTGAGTTCTGTTGTTACACAATTGTTTACACAATGTATTTACACACAGTAAATAGTGAAAGTACACATATCGTACTGACTGTGCCGGACGATCTGGCACTGGGTGTCACACCCACTGACCCAATAAAACCCACAACCGTTGCCCCTTCTTCCTTTGCCTCAACCACTCAGGACATACAAAGTCCAACTGGTTCTGTCCAATCTGAACATAACCCAATCTTCCCCAAACAGATTTCTCCTAACATATCTATTCCTTCTTCACCTGTACACACGTTTAAGGAAAACTCACCTACTCTTTCTCCAAACTCTGCCTCTCAAACCCTTCTGGAACTATCCTCACATACCTCCCTTCCCACTACCCTCAATGCATCCAAAACTGGGCAAAAACCAGCTCCCATAATCACTCAGTTTTTCTCAAGAAAACAAAAGAGTGTGGCCAGAAAATCCAAAACTGTAACAACCCATTTTAGGGAATTATTATAAGTAAAATGTAGTTGTAGTATAAATTATGTTTAACTTTAGTTGATAGGTGTTTTATTAATATTTGTAAATTATAACTAATTGGAGGGTGTTTTAAGAGTAATTGTTAATTACAACAATATGTTGGGTGTTTACTAAATTAATTTGGTTAGTTATAACTAGTTAGATTAAACTAGAACTTGAGGGACTGAATCTGCCAACCTATGAAACTTAAATTAAAAGGGTGTTAAGTATGACAAGTTGATCAAAAATTCAGTCCAGGACTAAATTGGGGTTGGGGGTCGACTGTTAAGAAGCAAAACTCAAAACTCCAACTTTTGATCAAATTGGAGGTAGAATGTTGATTTGATCCTAAATGCAAGAATAAATTGGAGTTCCCCTTGCATCCAACTAAATTTAGGTATGATTTGTGGATGTTCTTGATGGGGATTTCATGGGACTCCATTAGGGTTGCGGGTTTGATGGGTAAAAATCTAAATTGAGTGTTTTGAGATTGTCAAATGTTGTTTATTATGCTAATAATCATGTAGGAACATCTTTTAATTGTTTTCTTTCATGATTGAGATGTTATGATAATGGGGGATTGGGGTTTTCATAGAGTAGATCAACATGGTGTGTAAAGGGAGTTTTAAAGGTTGGGATTTGATGATTATCACAAAATTGCTGTAGTTTGTGGTGAAAATGATGAAATTGATAATCTATAAACAAAATAATGGAGTTACATAGATGTGTTAATGATGAATGATCATTAGAAGATGAACTTGTGGATATATGGTAATTGATGAAATGCCAAGTAGAGTAATCAACTTAAAACTAGTTTAAAACTAATGAGGATATGAAATTATATGTGGATACTAAATCAATGAGGAAGAGTTGATTTGATTAAGGTTCAATGGAAGTGATTAAAGTTAAAATGGTGACATTGGGGTGAACGGGTGTATTTTGACTAATTGTAGTCAAACTTTATTTTAAACATATTAGTTGTGATAATAGGAATTGATAGTGAAGGTGTGAGGGGCACCAAACGACCCGGGAAAGAATTTTTTATAGCGGATAGCGCATTGGAACAAGGTAAGTCACCCAAATCTTTTACTTGCTATGTGTATAGGTGTTATGCATGCATGAATGTTATAGTGAAAGATTGACTTTGAAGTGAATTGGTGATTGTGATCTTCTTGTTTGACAATAATAGGCAACAGGAGGTATATTGCTTAGTTTATAGTGGATATGGTGTTTTATTTGGGTTACTATGATTTGACTGATGTCTAATTGTATGTTTGGTGAT